>CAUYUJ010017372.1:157500-238213 GCA_963575745.1 Prorocentrum cordatum | reverse complement strand
CCGGCGGTGACCAGGTTGACGGTTCACCGCTGGCGCCAGTGATAACTTTTGGGTGGTTTTGCGATTTACCTCGTAGAGCTCTTCGGCATCGATGAGCTAGAGGAATTCCGGCGCGGGTTGGAGCTAGTTGGCCCAGCCGGCCGAGGCGGACAATGTGGTAACTTTTCGGTGGTTTTGCGATTTTTTGAAAGATATTTGACCATTTATTTTGAAAAAGCAGATTTTTGCGCCGAGCATCAGCATATGAACTCCTCTCTGACAGCAGCTTAGCTCTCTCGATGCATTTTTGCATGAGCTGACTTCCAGGAACTGAGCGAATATAAATCTCGAAAAGAATCGAATTTCAAGATTTTCGAAAAATATCAATTTTTTGATTCTGTGTCGATTCTCTGCACTCGTAATAGTGAGAGGAGCTCTACGAGGTTTCCGGCGGTGACCAGGTTGACGGTTCACCGCCGGCGCCAGTTTTGAAAGATATTTGACCATTTATTTTGAGAAAGCAGATTTTTCGCACCTGTAAACGGATGTGAGGGCCTCTCTGTCTTAATAGCAGCTCCCTAGATGCACTTTTACTGTCAAAACACTTGGCGCAACCAACTTTATATCGACATGGAAAAACTCATGTTTTCTGTTTTTCGAGAAATGCTTCCAGAAGCCTTCTCTTTCGATGCTGAGCACTCTTAGACGTGCTAGGAGCTCTACGAGGTTCCCGGCGGTGACGAGGTTGACGGTTTACCGCCGGCCCCAGTTCCGGCGTGCCCCAGAGCTAGTTGGCAAGAAAAATCTCGATGGACCTTTTGCTGACTTTTGGTCGGTTGAAAATTTTGTTCTCGAAATTTGACAATTCGTTAGAGCTCTAGTATTTTTTCCCATGATATTCGATCTGATTCCCGCTCGCCATCTTGATCTCAGCTCGATCGGGTAACTTTGAAGGCCAAAAAGCAGGCAGGCGGGAACGGTCGTTTCGAGTCATCTTGATACGCGCTGTCGGTATTTTGTACTTAACTCGAGCTCTAGGGCAGCTACAGAGCTGTTAAGCACAGCTTTTGTACTCAGAATGATCACGCGCGTTCGCCTGTTGAATCGAGACGTCTGAAATCGGTCTGCCAGCTGAGCTAGGTCCGCAAACCTATTCGTACTATTCGAGTCATCTTGATGGACACTCTTGGTTTTCTGTACTTTACTCGAGCTTTAGGGCAGCTACAGTGCTGGTAAGCACACCTTTCGCACTCAGAATCATCACGCGCGTTCGCCTGTTGAATCGAGAGGTCTGAACTCGGTCTGCTAGCTGAGCTAGGTCCGCAAACCTATTCGTATTATTCGAGTCATCCTGATAGACGCTCTCGGTTTTCTGTACTGAACTCGAGCTTCAGGGCAAATACAGTGCTGGTAAGCAACCTTTTGCACTCAGAATCATCACGCGCGTTCGCCTGTTGAATCGAGAGGTCTGAACTCGGTCTGCTAGCTGAGCTAGGTCCGCAAACCTATTCGTATTATTCGAGTCATCCTCATAGACGCTTTCGGTTTTCTGTACTTAACTCGAGCTGTACGGCAGCTACAGGGCTCATTGTGACAGACATCGATGGGGAATTATCAGTTGCGTTCGTCTATTGAATCGATAGCTATGAACTCGGCCTGCTGCGCGAGCTAGGTTCGAGTCATCTTGAGAAGTGCTCTCGGTTGTCTGCACTCAACTCGTGCTGGAGAGGGCTACAGTGCTGCCGGTCACAGATATCGATTTTCACACATCAGGCGCGTCTGTTGGTCGATTCGAGAGCGGTCTGCTGCTCGAACTAGGTTCGCAAATCCATTATATTATTCGAGTCGATACTGTCGGTTTTCTGCACTTCACTCGGGCTGTAGGGGGGCTTCAGGGCAGGGAATCCCATGAGTGGATTCGGAGACATCAGACGGGCCTGCCTGTCGCATTCAGAGGTCTGAACTCGGTTTGATACTCGAACTGGGTTGCGAAACTGTTTGTTCTTTGTTA
Source organism: Prorocentrum cordatum (assembly GCA_963575745.1). NCBI lineage: Eukaryota > Dinophyceae > Prorocentrales > Prorocentraceae > Prorocentrum > Prorocentrum cordatum. The sequence goes on along the minus strand of CAUYUJ010017372.1, from coordinate 236,223 downwards.
GCGTTGTATTGAGAGGTCTGAAATCGCTTGGGCTTAAAAAAAAGTCGTTCTTTGGATTTTTCCCCACAGTAGATATTGTCAGGAAGCTCTACGAGTCCCCCGGCGGTAAGAAAGGTTGGCTCAAGAATGCTTGGCTCGACTTAGGCAGCGAGCAATCCAGCACGCTCGACACAATGCAGGTTCTTCTCCCATCACGATGGGTATCCTACATAAAGCGAGAGCTCGCCTCAAGGTGGGAAAAGCAGTTGGCTATGATGGCATATCAGCAGCTCTTCTACGTAGTCTGTCTTGGGAGGCACTCAGAGTGGTTTTGGATTGCTTCCAACAATTGTATGCCAGACGATTGCAGTCACCGCCGTCTTGGAGAAAATTATTAGCCACGCTCATTCTAAAAGATACCAAGAAGCCAGAGTTCACCAATACGCGTACTTTGGCCCTCAATAGCGTGCTTTCAAAATGGTATACGGCTTGTTTGTGCATCTTACTCAGCCGCCATGTTGAACAGAATACGCCTCGGACTGGAATCAACTTGTATGGCTTTCATGAGGGACGAAAATGCATCGAGATAACAGCAGGATTGAAGAACTTGGTCAGACATGCCAGGCTCTGGGGCAAGCATGAGAATGCTTGTGTGGGAGTTCTTGACGTTGAGTGTGCCTTCGACAACATCACGTTACCGATGGCAGATAGAGCGATGCATGATATCAACGTTGACCCAGAGCTGGCGTATGCGATCCTGGAGCAGAATGCAGATGTAACAGCGACGTTTCGATTTGGTCCAGTGGAGTCAGAGAGCTTACCGTGGAGCTCATGTATTAAAACGGGATCCCTTGAGGGCCCTGATATCTGGAATATTGTTACGATTGCTTGTCTGGGCAAGGTTCTCTTGGACTGGGAACGAAAAGGTATAGGCCTGAAGCTGTCACATGAGGCTGCTTCTATTACTATCTCACACTTCATTTGGGCGGATAACTTTGTTTTGATTGCTGACTCCAGACCAGCACTGAGGGAGATGATCTGGCAGCTCACTGTACCACTGCATGCATGGGGACTCAGATGGAAGCCTACCTCGCTTGAGTATATGGATGTTGGGGCGCTGAAAAAGGTGTTCGACCCGCTGGTGGTCACCATGACACCACCAGGATTGGAGAGACTGGGAAGTTCCAGCTCAGTTGTGTCGCCATCTGAGGCTGTCAACCAGACCATTGTGGAACTCAAGCAGGTTGATGAGATCATCGTCTTGGGCACAAAGCTGAATAGAACACTGGATGATTATCACGATATTCGATACAGACTGCAAAAAGGCATCACAGCATTTTGGCGAGATCGACGATATTATCAGAGTATGGTCATTCCTTGGCGACGTAAATTCAAAAGATATGATGCTAGAGTGAGAGTTCAAATCCTTTATGGAGTTGAGGGTTCATCTTCTGATATTGGCGTACTGAGACTTCTACACAAAGAGGAGGGTAAGATGCTCTCTCGTATGTGCTGGCGTCAGAAGCGCAATGGAGAGAGTTTTGCGACTTTCATGACACGTATGTTTCGACGTGGGCGCTTGATGCTACACAAGGAAGGGAAACCGTCCTTGGTCCAGCTGTACCTGCACAGGCAGTTCATGTGGGCCAAGGACGTTGCCACGGAGTGCTTTGAGAATATGGCAGGCTCGCTGCAGGACTTGTGTATCTCTGCAACGGGAGGGTCTCAGCTGATTGGGAAGAGCATGGAGGAGGAGATGATGGAGACGGAGGTGGAGGAGTCAAACAGGAGGAAGAGGAAGAGTGCTCTCATCAGGGAGGTAAAACGAGCTCGTGAAGGAGAGTCCCAGAACACGTCCAGGTTGCAGGTTGGGGCCCAGGAGAAGCAGGTTCATTTTCCAGGGAGAAAGCTCCGTTTTCGTGAAGGGGAGCATGTTGACCGAGGTGCTCAGAGTAGGCTTCTCATGCTGCATGCAGGCTTTGAATGGACTAATAGGCGGGATGACTTTATTGCGACCCTGGACACACAGAGCGCACGGGAGGTGACGAGAGCCAGGGGACAGTCTACTAATCTTCGGGGAATGTGTCCGTGGGCCAGAGTGTTCGAAGAGGTGGCGGGGAAGTACTGGATTGACGGTATTGCTTGGGATGAGGCTAGCTGGATATTCTTTGTGAGGACTGTCTTGAAGGACGCTCCTGAGATGTTGAACCTTTGCGTATTGAAAGACCCCGTGCCCTGGAAGGAATCGGAGGAGGTGGAGATGACTAAGAAGCAGGAGGACCCAGATAAGTTGGCCAAGCGTCTCATTGCTATATTCCAGGACCATACTGAATTTGAGTTCGTGCCAGGGAAGATCTCTGTGGAACTGATGGGGGATTCGCAATGTGTGATCAGGTGGTTGGAGGGCTTGAGTAGTATCACTAATAGAAAGTATGCTAACTGTGTGATGTGGGCGCAGGACACTACAAACGACCTAGCCGACAGATGCGGACTACGAGCTGCCAATTTAGGACGGAATGTGTGGAAATGGGTATATAGGGAGGGTAATACTCGTGCCGATGAATTAACGTGGGCCGCGCGGAGAGGTGAATGTTTCGAACACTATGATACTTGTTTTCTTCAGGACGTGAAAGATTGTAAAGTTGTGATCTCGGGGATCAAAGGAGGCTTTGATGGTGGGAGATCGTGTCTTGGTGTAGGCTGTGGCTGGTATCTGGAGTGTCATGTGTATAGTGCTCTCCCCTCCTCTTCTTACTATAATCTGACTGGCTGGCGCCAGAATGTAGGTCTCAAAAGCTTCCTCCTCCCAGCACAATGCACTATCACAGAGGCTGAGCTTGAAGCTGCCCGAGAGCTCCTCTTAGGAGTGGTGCATGTCCTGAGTTTGTCAGGATATCCCCTGTAGGACTGGGTCTGGGGCTCCTAAGGAGCTTAACCCTGCCAGGACCCGCCCAGAAGCGCCAGAAGAAAGGTTGACGGTTTACCGCCGGCGCCCAGTTGGCCAAGAAAAATCTGACGGAACTTTTGTGACTTTGCTAGGTTGAAAATTCGTTCTCGAAAGTCAAGAATTCGTTTTTGAGCTCTAGTATTTTTCCCGTGAATAGTCGATTCTATTCCCGCTCGGCCATCTTGATCTCGGCCTCGATCGGGTAACTTTGAAGGCCAAAAAGCACTGTGGCGGGAAACGTGTTCGAGTCATTTGAGCGCGCTGTCGGTTTTCTGAACATAACTCGAGCTCCAGGGCAGCTACAGAGCTGGTAAGCACAGCTAATGCATGCAGAATGATTAGGCGCGATCGCCTGTTGAACCCAGAGGTCTGAACTCGGTCTGTGAGCCGAGCTAGGGTCGCAAACCTGTTCGTATTATTCGAGTCAACTTGACAGAAACTCTCGGTTTTCTGGTCTTAACTCGAGCTGTAAAACAACTACAGAGCTGGCAAGCACACCTATCGCAGTCAGAACCATTCGGCGCGTTCGCCTGTTAAATCTAGAGGTCTGAACTCGGTCTGCTAGCTGAGCTAGGTCCGCAAACCTATTCGTATTATTTGGGTCATCTTAATAGGCGCCCTCGGTTTTCTGTACCTAACTCGAGCCGTAGGGCAGCTACAGAGCTCGTAGTCACAGAAATCTATTGGAAATCACCAGGCGCCTTTGTTTGTTGACTCAAGAGCACTGAACTTGGCCTGCTGCCCGAGCTAGGTGCAAAACTATTCGTATTGTTCGAGTCATCCTGAGATGTGCTGTCGGTATTGCTAGGAGGCTACAGTGCTCCTGGGGACAGCAATCGATTTAGAGACATCATCCGTCTGCAGAAACCAGAGCTCGGAACTTGTCTGCTGCCCGAATTAGGTCTGCAAAACTACTGTAATTGGAGTCATCCTGAGAGGTGCTGTCAGTTTTCTGCACTTAACTCGGGCTGTAGGGGGCTGCAGGGCTGGTAATGATAGAAGTCGACTCGCAGACAAGACGCGCCCGCCTGTCGCAGTGAGAGGAAATAAAATATTTAATATGAGTCGGAATGTTGCTAGGTCCTCCGTGTTATCAACTTCAGTCGAGCTGGAAGCTCTACGAGTCTCCCGGCGGTAACCAAGGTTGACGGTTTACCGCCGGCGTCCAGTAATTCCGGCGCGCCCCACAGCTAGTTGGCTCGAAAAATCTCGACGGAACTTTTGACAACTTTTGCTCGGTTGAAAATTATGTTCTCGAAATTTGACCATTCGTTAGAGCGCTAGTATTTTTTCCCGTGATATTCGATCTTATTCCCGCTCGCCATCTTGATCTCAGCTCGATCGGGTAACTTTGAAGGCCAAAAAGCACGGTGGCGGGAACGACCGTTTCGAGTCATCTTGATACGCGCTGTCGGTTTTTCGAACATAACCCGAGCTCTAGGGCAGCTACAGAGCTGGTAAGCACAGCTAATGCATGCAGAATGATCAGGCGCGTTCGCCTGTTCAATCCAGAGGCCTGAACTCGGTCTGCTAGCCGAGCTAGGTCCGCAAACCTATTCGTATTATTCGAGTCAACTTGATACGCGTTGTCGGTATTTTCTCCTTAACTCGAGCTGTAGGGCAGCTACAGTGCTGGTAAGCACACCTATCGCACTCAGAATCATCAGGCGCGTTCGACTGTTGAATCCATAGGTCTGAACTCGGTCTGCTAGCCGAGCTAGGTCCGCAAACCTATTCGTATTATTCGAGTCATCTTGATACGCGTTGTCGGTATTTTCTACTTAACTCGAGCTGTAGGGCAGCTACAGTGCTGGTGGGCACACCCATCGCATGCAGAATCATCTGGCGCGCTCGCCTGTTGAATCCATAGGTCTGAACTCGGTCTGCAAGCCGAGCTAGGTCCGCAAACCTATTCGTATTATTCGAGTCAACTTGATACGCGGTGTCGGTATTTTCTACTTAACTCGAGCTGCAGGCCAGCTACAGTGCTGGTGAGCACACCTATCACACTCAGAATAATCAGGCGCGTTCGCCTGTTGAATCCAGAGCTCTGAACTCGGTCTGCTGCGCGATCCAGACTCACGAAATTGTTCGTATTCTTCCAGTCATCTTGACAGCTACTGTCGCCGTTCTGCACCTAACTCGGGCTGCAGGGGGGCTGCAGGGCGGTTAATCACATGAATCGATTCGGAGACATGAAACGCGTCTGTCTGTTGCATTCAGAGGTCCGAACTCGGTCTGATACTTGAGTTGGGCTGAAAAATTATTCGTTCTGCAATTTCTTTTGACATTATGTGTTGTCAGGAAGCTCTACGAGTCCCCGGCGGTAACAAAGGTTGACGGTTTACCGCCGGCGCCCAGTTTTGACAACTTTTGCTCGGTTGAAAATTATGTTCTCGAAATTTGAACATTCGTTAGAGCTCTAGTATTTTTTCCCGTGATATTCGATCTTATTCCCGCTCGCCATCTTGATCTCAGCTCGATCGGGTAACTTTGAAGGCGAAAAAGCACACTGGCGGGATCGGCCGTTTCAAGTCATCTTCATACACGCTGTCGGTATTTTGTACTTAACTCGAGCTGTAGACCAGCTACAGAGCTGGTAAGCACAGGTTTGCACTCAGAATTATCAGGCGCGTTCGCCTGTTCAAACCAGAGGTCTGAACTCGGTCTGGTAGCCGAGCTAGGTCCGCAAACCTATTGGTATTATTTGAGTCAACTTGATACACGTTGTCGGTATTTTCTACTTTACTTGAGCTGTAGGGTAGCTACAGTGCTCGTAAGCACACCTATCGCACTCAGAATAATCAGGCGCGTTTGTCCCTGAATCCATAGGTCTGAACTCGGTCTACTAGCCGAGCTAGGTTTGCAAACCTATTCGTATTATTCGAGTCAACTTAATACGCTTTGTCGGTATTTTCTATTTAACTCGAGCTTTAGGGAGCTACAGTGCTGGTAAGCACACCTATCGCACTCAAAATCATTAGGCGCGTTCGCCTGTCCAATCGATAGGTCTGAACTCAGTCTGCTAGCCGAGCTAGGTCCGTAAACCTATTCGTACTATTCGAGTCAACTTGATACGCGTGGTGGGTATTTTATACTTGATTCGAGCTCCAGGGCAGCTACAGTGCTGGTAAGCACACTATCGCACTCAGAATCATCAGGTGCGTTCGCCTCTTGACTCCAGAGGTCCGAACTCTGTCTGCTAGCCGAGCTAGGTCTGCAAATCTATTCGTATTATTCGAGTCATCTTGACAAACGATCTCGGTATTTTCTGTACTTAACTCGAGCTGTCGGCAGCTACAGAGCCTACAGTCACAGAAATCGATTGAGAATCATCGGGCGCGTTTGTCTGTTGTATCGAGAGCTCTGAACTCGGCCTGCTGCCCGAGCTAGGCTCGCGAAACTATTCGCATTGTCCGAATCATCGTGGAAAGTGCTCTCCATTTTCTGCACTGAACTCGTGCTGGGTGAGGGCTGCAGTGCTGCGGGTCATAGAAATCGATTTGCACATATCAGGCGCGTTCGTTGGTCGATTCGAGAGCTTGGTCTGCTGCTCGAAACAGGTTTGCGAAACTATTATATCATTCGATATGAGTTGGAATGTTGGTAGCTGCTCTCGGTTTTCTCAACTTAGAGCTTGGAAAGTCTACGAGTTTCCCGGCGGTAACCAAGGGTGACGGTTTTACGCCGGCGCCAGTTCCTGCTGGGGTGTGGAGCTAGTTGGCTACATGTCGAAAAGGGACGCCGGACAAAGTGTAACTTTGGTGGTTTTGCGATTTTTCTTTTTTTTTGAAAGAATTTGACATTTATTTTGGGAAAGCAGATTTTTCGCACCTGTAAACGACTATGAGGGCTTTCTTGTCTTAGTATGAGCTCCGTAGGCGCTCTTTTATTATCAAAACACTTGGCGAAACCATCTTCGTATCGACCCGAAAAAATCAATTTTTCCCCTTTTCCAGAAATGCTTCCAGAAGCTGTCTCTTTCGACTCTGAGCACTCTCACGCGTGAAAGGAGCTCTACGAGGTTCCCGGCGGTGACCAGGTTGACGGTTCACCGCCGGCGCCAGTTGGCAACGAAAATCTCGACGGACCTTTTGCTGACTTTTGGTCGGTTGAAAATTTTGTTCTCGAAATTTGACCATTCGTTAGAGCTCTAGTATTTTTTCCCATGATATTCGATCTTATTCCCGCTCGCCATCTTGATCTCAGCTCGATCGGGTAACTTTGAAGGCCAAAAAGCAGGGGGGCGGGACCGGCCGTTTCGAGTCATCTTGATACGCGCTGTCGGTTTTCTGAACATAACTCGAGCTGTAGGGCAGCTACAGTGTTGGTAAGTACACGTATCGCTCTCAGAATGATCAGGCGCGTTCGCCTGTTGAATCCAGAGGTCTGAACTCGGTCTCTCAGCCGAGCTAGGTTCGCAAACCTGTTTCTATTATTCGAGTCAACTTGATACGCGGTGTCGGTATTTTCAACTTAACTCGAGCTCTAGGGCAGCTAGAGTGCTGGTAAGCACTCCTATCGCACTCAGAATGATCAGACGCGTTCGCCCGTTGAATCCATAGGTCGAAACTCGGTCTGCAAGTCGAGCTAGGTCCGCAAACCTATTCGTATTATTCGAGTCAACTTGATACGCGTTGTCGGTATTTCCTACTTAACTCGAGCTGTAGGGCAGATACTGTGCTGGTAAGCACACCTACCGTACTCAGAATCATCAGGCGCGTTCGCCTGTTGAATCTAGAGCTCTCAACCCGGTCTGTTGCGTAATCCAGAATCACGGAACTGTTCGTATTCTTGAGTCATCATGAGAGCTACTGTCGGCGTTCTGCACTTAATTCGGGCTGTAGGGAGGCTGCAGGGCGGGTAATCACAGGAATCGATTCGGCGAGATCAGACGCGTCCGTCTGTCGCACTCAGATGTCTGAACTCGATCTGATACTCGAAATCGGCTGAAAAACTATTCGTCCTCTGCAATTTTTTTCCGACAGTATATGTTGTCAGGAAGCTCTACGAGTCCCCCGGCGGTAACCAAGGTTGACGGTTTACCGCCGGCGCCCAGTTCCGGGGAGCTGGAGAGCTAGTTGGCAACAAAAATCTCGACGGACCTTTTGCTGACTTTTGGTCGGTTGAAAATTTTGTTCTCGAAATTTGACATTCGTTAGAGCTCTAGTATTTTTTCCCATGATATTCGATCTTATTCCCGCTCGCCATCTTGATCTCCAGTGACGGGTAATTTGAAAGTCAAAAAAGCACTGTGGCGGGGACGACCGTTTCGAGTCATCTTGATATGAGCTGACGGTTTTCTGAACATAACTCGAGCTCTAGGGCCGCTACAGAGCTGGTAAGCACAGCTAACGCATGCAGAATGATCAGGCGCGTTCGCCTGTTGAACCCAGAGGTCTAAACTCGGTCTGTCAGGCGAGCTAGGTTCGCAAACCTGTTTGTATTATTCGAGTCAACTTGATACGCGGTGTCGGTATTTTCTACTTAACTCGAGCTGTAGGACAGCTACAGTGCTGGTAAGCACTCCTACTGCACTCAGAATGATCAGACGCGTTCGCCTGTTGAATCCATAGGTCTAAACTCGGTCTGCTAGCCGAGCTAGGTCCGCAAACCTATTCGTATTATTTGAGTGAACTTGATACGCGTTGTCGGCATTTTCTGCTTAACTCGGGCTGTGGGGCAGCTACAGTGCTGGTAAGCACACCTACCGCACTCAGAATCATCAGGCGCGTTCGCCTGTTGAATCGAGAGCTCTGAACTCGGTCTGTTGCGCGATCCAGAATCACGAAACTGTTCGTATTCTCCCAGTCATCTTGAGAGCTACTCTTGGCGTTCTGCACTTAATTCGGGCTGTAGGGAGGCTGCAGGACGGGTATTCACAGAAATCGATTCGGAGACATCAGACGCGTCCGTCTGTCGCATTCAGAGGTCTCAACTCGGTCTGATACTCGAGTTTGGCTGAAAAACTATTCGTTCTCTGCATTTTTTTCTGACAGTATATGTTGTCAGGAAGCTCTACGAGTCCCCCGGCGGTAACAAAGGTTGACGGTTTACCGCCGGCGCCCAGTTGGCAAGAAAAATCTCGACGGACCTTTTGCTGACTTTTGCTCGGTTGAAAATTTCGTTCTCGAATTTGACAATTCGTTAGAGCTCTAGTATTTTTTCCCGTGATATTCGGTCTTATTCCCGCTCGCCATCTTGATCTCAGCTCGATCGGGGAACTTTGAAGGCCAAAAAGCACTCTGGCGGGATCGGCCGTTTCGAGCCATCTTAATATGCGATGACGGTTTTCTGAAGATAACTCGAGCTCTAGGGCAGCTACAGAGCTGGTAAGCACAGGTAACGCATGCAGAATGATCAGGCGCGTTCGCCTGTTGAACCCAGAGGTCTGAACTCGGTCTGTCAGCCGAGCTAGGTTCGCAAACCTGTTTGTATTATTTGAGTCAACTCGATACGCGTTGTCGGTATTTTCTACTTAACTCGAGCTGTAGGGCAGCTACAGTGCTGGTAAGCACTGCTATCGCATTCAGAATGATCAGACGCATTCGCCTGTCGAATCCATAGGTCTGAACTCGGTCTGCTAGCTGAGCTAGGTCCGCAAACCTATTCGTGTTATTCGAGTGAACGTGATACGCGTTGTCGGTATTTTATACTTAACTCGAGCTGTAGGGCAGCTACAGTGCTGGTAAGCACAGCTACCCCACTCAGAATCATCAGGCGCGATCGCCTGTTGAATCCAGAGCTCTGAACTCGGTCTGTTGCGCGATCCAGAATCACGAAACTGTTCGTTCTTCCAGTCATCTTGAGAGCTACTGTCGGCGTTCTGCACTCAATTCGGGCTGTAGGGAGGCTGCAGGGCGGGTATTTAGAGGCATCGATTCGGAGACATCAGACGCGTCCATCTGTCGAATTTAGAGGTCTGAACTCGGTCTGATACTCGAGTTGGGCTGAAAAACTATTCGTTCTCTGCAATTTTTTCCGACAGTATATGTTGTCAGGAAGACTACGAGTCACCGGCGGTAACAAAGGTTGAAACGGTCGTAGCCGGGCGCCCAGTTGCGCGATCCAGAATCACGAAACTGTTCGTTCTTCCAGTCATCTTGAGAGCTACTGTCGGCGTTCTGCACTAAATTCGGGCTGTAGGGAGGCTGCAGGGCGGGTATTTAGAGGCATCGATTCGGAGACATCAGACGCGTCCATCTGTCGCATTTAGAGGTCTGAACTCGGTCTGATACTCGAGTTGGGCTGAAAAACTATTCGTTCTCTGCAATTTATTCCGACAGTATATGTTGTCAGGAAGCTCTACGAGTCCCCCGGCGGTAACAAAGGTTGACGGTTTACCGCCGGCGCCCAGTTCCGGGGAGCTGGAGAGCTAGTTGGCAAGAAAAATCTCGACGGACCTTTTGGTGACTTTTGGTCGGTTGAAAAATTTGTTCTCGAAATTTGACCATTCGTTAGAGCTCTAGTATTTTTTCTCATGATATTCGATCTTATTCCCGCTCGCCATCTTGATCTCAGCTCGATCGGGTAACTTTGAAGGCCAAAAAGCAGGCAGGCGGGAACGGCCGTTTCGAGTCATGTTGATATGCGCTGTCGGTATTTTGTACTTAACTCGAGCTGTAGGGCAGCTACAGAGCTTGTAAGCACAGCTATCGATGAGAATCATCAGGCGCGTTCGCCTGTTGAAACCATAGGGCTGAACTCGGTCTGCTAGCCAAGCTAGGTCGGCAAACCTATTCGTATTATTTGAGTCAAGTTGATACGCATTGTCGGTATTTTCTACTTAACTCGAGCTGTAGGACAGCTACAGTGCTGGTAAGCACGCCTATCGCACCGAGAATGATCGGGCGCGGTTGTCTGTTGAATTCATAGGTCTGAACTCGGTCTGCTAGCTGAGCTAGGTCCGCAAATCTATTCGAATTATTCGAGTCAACTTGATACGCGTTGTCGGTATTTTCTACTCAACTCGAGCTCTAGAGCGGCTACAGTGCTGGTGAGCACGCCTATCGTACTCAGAATAATCAGGCGCGTTCGCCTGTTGAATTCATAGGTTTGAACTCGGTCTGCTGCATGATCTAGAATCACGAAACTGTTCGCATTCTTCCAGTCATCTTGAGAGCTACTGTCGGGGGGGCTGTAGGGGGGCTGCGGGGCGTGTAATCACAGGAATCGATTCGGAGACATCAGACGCCTCTGTCTGCTGCATTCAGAGGTCCGAACTCGGTCTGATACTCGAGTTGGGCTGAAAAACTATGTTCTCTGCAATTTTCTTCGACATTATATGTTCTCAGGAAGCTCTACGAGTCCCCCGGCGGTAACAAAGGTTGACGGTTTACCGCCGGCGCCCAGTTATAGCTGGAAGCTAAGAGTAACTCGTAGAGCTTCCCTTAGCTAGTTATAGCTGGAAGCTAAGAGTAACTCGTAGAGCTTCCCTTAGCTAGTTATAGCTGGAAGCTAAGAGTAATTCCGGCGCGCTGGAGAGCTAGTTGGCAAGAAAAATCTCGACGGAACTTTTGCTGACTTTTGCTCGGTTGAAAATTTTGTTCTCGAAATTCAACAATTCGTTTGAGCTCTAGTATTTTTCCCGTGATATTCGATCTTATTCCCGCTCGCCATCTTGATCTCAGCTCGATCGGGTAACTTTGAAGGCCAAAAAGCACTCTGGCGGGATCGGCCGTTTCGAGTCATCTTGATATGCGCTGACGGTTTTCTGAACATAACTCGAGCTCTAGGGCAGCTACAGAGCTGGTAAGCACAGCTAACGCATGCAGAATGATCAGGCGCGTTCGCCTGTTGAACGCAGAGGTCTGAACTCGGTCTGTCAGCCGCTAGGTCCGCAAACCTGGTCGTATTATTCGAGTCAACTTGATACGCGTTGTCGGTATTTTCTACTTAACTCGAGCTCTAGGACAGCTACAGTTCTGGTAAGCACTCCTATCGCACTCAGAATGATCAGACGCGTTCGCCTGTTGAATCCATAGGTCTAAACTCGGTCTGCTAGATAGGTCCGCAAACCTATTCGTATTATTCGAGTCAACTTGATATGCGTTGTCGGTATTTTCAACTTAACTCGAGCTGTAGGGTAGCTACAGTGCTGGTAAGCACATTTACCGCACTCAGAATCATCAGACGCGTTCGCCTGTTGAATCCAGAGCTCTGAACTCGGTCTGTTGCGCGATGCAGAATCACGAAACTGTTCGTATTCTTCCAGTCATCTTGAGAGCTACTCTTGGCGTTCTGCACTTAATTCGGGCTGTAGGGAAGCTGCAGGGCGGGTAATCACAGGAATCGATTCGGAGACATCAGACGCGTCCGTCTGTCGTATTCAGAGGTCCGAACTCGGTCTGATACTCGAGTTGGGCTGGAAAACTAATCGTTCTCTGCATTTTTTTTACATTATATGTTGTCAGGAAGCTCTACGATTCCCGGCGGTACAAAGTTGACGGTTTACACGCGGCGCCAGTAATTACGGCGCGCTGGAGAGCTAGTTGGCAAGAAAAATCTCGACGGAACTTTGGTGACTTTTAACTCTTATCTTTAACTTTGACGCCGCTCGGTTTGAAAAATTTCGTTCTCGAAATTCAACAATTCGTTTGAGCTCTAGTATTTTTTCCCGTGATATTCGATCTTATTTCCGCTCTCCATCTTGATCTCAGCTCGATCGGGTAACTTTGAAGGCCAAAAAGCACTCTGGCGGGATCGGCCGTTTCGAGTCATCTTGAAACGCGCTGTCGGTTTTCTGAACATAACTCGAGCTCTAGGGCAGCTACAGAGCTGGTAAGCACAGCTAATTCATGCAGAATGATCAGGCGCGTTCGCCTGTTGAACCTAGAGGTCTGAACTCGGTCTGTCAGCCGAGCTAGGTCCGCAAACCTGTTTGTATTATTCGAGTCAACTTGATACGCGTTGTCAGTATTTTCTACTTAACTCGAGCTATAGGGCAGCTAGAGTGCTGGTAAGCACTCGTATCGCACTCAGAATGATCAGACGCGTTCGCCTGTTGAATCGATAGGTCTAAACTCGGTCTGCTAGCCGAGCTAGGTCCGCAAACCTATTCGTATTATTCGAGTCCACTTGATATGCGTTGTCGGTTTTTTCTACTTAACTCGAGCTGTAGGGCAGCTACAGTGCTGGTAAGCACACCTATCGCACTCAGAATCATCAGGCGCGTTCGCCTGTTGAATCCAGAGCTCTGAACTCAGTCTTCTGCGCGATCCAGAATCACGAAACTGTTCGCATTCTTCCAGTCATCTCGAGAGCTACTGTCGGCGTTCTGCACTTAATTCGGGCTGTAGGGAGGCTGCAGGGCGGGTAATCACAGGAATCGATTCGGAGACATCAGACGCGTCCGTTTGTCGCATTCAGAGGTCTCAACTCGGTCTGATACTCGAGTTGGGTTCAAAAACTATTCGTTCTCTGCAATTTTTTTCCGACAGTATATGTTGTCAGGAAGCTCTACGAGTCCCCCGGCGGTAACAAAGGTTGACGGTTTACCGCCGGCGCCCAGTAATTCCGGCGCGCTGGAGAGCTAGTTGGCAAGAAAAATCTCGACGGAACTTTTGGTGACTTTTGCTCGGTTGAAAATAACTCGTAGAGCTTCCCTTAGCTAGTTATAGCTGGAAGCTAAGAGAAATTCCGGCGCGTCCCAGAGCTAGTTGGCAAGAAAAATCTCGACGGACCTTTTGGTGACTTTTGGTCGGTTGAAGATTTTGTTCTCAAAATTTGACAATTCGTTTGAGCTCTAGTATTTTTTCCCATGATATTCGATCTTATTCCCGCTCGCCATCTTGATCTCAGCTCGATCGGGTAACTTTGAAGGCCAAAAAGCAGGCAGGCGGCAACGGCCGTTTCGAGTGATCTTGATACGCGCTGTCGGTATTTTGTACTTAACTCGAGCTGTAGGGCAGCTACAGAGCTGGTAAGCACAGCTATCGCACTCAGAATTATCAGGCGCGTTCGCCTGTTGAATCCAGAGGTCTGAACTCGGTCTGCCAGCCGAGCTAGTTCCGGAAACCTATTCGTATTATTCGAGTCGTCTTGATAGACACTCTCGGTTTTCTGTACTTAACTCGAGCTTTAGGGCAGCTCCAGTGCTGGTAAGCACACCTATCGCACTCAGAATCATCACGCGCGTTCGCCTGTTCAATCGAGAGGTCTGAACTCGGTCTGCTAGCTCAGCTAGGTCCGCAAACCTATTCGTATTATTCGAGTCATCTTGATGGACGCTCTCGGTTTTCTGTACTTAACTCGAGCTGTAGGGCAGCTAGAGGGCTCATTGTGACAGACATCGATGGGGAATCATCAGTCGCGTTCGTCTATTGAAGCGAGAGCTCTGAACTCGGTCTGCTAGCCGAGCTAGGTTCGCGAAACTGTTCGTATTGTCCGAATGATCTTGAGACGTGCTCTCAATTTCCTGCACTCGACTCGTGCTGGGGGAGGGCTGCAGTGCTGCAGGTCACATCTATCGATTTGCACACATCAGGCGCGTCTTCCGGTCGATTCCAGAGCTCGGAACTCGGTCTGCTGCTCGAACTAGGTTCGCAAAACTATTATATATTATTCGAGTCGATACTGTCGGTTCTGCACTTAACTCGGGCTGTAGGGGGGCTTTAGGGTTGGAATCACATGAATGGATTCGCAGACATTGGACGCGCCCGTCTGTCGCATTCACAGGTCTGAACTCGGTTTGATACTCGAACTGGGTTGCGAGACTGTTTGTTTTTTGTTCGCGTTATCTTGAGAGGTCTGACATCGCTTGGGCTTGAAAAATAGTCGTTCTTTGGAGTTTTTTCCCACCATATATATTGTCAGGAAGCTCTACGAGTCCCCCGGCGGTAAGAAAGGTTGACGGTTTACCGCCGGCGCCCAGTTTTCTTCTCGAAATTTGACAATTCGTTAGAGCTCTAGTATTTTTTCCCGTGATATTCGATCTTATTCCCGCTCGCCATCTTGATCTCAGCTCGATCGGGTAACTTTGAAGGCCAAAAAGCACGGTGGCGGGAACGGCCGTTTCGAGTCATCTTGATACGCGCTGTCGGTATTTTCAACTAACTCGAGCTCTAGGGCAGCTACAGTGCTGGTAAGCACAGCTATGCACTCAGAATCATCAGGCGCGTTCGCCTGTTCAATCCAGAGGTCTGAACTCGGTCTGCTACCCGAGCTAGGTCCGCAAATCTATTCGTATTATTCGAGTCAACTTGATACGCGTTGTCGGTATTTTCTACTTAACTCGAGCTGTAGGGCAGCTACAGTGCTGGTAAGCACACCTATCGCACTCAGAATCATCAGGCGCGTTCGCCTGTTGAATCCAGAGGTCTGAACTCGGTCTGCTAGCCGAGCTAGGTCCGCAAACCTATTCGTATTATTCGAGTCAACTTGATACGCGTTGTCGGTATTTTCTGCTTAACTCGAGGTCTAGGGCAGCTACAGTGCTGGTAAGCACACCTATCGCACTCAGAATCGTCAGGCGCGTTCGCCTGTTAAATCCATAGGTCTAAACTCGGTCTGCTAGCTGGGCTAGGTAGCAAACCTATTCGTATTATTCGAGTCATCTTGACAAACGCTCTCGGTTTTCTGTACTTAACTCGAGCTTTAGGGCAGTTACAGAGCCTATAGTCACATAAATCGATTGGGAATCATCGGGCGCGTTTGTCTGTTGTATCGAGAGCTCTGAACTCGGCCTGCTGCCCGAGCTAGCTTCGCGAAACTATTCGTATTCTCCGAATCATCGTGCAACGTGCTCTCAATTTTCTGCACTCAACTCGTGCTGGGGGAGGGCTACAGTGCTGCGGGTCATAGAAATCGATTTGCACACATCAGACGCGTTCGTTGGTCGATTCGAAAGCTCAGAACTTGATTTGCTGCTCGAAACAGATTCGCGAAACTATTGTATTATTCGAGTCATTCTGAGAGATGCTCTCGGTTTTCTGCACTTAACTCGGGCTGTCGGGGGGCTGCAGGGCTGGTAATCACATGAGTCGATTCGCAGACATCAGACGCGTCCGCCTGTCGCATTGCGAGGTCTGAACTCGGTCTGATACTCGAACTGGATTGCGAAACTGTTTGTTTTTTGTTAGAGTCATGGAAACTAGTCGTTCTCTGGATTTTTTCCCACTCTATATACTGTCAGGAAGCTCTACGAGTCCCCCGGCGGTAAGAAAGGTTGACGGTTTACCGCCGGCGCCCAGTTCCGGCGCGCTGGAGAGCTAGTTGGCTCGAAAAAAAAGAACTGAACTTTTCACAACTTTTGGTCGGTTGAAAATTATGTTCTCGACATTCAACAATTCGTTAGAGCTCTAGTATTTTTTCCCGTGATATTCGATCTTATTCCCGCTCGCCATCTTGATTTCAGCTCGATCGGGTAACTTTGAAGGCCAAAAAGCACACTGGCGGGATCAGCCGTTTCGAGTCATCTTGATACGCGTTGTCGCTATTTTGTACTTAAGTCGAGCTGTAGAACAGCTACATAGCTGGTAAGCACAGCTATCGCACTCAGATTCATCAGGCGCGTTCGCCTGTTGAATTCATAGGTCTGAACTCGTCTTCTAGCCGAGCTAGGCCCGCAAATCTATTCGTATTATTCGAGTGAACTTGATACGCGTTGTCGGTATGTTCTCTTTAAATCGAGCTGTGGGGCAGCTACAGTGCTGGTAAGCACACCTATCGCACTCAGAATGATCAGGCGCGTTCGTCTGTTGAAGCCATAGGTCTGAACTCGGTCTTCTAGCCGAGCTAGGTCGCAAACCTATTCGTATTATTTAAGTCAACTTGATACGCGTTGTCGGTAAGCAGATCTATCGCACTCAGAATCATCAGGCGCGTTCGCCTGTTGAAGCCATAGGTCTGAACTCGGTCTGCTAGCCGAGCTAGGTCCGCAAATCTATTCGTATTATTCGAGTGAACTTGATACGCGTTGTCGGTATTTTGTTCTTAATTCAAGCTGTAGGGCAGCTACAGAGCTGATAAGCACACCTATCGCACTCAGAATCATCAGACGCGTTCGCCTGTCGAATCCATATGTCTGAACTCGGTCTGCTAGCCGAGCTAGGTCCGCAAGCCTACTCGTATTATTGGAGTCATCTCGACAAACGCTCTCATATTTTCTGTACTTAACTCGAGCTGTAGGCAGCTACAGAGCCTACAGTCACATAAATCGATTGAGAATTATCGGGCGCGTTTGTCTGTTGTATCGAGAGCTCTGAACTGGGCCTGCTGCCCGAGCTAGGTTTGCGAAACTATTCGTATTGTCCGAATCATCGTGAAACGTGCTCTCAATTTTCTGCACTCAATTCGTGCTGGGGGAGGGCTGCAGTGCTGCGGGACATAGAAATCGATTTGCACACATCAGGCGCGTTCGTTGGTCGATTCGAGAGCTCAGAACTTGGTCTGCTGCTCGAAACAGGTCTCCGAAACTGTTATATTATTCGAGTCATCCTGAGAGATGCTGTCGGTTTTCTGCACTTAACTCGGGCTGTAGGGGGGCTGCAGGGCTGGTAATCACATGAGTCGATTCGCAGACATCAAACGCGTCCGCCTGTCGCATTGAGAGGTCTGAACTCGGTCTGATCAGACGCGTCCGCTTGTCGCATTCAGAGGTCAAAAACTCTTCACTATGAGTCAGAATGTTGGTAGGTGCTCTCGGTTTTCTCAACGTAAAAGTCTAGCTTGGAAGCTCTACGAGTTCCCCGGCGGTAACCAAGGTTTACGGTTTACCGCCCTTAGCTAGTTATAGCTGGAAGCTAAGAGTAATTCCGGCGCGCCCCAGAGCTAGTTGGCAAGAAAAATCTCGACGGAACTTTTGATGACTTTTGCTCGGTTGAAAATTTTGTTCTCGAAATTTGACAATTCGTTAGAGCTCTAGTATTTTTTCCCGTGATATTCGATCTTATTCCCGCTCGCCATCTTGATCTCAGCTCGATCGGGTAACTTTGAAGGCCAAAAAGCACTGTGGCGGGAACGGCCGTTTCGAGTCATCTTGATACGCGCTGTCGGTTTTCTGAACATAACTCGAGCTCTAGGGCAGCTACAGAGCTGGTAAGCACAGCTTATGCATGCAGAATGATCAGGCGCGTTCGCCTGTTGAACCCAGAGGTCTGAACTCGGTCTGTGAGCCGAGCTAGGTCCGGAAACCTGTTCGTATTATTCGAGTCATCTTGACAGAAACTCTCGGTTTTCTGGTCTTAACTCGAGCTGTAAGACAGCTACAGAGCTGGCAAGCACATCTATCGCAGTCAGAATCATTAGGCGCGTTCGCCTGTTAAATCTAGAGGTCTGAACTCGGTCTGCTAGCCGAGCTAGGTCCGCAAACCTATTCGTATTATTTGGATCATCTTGATAGGCGCCCTCGGTTTTCTGTACTTAACTCGAGCCGTAGGGCAGCTACAGAGCTCGTAGTCACAGAAATCTATTGGAAATCACCAGGCGCCTTTGTTCGTTGACTCGAGAGCACTGAACTTGGCCTGCTGCCCGAGCTAGGTTCGCAAAACTATTCGTATTGTTCGAGTCATCCTGAGAAGTGCTGTCGGTATTTCGTGCTGGGGGGAGGCTACAGTGCTGCTGGGGACAGCAATCGATTTAGAGACATCAGGCGCATCCGCCTGCGGAGACCAGAGCTCGGAACTCGTCTGCTGCCTGAATTAGGTCTGCGAAACTACTGTATTGTTGGAGTCATCCTGAGAGGTGCTGTCAGTTTTCTGCACTCAACTCGGGCTGTAGGAGGGCTACAGGGCTGGTAATGATAGAAGTCGACTCGCAGACATGAGACGCGTCCGCCTGTCGCATTGAGAGGACACAAAATATTTACTATGAGTCGGAATGTTGGTAGGTCCTCGGTGTTCTCAACTTCGTCGAGCTGGAAGCTCTACGAGTCTCCCGGCGGTAACCAAGGTTGACGGTTTACCGCCGGCGTCCAGTAATTCCGGGGAGCTGGAGAGCTAGTTGGCAAGAAAAATACCTCGTAGAGCTCTCATGGTATGAGAGATAGAGGAATTCGGCGACAGGGTGGAGCTAGTTGGCGAAATTCCGACAAGAGACACAATCATACCATCCGCGGCCTGGCTCAGCCGATTTTCAAGCTCTAACCATTCGTTTGGGCTGATGATTGCGCAGAACGAAGCTTTGCCCTTCAGAAGTTGCCTCTCAAATTCTCAGCTCATTCCGCCGAGAAATTCTCCTCAGCGAAGCCAGAAACCAGACTTCAGATAACCATAAAAAATTGAAAAATTGAAGATTCAAGCATTTCTATTGCGAAGTTCTCTGCTTCGATTATGGGCGCTCTTAAGGGAAAGGAGCTCTACGAGGTTCCCGGCGGTGACCAGGTTGACGGTTCACCGCCGGCGCCAGTCTCAACGGACCTTTTCGTGACTTTTGGTCGGTTGAAAATTTTGTTCTCGAAATTTGACCATTCGTTAGAGCTCTAGTATTTTTTCTCATGATATTCGATCTTATTTCCGCTCGCCATCTTGATCTCAGCTCGATCGGGTAACTTTGAAGGCCAAAAAGCAGGCAGGCGGGAACGGTCGTTTCGAGTCATCTTGATACGCGCTGTCGGTTTTCTCAAGATAACTCGAGCTTCAGGACAACTACAGAGCTGGTCAGCACAGCTAATGCATTCAGAATGATCAGGCGCGTTCGCCTGTTGAATCCAGAGGTCTGAACTCGGTCTGCTAGCCGAGCTAGGGTCGCAAACCTATTCGTATTATTCGAGTCATTGTAGCAGACGCTCTCGGTTTTTCGTACTTAACTCGATCTGTAGGGCAGCCACAGAGCTGATAATCACAGAAATCGATTGAGAATTATCAGGCGCGTTCGTCTGTTGAATCAAGAGCTCTGAACTCGGCCTGCTCCCCGAGCTAGGTTCGCGAACCTATTGGTATTGTTCGAGTCATCTTGAGAAGTGCTCTCGGTTTTCTGTACTTAAATCGTGCTGGGGGAGGGCTACAGTGCTGCTGGTCACAGGAATCGATTTCGAGACATCAGGCGCGTCCGTTCGTCGAACCGAGAGCTCGGAACTCGGTCTGCTGCTCGAACGAGATCCGCGAAACTGTTGTATTATTCGAGTCATCCTGAGAGGTACTCTCGGTTTTCTGCACTTAACTCAGGCTGTATGGGGGGCTGCAGAGCTGGTAATTACAGGAATCGATCCGCAGACATCAGACGCGTTCGCCTGCGCATTCAGAGGTCTTAACTCGGTTTCATACTCGAGCTCGATTCGAAAACTGTTCGTTTGGTTTGTTAGAGTCATTTTGAGAGGTTTATAATCGCTTGGGCTGAAAACCTAGTCGTTCTCTGAAATTCTTCTTCACATTATATATTGTCAGGAAGCTCTACGAGTCCCCCGGCGGTAAGAAAGGTTGACGGTTTACCGCCGGCGCCCAGTAACTCGTAGAGCTTCCCTTAGCAAGTTATTGCTGGAAGCTTAAGAGTAATTCCGGGGAGCTGGAGAGCTAGTTGGCAACAAAAATCTCGACGGACCTTTTGGTGACTTTTGGTCGGTTGAAAATTTCGTTCTCAAAATTTGACCATTCGTTAGAGCTCTAGTATTTTTTCTCATGATATTCGATCTTATTCCCGCTCGCCATCTTGATCTCAGCTCGATCGGGTAACTTTGAAGGCCAAAAAGCAGGCAGGCGGGAACGGCCGTTTCGAGTCATCTTGATTCGCACTGTCGGTATTTTGTACTCAACTCGAGCTGTAGGGCAGCTACAGAGCTGGCAAGCACACCTATTGCATTCAGAATCATCAGGCGCGTTCGCCTGTTGAATCCAGATGTCTGAACTCGGTCTGCTAGCCGAGCTAGGTCCGCAAACCTATTCGTATTATTCGAGTCATCTTGACAGGCGCTCTCGGTATTTTGTACTTAACTCGAGCTGTAGGGCAGCTACAAAGCTGGCAAGCACACCTATCGCATCCAGAATTATCAGGCGCGTTCGCCTGTTGAATCCAGAGGTCTGAACTCGGTCTGCTAGCCGAGCTATGTCCGCAAACCTATTCGTATCATCCGAGTCATCTTGACAGACGCTCTCGGTATTTTGTACTCAACTCGAGCTGTAGGGCAGCTGCAGAGTTCATAGTCACAGAAATCGATTGGAAATGAGCAGGCGCGTTCGTCTGTTGAATCGAGAGCTCTGAACTCGGCCTGCTGCTTGAGCTAGGTTCGCGAAACTATTCGTATTGTCCAAATCATCTTGAGAAGTGCTCTTAATTTCCTGCTCTGAACTCGTGCTGGGGGAGGGCTACAGTGCTGCGGGACACAGATATCGGTTCGCACACATCAGGCGCGTCTGTTGGTCGATACCAGAGCGCGGAACTCGGTTTGCGAACTAGGTCCGCGATACTATTATATTATTCGAGTCGATACTGTCGGTTTTCCGCACTTAACTCGGGCTGTAGGGGAACTGCAGGGCTGGGAATCACATGAGTGGATACGCAGACATCAGACGCGCCCGCCTGTCGCATTCAGAGGTCTGAAGTCGGTTCGATGCTCGAACTGGGTTGCGAAACTGTTTGTTTTTTAATTACAGTCATCTTGAGAGGTCTGAAATCGCTTGGGCTGAAAAAATATTTGTTCTTTGGGTTTCTGGTCCACATTATATATTGTCAGGAAGCTCTACGAGTCCCCCGGCGGTAAGAAAGGTTGACGGTTTACCGCCGGCGCCCAGTCTCCTGCGAGGTTTCCAGCTTCCCGCGCATCGTTTCAGTTTAACTCGTAGAGCTTCCCTTAGCTAGTTATAGCTGGAAGCTAAGAGTAATTCCGGAGCGCTGGAGAGCTAGTTGGCAAGAAAAATCTCGACGGACCTTTTGCTGACTTTTGGTCGGTTGAAAATTTTGTTCTCGAAATTTGACAATTCGTTAGAGCTCTAGTATTTTTTCCCGTGATATTCGATCTTATTCCCGCTCGCCATCTTGATCTCAGCTCGATCGGGTAACTTTGAAGGCCAAAAAGCGTCCCGGCGGGAACGGCCGTTTCGAGTCATCTTGATACGCGTTGTCGGTATTTTGTACTTAACTCGAGCTGTAGGACAGCTACAGAGCTTTTAAGCACAGCTTTCGCACTCAGAATCATCAGGCGCGTTCTCCTGTTCAATCCATAGGTCTGAACTCGGTCTGCTAGCCGAGCTAGGTCCGCAAACCTATTCATATTATTGGAGTCAACTTGATACGCGTTGTCGGTATTTTCTACTTAACTCGAGCTGTAGGGAAGCTACAGTGCTGGTAAGCACACGTATCGCACGCAGAATCATCAGGCACACTCGCCTGTTGAATCCATAGGTCTGAACTCGGTCTGCTAGCCGAGCTAGGTTCGCAAACCTATTCGTATTATTCGAGTCAACTTGATACGCGTTGTCGGCATTTTCTACTTAACTCGAGCTTTAGGCCAGCTACAATGCTGGTAAGCACACCTATCACACTCAGAATAATCAGGCGCGTTCGCCTGTTGAATCGAGAGCTCTGAACTCGGTCTGTTGCGCGATCCAGAATCACGAAACTGTTCGTATTCTTCCAGTCATCTTGAGAGCTACTGTCGGCGTTCTGCACTTAACTCGGGCTGTAGGGGGGCTGCAGGGCGGTTAACCACAGGAATCGATTCGGAGACATCAGACGCGTCCGTCTGTCGCATTCAGAGATCCGAACTCGGTCTGATACTCGAGTTGGGCTGAAAAACTTTCCGTTCTCTGCAATTTTTTCCGATATTATTTGTTGTCAGGAAGCTCTACGAGTCCCCCGGCGGTAACAAAGGTTGACGGTTTACCGCCGGCGCCCAGTCAGGCGGCCTGGCAGAGGTCCCGTGCGCCGTTACGCGCTTGGCTTCGCTATCCGGGCTTTGGACGCTTACACGTAACTCGTAGAGCTTCCCTTAGCAAGTTATTGCTGAAAGCTTAAGAGTAATTCCGGGGAGCTGGAGAGCTAGTTGGCAACGAAAATCTCGACGGACCTTTTGGTGACTTTTGGTCGGTTGAAAATTTAGTTCTCGAAATTTAAACATTCGTTAGAGCTCTAGTATACCTCGTAGAGCTCTTCGGCATCGACGAGCTAGAGGAATTCCGGCGCGGGGTGGAGCTAGTTGGTCGACCCGACCAGAACGGACAATGTGGTAACTTTTGGGTGATTTTGCGAATATTTGAAAGAAATTCGACCATTTATTTTAAGAAAGCAGATTTTTCGCACCTGTAAACGGATATGAGGGCTTCTCTGTCTTAATATGAGCTCTCTAGATGCACTTTTACTATCAAAACACTTGGCGCAACCAACTTGATATCGAGATGGAAAAAATCATGTTTTCTCTTTTTCGAGAAGCGTGCTAGGAGCTCTACGAGGTTCCCGGCGGTGACCAGGTTGACGGTTCACCGCCGGCGCCAGTTTTTTTCCATGATATTCGATCTTATTCCCGCTCGCCATCTTGATCTCAGCTCGATCGGGTAACTTTGAAGGCGAAAAAGCAGGCAGGCGGGAACGGCCGTTTCGAGTCATCTTGATGGCCACTGTCGGTATTTTCAACTTAAGTCGAGCTGTAGGGCAGCTACAGTGCTGGTAAGCACACCTATCGCACTCAGAATCATCAGGCGCGTTCGCTTGTTCAATCGAGAGGTCTGAACTCGGTCTGCTACCCGAGCTAGGTCCGCAAACCTATTCGTATTATTCGAGTCAACTTGATACGCGTTGTCGGCATTTTCTGCTTGACTCGAGGTCAATGGCAGCTAGAGTGCTGGTAAGCACAGGGGGGCTGCAGGGCTGGAAATCACATGAGTCGATTCGCAGACATCAGACGCGTCCGCCTGTCGCATTGCGAGGTCTGAACTCGGTCTGATACTCGAACTCGATTGCGAAACTGTTTATTTTTTTGTTAGAGTCATGAAAACTAGTCGTTCTCTGGAGTTTTCCCCACACTATATACTGTGAGGAAGCTCTACGAGTCCCCCGGCGGTAAGACAGGTCGACGGTTTATCGCCGGCGCCCAGTACCTCGTAGAGCTCTTCGGCATCGATGAGCTAGAGGAATTCCGGTGCGGGATGGAGCTAGTTGGTCGACCCGGCGAGAAAGGACAATGTGACAACTTTTGGGTGGTTTTGCAAAAATTTGAAAGATATTTGACCATTTATTTTGAAAGAGCAGATTTTTACGCCGAGCATTGGCATATGAACTCCTTTCTGATTGCAGCTTAGCTCTCGCGATGTATTTTTGCATGAGTTGACTTCCAGGACAAATATGAACATCGAACAAAATTAAATTTGAAGATTTTCGAAAAATCTCGATTTTTTTTATTCTGTGTCGATTCTCTGCACTCCTAGAAGCTCTACGAGATTCCCGGCGATAAGCAGGTTAACGGTTCAGCGCCGGCGCCAGTCTTCTGCAAGCGTCCTCTGCGAGGTTTTCACGTCCCGCGCATCGTTTGAGGCGCCCTGGCAGAGGTTCCCGTGCGGCGTTCCGCGCTTGGCTTCGCTATGCGGGTTTTGGACGCTTACAAGTGCAAAAATTTGAAAGATAATTGACTATTTATTTTGAGAAAGCAAGTTTTTACGCCGAGCATTGGCATATGAACTCCTTTCTGAAAGCAGCTCAGCTCTCTCGATGCATTCTTGCATGAGTTGACTTCCGGGACGAAAAAAATGAAATTTGAAGATTTTCGAAAAATATGGATTTTTTTCATTCTCTGTCGGTTCTCTGCACTCTTACTAGTGAGAGGAGCTCTACGAGGTTCCCGGCGATGACCAGGTTGACGGTTCACCGCCGGCGCCAGTAATTCCGGCGCGCTGAAGAGCTAGTTGGCAAGAAACATCTCGACGGAACTTTCCCGGACAGCTCCTTCGAGAGCTGAGGGTTTCAGATTAGAAGCCGGCTGTGGATGGTGAGGAGACACGCCCACGCTCGTTTGGTGACTTTTCGTCGGTTGAACATTTTGTTCTCGACATTTGACTATTCGTTAGAGCTCTAGTATTTTTCCCGTGATATTCGATCTTATTTCCGCTCGCCATCTTGATCTCAGCTCGATCGGGTAACCTTGAAGGCCACAAAGCACTCTGGCGGGATCGGCCGTTTCGAGTCATCTTGATACGCGCTGACGGTTTTCTCAAGATGACTCGAGCTTTAGGACATCTACAGAGCTGGTAAGCAGCTAATCGATTCAGAATGATTAGGCGCGTTTGCCTGTTGAATCCAGAGATCTGAACTCGGTCTTTGAGCCGAGCTAGGTCCGCAAACCTATTCGTATAAGTCGAGTCATCTTGACAGAAACTCTCGGTTTTCTGTACTTAACCCGAGCTGTAAGTCAGCTACAGAGCTGATATTTACAGAAACTGATTCAGAATCGTCAGTTGCGTTTGTCTGTTGAATCCAGAGCTCTGAACTCGGTCTTCTGCCCGATCTAGAATCGCGAAATTATTCGTGTTGGTCGAGTCATCTTGCGAGTGCTCTCGGTTTTCTTCACTCAACTTGCGCTGAAAGGGGGCTACAGTGCTGGTTGTCATATGAATCGATTCAAAGAGATCATGCGCGTCCGCCTGTCGAATCCAGAGCTCGGAACTCGGTCTGCTGCCTGAACTAGGCTCGCGAAACTATTGTATTCTTCGAGTCATCCTGAGAGATGCTGTCGGTTTTCTGCACTGACCTCGGGCTGTAGGGGGGCTGCGGGGCTGGTAATGACAGGAGTCGATTCGCAGACATCAGACGCGTCCGCTTGTCGCATTCAGAGGTAAACAAATATTCACTATGAGTCAGAATGTTGGTAGGTGCTGTCGGTTTTCTCAACTTAAGTCGAGCTTGGAAGCTCTACGAGTTCCCCGGCGGTAACCAAGGTTGACGGTTTACCGCCGGCGCCCAGTTTCGTGTTTCGAGAGTCTCTTCGCTCTCCGGGTTTTGGACGCCACCAAGTAACTCGTCTGGATCAAGGCGTCAGGATCAAGGCGTCTGGATCAAGGCGTCTGGATCAAGGCGTCTGGATCAAGGCGTCTGGATCCCACAGGCGTCTAGTGTCTGGGGGGGGGCGCGTCGCCGCGGGCGGCGGCGCGGCAGCCATCGCTGCCTTCATCGTCTTCTTCGGGTGCAGCAAGATCGAGGTCAGCTAGGCCGCTGCACTTGTTATTGTTATTGTGTGTGCCAGGCCGCCTGCACTTGTTTTGTTATTGTTACTGCTGTAATTGTCTATTTTTCCTCTCTCTTGGGAAGACGGAGTGCTGGGGATCCGACTTCAGTCACGCGGACTGGGACTATCTAGCCAGACAGGTCGGGACACCTCGAAGTGACAGGAGAGCTGTTATTTGTGTGCCATCGCTCACACCAACAGTACCGTTTGTGCAGGGTGAAGGTTACGATTTCAATATCTTGCGTAACCACTTTGTGCAGGGTGAAGGTTACGATTTCAATATCTTACGCAGCCACAAAAGAAAGATGGCTGCTGCAGGTTCTTCAGTTTCAGGTGTTGCACCAGCGATGCCAGCAGGTTCTTCAGTTTCAGGTGCTCCAGGCTTGCATGCGGTGGGCCAGGACATGACAATTGATGATGGGGGTGGGGCGTTTGCTAGAGCTGTCCGTGCTCGTAATGTCAAAGGAGCAGGGAAAGGAGAAGGAGGAGGTGCGGGACAAACGTTGGGTGCGAAGGAGGTTGCCCAGGAAGCAGGCCTTGACATTGAACAGATGTTTCGATCCATCATGACGGGACAACAGACTATGACGGCAGACATGCAATCGTTCAGGAACACTATTCGTACGGAAATGGACGGTCTGAAAACATCTCTGGACTCTAGGGTATCAAAAACAGAATCGGCGATCCAGGACCTCACCAATGAAGTTCAGAAGCTCAAGCAGGGAGATGGGCTGTCGGTAGCAAGCGGATCCACGAAGGCGGGTACGGACAGGCACGACCCTGGTTGGAGTCCACGTTATGTTGAGTTCAAAGGGTGGGTTTCAAGGGAGGGATGGAGGAACCGTGAGATACGTCAGCGGGAGGCTCTTTCACAGGAGGCACTGACGACGGCGATGAATGGTCTCATTGACTCTAAACAAATCGATGCTACACAGAGGATGGCACTGGACTTGGATCGGACGGTTCAGGAGAATACTGGTAGATATTGGCCGTATACGAGGGGTAGGATCTATTTCAAGCCAGGCACATCCGCTGAGATCCTATGGGAAGCGAAACGTGTGTGGGAGAATGACTACAGGCGGGGACTCACTTCACTGCCGGCCAATGTGCGATTCCAAGTTGAATGCCAACCATGGAAGGTAGAACATGTTCGGGCAGTAGGACGGTTTCAAGCACTATTCTCTGATATCAAGAAAAATGCGACGGGTATTCTTCGAGGTGAGACGGGTCCGCCAATGACATATATGTGGTATATGCCGAATGCTGATGATACTACACAAAAGACTCTGATTGCAGAATGGGGACCGACAAAAGGATGGAACCTCTATGGTGATAATTTGACACACGTTGAGCCCGATATTAATCAGGTGCAGTTTCTTCAGACACTACGGTGCCCGAATCATTGACGGGGCGGTAGGGCTGCGACTGAGACCGTGGTCGCAACCTGGAATGTGCAGAAAATATCCGACGGTCAAGTACCCAACCTGGTCGCTGCATGTGAAGCCAGGTCAATTCAAATGGTGTGCCTGCAAGAGTGTGAGCATACCAGTGCAAATACTTTTAACAGATGTGGATGGGAGATTCACTATAGCTCCTGCTCCAAGGCGGCGGTTGCATGGTGCAGGGATTGGGCACCACATGTGATTGCTCGACGGAGTGGGGTACGATTTGCGTGTGTTGAATTCAGGGGTGCTCTAGTTACATCAGTGTATCTACCATGTGTGATGCGTGATGTGGACCACTTGGGGGAATATTTAGATGTACTTACTAAGTGCAGTGTTACTATGTTTCAAACTACACAGGCTGGAGTCATACCATGGGTGGGGATGGATGCTCAGACGGAACTTGAACCAGATATGCTGGGAATGACGGGAGGAGGTCTTATGCAGGTGGACGGGAGGAGGGAGGAGGCGAACTACCATGCAGAGAGGAGGGACATGCTTATGAGGTTCATGAGTACTTGGGGGATCTGTGCGGCGAACACATATGGAGACCGTCGTATCACACATATACCGTACTGTTCCACACATGTGCAGCGTGTGCTTGACTATATACTCATCCCTACACGTTGGTGCGCGGATGAGGCAAGAGCTCACCAGGAAATGAGATGCCAGGTCCAGTTTGTGGAACCCATCAAAGCTACGCCAGGTATACGTGCAAAAGCCAGTGCCTATAGTGATCACGCTCTGGTCTGGGTAAATCTCAAGACGACGGAGATCAGGCGCCCAGCTTTGCCACCCCGCCCTGTGTCCATGGTTGGCTGGCAGCCGACGGATGACACGGCGAGGAACATGTTTCGTGTGCTTGCGGATGTGTCGATTGAGGGACTTGCATCGGACACGGTAGGGACGGACCTGCAGCAGGTCGGACGGGTACTCTTGGAGACGGCAAAGCTTGTGGACCACACTAAGGGGCGCCCCAACTGCAAACCTATTCAGAGGCCCAGGGAGCTCATAGAGGTGGAGTCTGCCATCAGGCGTGGGGCCCTTGGGAATACTCGTAAACAACTGCTGCGTAGGAGGAAGACCCTTAGGAGACAGCATAGGAGGAACCAACTCCTGCAGGACCACAGGGGATCCAGTAAGACCTCACGGTGTATCCTCAAGGAGCTGGAGTGTGAGGGTGTGCTGACAATGGACAGGACTAGGTGGAGTACGGAAATCACTAGGTACGCGACGGCGTCTTACACGAACTCGGAGGAGGAAAAACGGACTTTGGAGGCCTTCCAGGAACTCAGACACAACGACCGTGGGGTGGAGGGAAGAGTCATCACGATGGGCATGCTCATGCAGGCTCGTGCGTCTTTGAAGCCGGGCACGGCGCCTGGCAGCGATGGAGTCGTTGCGGAGGTCATTCGTGAGTTGCCGTGGAGGAGCCTGCAGTTTGTGCGGCGTGCTTTCCAGAGGATTTTCGAGCAGGGAGCCTCCAGCCCTGAGACGTGGAGGCAGCTCAGTATCCAACTTGTGCCGAAGATGCGGGATGCTACACGACTCTCCAACACCAGAGGGATTTGCCTGATCAGTGTGATGAGTAAATGGTACATGGCATGTGTGTTGCAGTTTATTGATGCATTCCCTGTGAACCGACGGTTGTGCACATATGGATTTGAAAAGGATCAGAAGGTTACTAACGTCACGGCACCACTATCACATCTTACTAGACATGCAAATGTGTGGGGGAAGGCGGAGTCTATGCACGTGGGAGTCTTGGACATACACAAAGCTTTCGATAATGTCACACTGCACACTATCATCAAGGCCATGCTGTACCTCAAGTACCCCGTGTGCCTCATCAGAGCCATTGTGGAGCCCATGCTGGATAACATTGCTACCTTTGAGTTTCAGAACGTGTGCGGCGATGAGGTGAGATACAACAAATCGGTCCGAACGGGAGGTAAGGAGGGACCCATACTTTTCAATATTGTCTTGGAGGCCATCTGGGGATCTGTGATTCAGACTTGGGATACCTTAGGATACGGTGTCCGTCTGGAAGGGGAGGGGACGGACGGTGCTCTTGTACATCACTTCTTGTGGGCGGACAATGTTACGCTCTGTGCCGCATCGCAGCTCCAGCTACAACAGATGATCGGTATGATGACGGTGACACTCAGACGGGCGGGGATGGACTGGAAGGAGGACTCTTTGGCGTATGTACTTTTTGGCCAGACGTACACAGGTGGCGATCCGCCGCTGCTCTGCCCGCTCTCACCAGCCATCTGTGCGATTTCTGGAGATGAGGATCTCCCAGAGCACTTGCGCTCGACTGTCGTTATGCCGAGGAAGGAGGAGGTGGAGGTACTAGGAGTGAAGCTCAGCTCGGAAATCAAGGGATATCACGGCTTGTATCATCGACTGGAGAAAGGGAGGAAGGCCTATTTTGCTGACATCCAGTTTTATCGCTCCAGATCGGTCTCACTCAAAGAGAAGTTTCGCAGGTATGCCGCTCGCGTGCAGTCTGTGGTGTACCACGGATGTATAGGCTGGCCGTGCAATCTACGACTGCTGGAGAGGATTAAGGTATGGGAGGGGAGGTGTCTCAACGGTATGCGAGGATTACACAAGAGGGAGGAGGAGACGTGGGAGGAGTTCAGGGACAGGACCACACCGAAGTCATACGAGCTATTCTTGCAGGCTGGCCACTGCAGTCTCCTAGAGAAGGTGGTCCGAGCCAATTTCGAGTTTGCGCTGGAGCTGGCCCAGTTTCATGATCGGGCCTTCGCCTCCACGGACTTGCGTGGGGCACGAGCCTGGCGTCAGACGCTGCAGGCCATGTTACACTGTGCGGGGGAATGGTCACTACGGAGGGACACACTTGTATCCATGTTCACGGGAGCCAGGAGGAGGGAAGGTACGAGGAGAGTGGGAGGGAGAGCGCATGCAAGCACTGACAGCTGGCATTGTCTTATGCTGGCGGCGAGTGGTAATTTACGCTGGTTCAGCATCAAGTGGAATGCGACGGACTGGTGGAATGTAGTTGCGTGCATGATAAAAATACAGCCTCGATGGGAGCCCATCTTCAGGAAACCGCCCGGTGCTCCTTGCCCTGTGGATACGTGGGACTCCCCTGAGGACTCCGACAGGCTCGCTCGTAGGATTGCCCACGGATATAACAACGAAACTGTCTGGCAGGAGGGCTCGGAGAACTCATTGTTGGTTGAAATGACTGGTGATAGTATGTGTGTGGTGAACTGGGCCCGAGGGATCTGGGAATGCCGTGATCGTTCGTACCGCAGGAGAGTGCACGGTCTACAAAACGATATGAATCAACTAGCGGAGGATTACGACATCAGGTGTGCCACTGTAGGGACGGATCCGTGGAAGCATATCTACAGAGAGTTCAATTGTGTTGCGGATGAGTTGACTTGGGAGGCGAGGAGGGGAAGGACGGGAAGATGGATTGACTTCAGATATTTACGACAACAGAGACATTGTATCAAACGTATCCGTGGAGGATGGGACGGTGGCGTGAGTGTTGAAGGCTCTGCTCTAGGTTGCTATGTGGAGGTCTCATTTGGGGACAACCACTGGCGACGAGTTTTCCAGGAGGCTTCTTTACTCCCTCTGGGGGCCACTGTTACAGATAGCGAGCTCACAGCTTGTGAACGCCTGCTCCAAGGTGTTCGGCAGATTATCTCTGAGATCCTCGGGCCTCCAACCCCAAAGAGGTTGAGAGGGCGTGAGGGACCCTAGGGACTCTGCACGGCTAGGGCGCACGCGCCCTGTGTAGCCGACCCACACACCCAAGTAACTCGTAGAGCTTCCCTTCGCAAGTTATTGCTGGAAGCTTAAGAGTAATTCCGGGGAGCTGGAGAGCTAGTTGGCAAGAAAAATCTCGACGGACCTTTTGCTGACTTTTGGTCGGTTGAAAATTTTGTTCTCAAAATTTGAACATTCGTTAGAGCTCTAGTATTTTTTCCCATGATATTCGATCTTATTCCCGCTCGCCATCTTGATCTCAGCTCGATCGGGTAATTTTGAAGGCCAAAAAGCAGGCAGGCGGGAACGGCCGTTTCGAGTCATCTTGATACGCGCTGTCGGTTTTCTCAAGATAACTCGAGCTTCAGGACAACTACAGAGCTGTTCAGCACAGCTAATGCATTCAGAATGATCAGGCGCGTTTGCCTGTTGAATCCAGAGGTCTGAACTCGGTCTGCTAGCCGAGCTAGGGTCGCAAACCTATTCTATTATTGAGTCATTGTAGCAGACGCTCTCGGTTTTTCGTACTTAACTCGATCTGTAGGGCAGCCACAGAGCTAATAATCACAGAAATCGATTGAGAATTATCAGGCGCGTTCGTCTGTTGAATCAAGAGCTCTGAACTCGGCCTGCTCCCCGAGCTAGGTTCGCGAACCTATTGGTATTGTTCGAGTCATCTTGAGAAGTGCTCTCGGTTTTCTGTACTTAAATCGTGCTGGGGGAGGGCTACAGTGCTGCTGGTCACAGGAATCGATTTCGAGACATCAGGCGCGTCCGTTCGTCGAACCGAGAGCTCGGAACTCGGTCTGCTGCTCGAACGAGATCCGCGAAACTGTTGTATTATTCGAGTCATCCTGAGAGGTACTCTCGGTTTTCTGCACTAAACGCAGGCTGCATGGGGGGCTGCAGAGCTGGTAATCACAGGAATCGATCCGCAGACATCAAACGCGTCCGCCTGTCGCATTCAGAGGTCTGAACTCGGTTTCATACTCGAGCTCGATTGGAAAAATGTTCGTTTGTTTTGTAAGAGTCATCTTGAGAGGTCTATAATCGCTTGGGCTGAAAAACTAGTCGTTCTCTGAAATTCTTTTCCATTTTATATTGTCAGGAAGCTCTACGAGTCCCCCGGCGGTAAGAAAGGTTGACGGTTTACCGCCGGCGCCCAGTTCTCTTTGCTTTCGGATTTACCTCTTAGAGCTCTTCGTCATCGATGAGCTAGAGGAATGACTCGTAGAGCTTCCCTAAGCTAGTTGCTGGAAGCTTAAGAGTAATTCCGGCGCGCTGGAGAGCTAGTTGGCACGAAAAATCTCGACGGAACTTTTGGTGACTTTTCGTCGGTTGAACATAACTCGTAGAGCTTCCCTTAGCAAGTTATTGCTGGAAGCTAAGAGTAATTCCGGCGCGCCCCAGAGCTAGTTGGCTCGAAAAATCTCGACTGAACTTTTAACAACTTTTGGTCGGTTGAAAATTTCGTTCTCGAAATTTGACAATTCGTTAGAGCTCTAGTATTTCTTCCCGTGATATTCGATCTTATTCCCGCTCGCCATCTTGATCTGAGCTCGATCGGGGGAATATTACTATCGAAAAGCACTGTGGCGGGATCGGCTGTTTCGAGTCATCTTGATACACGGTGACGGTTTTCTCAAGGTAACTCGAGCTTCAGGGCAGCTACAAAGCTGGTCAGCACAGCTTATGCATCCAGAATAATCAGGCGCGTTCGCCTGTTGAACCCTGAGGTTTGAACTCGGTCTGCTAGCCGAGCTAGGTGCGCAAACCTATTCGTATTATTCGAGTCATCTTGACAGGCGCTCTCGGTTTTCTGTACTTAACTCGAGATGTAGGACAGCCACAGAGCTGATATTTACAGGAACTGATTCAGAATCATCAGTTACGTTTGTCTGTCGAATTCAGAGCTCTCAACTCGGTTTGTCGCCCGATCTAGGATCGCAAAATTATTCGTATTGGTCGAGTCATCTTGAGAAAAGCTATCGTTTTTCTTCACTCAACTTGCGCTGAGGGGGGCTACAGTTCTTGTTGTCACAGGAATCAATTTAAAGAGATCAGGCGTGTCCGCCTGTCGAATCCAGAGCTCGGAACTCGGTCTGCTGCCCAAACTAGGTCCGCAAAATTATCGTATTGTTCGAGTCATCCTGAGAGGTGCTGTCGGTTTTCCGCACTTAACTCGGGCTGTAGGGGTGGTAATGAGGAGTCGATTCGCAGACATCAGACGCGTCCGCCTGTCGCATTCAAAGGTTAAAAACTATTCACTATGAGTTGGAATGTTGGTAGGTGCTGTCGGTTGTCTCAACTGAAGTCGAGCTAGGAAGCTCTACGAGTCCCCCGGCGGTAGCCAAGGTTGACGTTTTACCGCCGGCGCCCAGTTTTGTTCTCAAAATTTGAACATTCGTTAGAGCTCTAGTATTTTTTACCGTGATATTCGATCTTATTCCCGCTCGCCATCTTGATCTCAGCTCGATCGGGTAACTTTGAAGGCCAAAAAGCACTCTGGCGGGATCGACCGTTTCGAGTCATCTTGATATGCGTTGACGGTTTTATGAACATAACTCGAGCTCTAGGGCAGCTACAGAGCTGGTAAGCACAGCTAATGCATGCAGCATGATCAGGCGCGTTCGCCTGTTGAACCCAGAGGTCTGAACTCGGTCTGTGAGCCGAGCTAGGTCCGCAAACCTGTTCGTATTATCCGAGTCATCTTGACAGAAACTCTCGGTTTTCTGTACTTAACCCGAGCTGTAAGACAGTTACAGAGCTGATATTTACAGAAACTGATTCAGAATCGTCAGTTGCGTTTGTCTGTCGAATCCAGAGCTCTGAACTCGGTCTTCTGCTCGATCTAGAATCGCGAAATTATTCGTATTGGTCGAGTCATCTTGAGAAGTGCTCTCGGTTTTCTTCACTCAACTTGTGCTGAGAGGGGGCTACAGTGCTGGTTGTCATATGAATCGATTTAAAGAGATCATGCGCGTCCGCCTGTCGAATCCAGTGCTCGGAACTCGGTCTGCTGCCCGAACTAGGTTCGCGAAACTATTGTATTGTTCGAGTCATCCTGAGAGATGCTGTCGGTTTTCTGCACTGACCTCGGGCTGTAGGGGGCTGCGGGGCTGGCAATGACAGAAGTCGATTCGCAGACATCAGACGCGTCCGCTTGTCGCATTCAGAGATAAAAAAAAATCACTATGAGTCAGAATGTTGGTAGGTGCTGTCGGTTTTCTCAACTTAAGTCGAGCTCTACGAGTTCCCCGGCGGTAACCAAGGTTGACGGTTCACCGCCGGCGCCCAGTTCCGGCCCGGATGGAGCTAGCTGGTCGACCCGGCGAGAAAGGACAAAGTGATAACTTTTGGGTGGTTTTGGGAATATTTGAAATATATTTGACAATTCATTTCGAGAAAGCAGATTTTTCGCACCTGTGGTGCGTTATGCCGCGTTTGCCAGTATACTTTTCAGGTCCGTAGGTGCGATATTACTATCGAAACATTTGGGGGAGCCGACGTTCGAGAAAAGCAGAAAAACGTGATTTTTCGAGTTTTTCGTTTCTCCCTCCAGAAGCTGTCTGCATATGTTCCGACGATCGTCGTGGAAGAAAAGAGCTCAACGAGGTTTCCGGCGGTAACCAGGTTGACGGTTTACCGCCGGTTCCAGTTGGACGCTGTCAAGATTCCCGGAGAGCGCGCTGAGAGCTAAAGGGTTTAAGATTAGAAGCCGCACGGTGGTGTTGCCCCAGGTGCTCTTCCACGGCGGTCCACGTTCCCCGCAGCGCCTTTGGCGACCTGCTGGTGCAGGGGAGCTTCCGGGAAGCTTCCACGCGTGCCTGCATGCGTGCAGGTACGCATGAAAGTGTTTCTGGCAGCGCTTCCGCAGCGCCCTAGGGGAGCTCTCCAAGGCCCGAAAGATTTCACGTCGCTGAGATTCTCTTTGCTCTCTGGGTTTTGGACACCAAGTACCTCGTAGGGCTCTTCGGCATCAATGAGCTAGAGCAATTTCTGCGCGGGGTGGAGCTAGTAACTCGTAGAGCTTCTCTTAGCAACTTGTTTCTGGAAGCTTAAGAGTAATTCCGGGGCGCTGGAGAGCTAGTTGGCAAGAAAAATCTCGACGGACCTTTTGATGACTTTTGGTCGGTTGAAAATTTTGTTCTCAAAATTTGAACATTCGTTAGAGCTCTAGTATTTTTTACCATGATATTCGATCTCATTCCTGTTCGCCATCTTGATCTCAGCTTGATCGGGTACCTCTCACTGCCAAAAAGCAGGCAGGCGGGATCGGCCGTTTCGAGGGACCTTGATATGCGCTGTCGTTTATTTCGAGATAAATCGAGCTTTAGAGCAGCTACAGAGCTGGTGAGCGAGCTAATCGATGCAGAATGATCAGACGCGTTCGCCTGTTGAACCCAGAGGTCTGAACTGGGTCTGCTAGCCGAGCTAGGTGCGCAAACCTATTCGTATGATTCGAGTCATCTTGAGCGCTCTCGGTCTTCTGTACTTAACTCGAGCTACAGGACAGCTACATAGCTGATGTTTACAGAGTCTGATTCAAAATAATCAGTGGTAGTTGTCTGTTGAATCGAGAGCTCTGAACTCGGTCTGCTGCCCGATCTAGAATCGCGAAACTATTCGTATTGTTTAAGTCATCTTGAGAGATGCTGTCGGTTCCCTGCACTTAAGTCGGGCTGTTTGGGAACTGCAGGGCTGGTTATCACAGCAATCGGTTCGAAGAAATGAGGTACGTCCGCCTTTCGAATCGAGAGCTCCGAACTCTGTCTGCTGCCCGAACTAGGTGCGCGAAACTATTCGTATTTTTCGAGTCATGCTGAGAGGTGCTGTCGGTTTCCTGCACTTAACTCGGGCTGTAGGGGGGCTGTAGGAGGCTCTTGACAGACGCTCTCTGTTTTCTGCACTTAACTCGAGCTGCAGGACAGCACATAGCTGATACGTACAGAATCTGATTAGAATCATAGTGACTGTTGTCTGCTGAAGCAAGAGCTCTGAACTCGGTCTGCTCTCCGATCTAGAATCGCGAAACTATTCGTATTATTCGAGTCATCTTGAGAGATGCTGTCGGCTCTCTGCACTTAACACGGGCTGTAGGGGGGCTGCATAGCTGGTAATCACTGGCATCGATTCGGAGATATGAGACGCGTCCGCCTTTCGAATCGAGAGCTCCGAACTCTGTCTGCTGCCAGAACTATTCGTATTGTTTGAGTCATGCTTAGAGGTGCTATCGGTTTTCTGCATAACTCGGACTCCAGGGGGCTGCAGGGCTGTTAATCACATGATTCGATGCAGAGACATCAGACGCGTCTGCCTGTCCCATGCAGAGGTTTGAACTCGGTCTGATACTCGAGCTAGATTCGCCAAACTATTCGTATTGTTGGAGTGATCTTGAGAGGTGCTGTCGATTTACGCTCGGGCTGTAGAAGAGCTAGAGAGCTCGTGCAGAAGACAATCCAGAAGCATCTGGGGCGTTCGGCTGTTGCATCCGAGAGGTCTGAAATTGGGGCTGAAAACTATTTTTTCGGTGTAATTTTTTTTTCGACATTATATGTTGTCAGGAAGCTCTACGAGTCCCCCGGCGGTAACAAAGGTTGGCGGTTTACCGCCGGCGCCCAGTAACTCGTAGAGCTTCCCTGAGCAAGTTACTGCTGGAAGCTTAAGAGTAATTCCGGGGCGCTGGAGAGCTAGTTGGAAAAATACCTCCTAGAGCTCTTCGGCAACGATGAGCTAGAGCAATTCCGGCGCGGGGTGGAGCTAGTTGGCCCACCCGGCCGAGGCGGACAATGTGGCAACTTTTGGGTGGTTTTGCGAATATGTCAAAGATATTTGACCATTTATTTTGAGAAACTAGATTTTTCGCACCTGTAGACGAATATGAGGGCCTCTCTGTCTTAATATCAGCTCTCTAGATGCACTTTTACTATCAAAACACTTGGCGGAACCAACTTTATGTCGACATGGGAAAAATTATGTTTCCTCTTTTTCGAGAAATGCTTCCAGAAGCCCTCTCTTTCGGTGCTGAGCACTCATTACGCGTGCTAGGAACTCTACGAGGTTCCCGGCGGTGACCAGGTTGACGGTTCACCGCCGGCGCCAGTCTCGACGGAGCTTTTGGTGACTTTTGGTCGGTTGAAAGTTTTGTTCTCGAAATTCAACAATTCGTTTGAGCTCTAGTATTTTTTCCCATGATATTCGATCTTATTCCCGCTCGCCATCTTGATCTCAGCTTGATCGGGTACCTTTTACTGCCAAAAAGCAGGCAGGCGGGATCGGCCGTTTCGAGTCATCTTGACACACAATATTGGTTTTCTGAACATAACTCAAGCTTTAGGACAGCTACAGAGCTAGGATGTAGAATGATTAGGCGCGTTTGCCTGTTGAACCCAGAGGTCTGAACTCGGTCTGCTAGCCGAGCTGGGTGCGCAAACCTATTCGTATTATTCGAGTCATCTTGAGCGCTCTCGGTCTTCTGTACTTAACTCGAGCTACAGGACAGCTACAGAGCTGATATTTACAGAATCTGATTCAAAATAATCAGTGGTAGTTGTCTGTTGAATCGAGAGCTCTGAACTCGGTCTGCTGCCCGATCTAGAATCGCGAAACTATTCGTATTGTTTAAGTCATCTTGAGAGATGCTGTCGGTTCTCTGCACTTAAGTCGGGCTGTTTGGGAACTGCAGGGCTGGTTATCACAGCAATCGGTTCGAAGAAATGAGGTGCGTCCGCCTTTCGAATCGAGAGCTCCGAACTCTGTCTGCTGCCCGAACTAGGTGCGCGAAACTATTCGTATTTTTCGAGTCATGCTGAGAGGTGCTGTCGGTTTCCTGCACTTAACTCGGGCTGTAGGGGGGCTGCAGGGCTGGTAATCATCACAGGAGTCGATTCGGAGACATCAGACGCGTCCGTCTGTCGCATGCAGAGGTCTGAACTCGGTCTGATACTCGAGCTAGGTTTGCCAAATTATTCGTATTGTTCGAGTGATCTTAAGAGGTGCTGACGATTTACGCACGTAACTCGAGCTGTAGGAGAGCTACAGAGCTCGTGCAGAAGACAATCCAGAAGCATCGGGGGCGTTCGGCTGTTGCATCCGAGAGGTCTGAAATTGCTTGGGCTGAAAAACTATTTTTTTGTGTGTATTTTTTTTCGACATTATATCTTGTCAGGAAGCTCTACGAGTCCCCCGGCGGTAACAAAGGTTGACGGTTTACCGCCGGCGCCCAGTTGGCCGACCCGGCCAGAAAGAACAAAGTGGTAACTTTTGGGTGGTTTTGCAAAAAATTGAAGGATATTTGACAATTCATTTTGAGAAAGCAGATTTTTCGCACCTGTAAGCGATTATGAGGGCCTCTCCGTCTTAATATGAGCTCTCTAGGCGCACATTTATTATCAAAACACTTGGAGGAACCAACTTCATCTCGACATTTAAAAAATGTTGAGTTTTTCGAGAAATGCCTCCAGAAACTTTCTCTTTCGACTCTCAGCACTCTTACGCGTGCAAGGGGCTCTACGAGGTTCCCGGCGGTGACCAGGTTGACGGTTCACCGCCGGCGCCAGTTATTCCGGAGAGCTCTCTGAGAGCTGGAGGATTACCTCGTAGAGCTCTTCGTCATCGATGAGCTAGAGGAATTCCAGCGCGGGGTGGAGCTAGTTGGCCCAGCCGGCCGAGGCGGACCATGTGGCAACTTTTGGGTGGTTTTGCGAAAATTTGCAGGATATTTGACAATTCATTTTGAGAAAGCAGATTTTTGCGCGTCGCATTGGCATATAAACTCCTCTCTGACAGCAGCTCAGCTCTCTCGATGCATTTTTGCATGAGTTGACTTCCAGGAACTGAGCGAATATATACATCGAAAAAATCGAATGTGAAGATTTTCGAAAAATCTTTTTTTTTTCACTCTGTGTCGATTCTGTGCACTCTTACCAGTGAGAGGAGCTCTACAAGGTTCCCGGCGGTGACCAGGTTGACGGTTCACCGCCGGCGCCAGTTTAGACTGGAAGCCGGCGGAAACCGTGAACGAGGTTACCGCCGGTAGCTTCGTAGAGCTCTTCTAACTCGTAGAGCTTCCCTTAGCTTGTACCTCGTAGAGCTCTTTGGCATCAATGAGCTAGAGAAATACCTCGTAGAGCTCTTCGTATCGATGAGCTAGAGGAATTCCGGCGCGGGGTGGAGCTAGTTGACCGACCCGACCAGAGAGGACAAAGTGGTGACTTTAGGACGGTTTTGCGCATGTTTGAAAGATAGTTGACTATTCATTTTGAGAAAGCAGATTTTCACGCCGAGCATTGGTTAACTCCTCTCTGACAGCAGCTCAGCTCTGCCGATGCATTCCCTCGAGAGTTGACTTTCCGGGACTGAAATATGAACATCGAAAAAATCGAAAATGCAGATTTCCGAAAAATCTTTATTTTTTGACTCTACTTCGATTCTCAGCACTCTTACCAGTGCAAGGAGCTCTACGAGGTTCCCCGCGGTGACTAGGTTGACGGTTTACTGCCGGCGCCAGTAGCTCCTAGAGCTTCCCCTAGCAAGCTACTGCTAGAAGCTTAAGAGTAATTCCGGGGCGACGGACCTTTTCGTGACTGTTAGTCGGCTGTATGGGGGCTGCATGGCTGGTAATCACTGGGATCGATTCGGAGACATCAGGCGCGTCCGCCTGTCGAATCCAGAGCTCCGAACTCTGTCTGCTGCCCGAACTAGGTCCGCAAAACTATTGGTATAGTTCGAGTCATCCTGAGAGGTGCTGTCGGTTTCCTGCACTTAGCTCGGACTGTAGGGGGGGCTGCAGGGCTGGTAATCACAGGATCGATTCAGAGACATCAGACGCGTATGAAGAGGTCTGAACTCGGTCTTCTACTCGAGCTAGGTTTGCCAAACTATTCGTATTGTTCGAGTCATCTTGAGAGGTGCTGTCGATTTACGCACGTAACTCGGGCTGTAGGAGAGCTACAGAGCTCGTACAGAAGAGAATCGAGAAGCATCGGGGGCGTTCGGCTGTTGCAACCGAGAGATCTGAAATTGCTTCGGCTGAATAACATTTTTTTCGGTGTAATTTTTTTTCGACATTACATGCTGTCAGGAAGCTCTACGAGTCCTCCGGCGGTAACAAAGCTTGACGGTTTACCGCCGGCGCCCAGTACCTCGTAGAGCTCTTCGTTCCTCGTAGAGCTCTTCGGCATCGACGAGCTAGAGGAATTCCGGCGCGGGGTGGAGCTAGTTGGTCGACCCGGCCAGAAAGGACAAAGTGACAACTTTTGGGTGGTTTTGGGAATATTTGAAAGATATTTGACCTTTTATTTCGAGAAAGCAGATTTTTCGCACCTGTAGTGGGTTGTACAGCGTCTGCCAGTGAAATTTTCAGGTCTGTAGGTGCAATATTACTATCAAAACACTTGGGGGAACCGACGTTGAATAAAACAGAAAACTTGATTTTTCGAGTTTTTCGTTTCTCGCTCCAGAAGCTTTCTCCATGTGTTTCGACGATCGCATTGCAAGGAAAGAGCTCTACGAGGGTCCCGGCGGTAACCAGGTTGACGGTTTACCGCCGGTTCCAGTTATCGCGCGGGGTGGAGCTAGTTGGTCGACCCGGCCAGAAAGGACAAAGTGGTGATTTTGGATCGGTTTTGCTCAGATTTGAAAGATATTTGACAATTCATTTTGAGAAAGCAGATTTGTACGCCAAACATTGGCATATGAACTTTGTTCCCTGAGCAGCTCAGCTCTCTGGAGCCAGTTATAGTATCAGTTGACTTCCGGGAACCGACTGCATCTTTACTCCGAAAATCTCAATTTGACGTGTTGCTAGAAAAGCTGCAAGAAGCTCTCCGCTTCGATCCTGAATTTTCTTATGGGTGCGAGGAGCTCTACGAGGTTCCCAGCGGCGCCCAGATTGACGGTTCACCGCCGGCGCCAGTTCGGGCGCGGGCTGCAGCTAGTTGACAATGTGCGAACTTCCGGTCGGTTGGACGAACTTCGTGAGAGATTTGAACATTCGTTTTGAGATCCGGTATTGTTCGCACCTGCAGTGGGTTACTCTGCGTTCGCGAGGGAAATTCTCAGGTCTGTAGGTGCAGTATTACTATCAAAACACTTGGCGGAACCGTCTTTGGATAGAAACACAAAACGTGATTTTTCGAGTTTTTTGGGGTCTTCTTCCAGACTCTACCTGCATGTGTACCCAGCAGTGCCGTGCAAGAAAAGAGCCCTACGAGGGCCCCGGCGGTAATCTGGTTGACGGTTGACCGCCGGTTCCAGCTGCTGGAAGCTTAAGAGTATTCCGGGGCGCTGGAGAGCAAGTTGGCAAGAACAATCCCGACGAACCTTTAGCTGACTTTTAGTCGGTTGAAAACTTTGTTCTCGAAATTGAACAATTCGTTTGAGCTCTAGAATTTTTTCCCGTGATATTCGATCTTATTTCCGCTCGTCGTCTTGATCTCAGCTCGATCGGGTACCTTTTACGGTAAAAAAGCACTGCGGCGGGATCGGCCGTGGGTCATCTTGACACGCCGTGACGGTTTTCTTCAGATAACTCGAGCTATAGAAGAGCTACAGAGATGCTGGTAATCACAGAAACCGATTCGTAGACATCAGGCGCGTCCACCTGTTGCATGCAGAGGTCTGAACTTGGTTTTCTACTCGAGCTAGGTCCGCAAAACTATTCGTATCGCTCGGGTCATTTCGGCCAAGACTGTCGGATTCTTGTACTTTACTCGAGCTCTAGGGGAGCTACAAAACTTATGCGCACAGAAACCGATGCAGACTGACCAGGCGCGTTCGTCGGTTGCCTCCAGATGTCTGAACTCGGTCTGCTACTCGAGCTAGGTCTGCGAAACTATGCGT
The DNA here is from genome assembly GCA_963575745.1 of Prorocentrum cordatum. NCBI lineage: Eukaryota > Dinophyceae > Prorocentrales > Prorocentraceae > Prorocentrum > Prorocentrum cordatum. The sequence continues at coordinate 194,180 of CAUYUJ010017372.1, read as the reverse complement.
ATCGTTTGAGTCATCTTGAGGTGCTGTCGGTTTCCGCACGTAACTCGGGCTGTAGGAGAGCTACAGAGCTGGTACGCACGAAACGGATCCAGAAGCATCAGGAGCGTTCGTCTGTTGCATCGAGAGGTCCGAACTCGCTCTGCTATCCGAACTGGGTTCACATTTTTTTTTTTTTTTTTTTTTTTTTTTTTTTTTTTTTTTTTTTTTTTTAAAAAAAAAAAATGTTCTCTCTCCTTCTTCTTCTTCCAAATGATGGTGAATTTCTTCACTGAACTCGAGCGGCCGAACAATCAAGAGGACATCGTGAGGCGTGAAGCATCTAGACGCTTGGTTCGAGTTTGTTGTGAACGCAGACGCAAAAACGGACTCGTACTCTGCTACTTCCCTCCAGCACAGCAATGGGATATTACTAGACGCCTGAGATCAATTTGCTATCAGCTCGGGCTTAAAAACTATTCGTTCTCTGCTATGTTTTCGGACATGCACGATGCATGGTCAAGAAGCTCTACGAGTCCCCCAGCGGTAAGAAAGGTTGACGGTTTACCGCCGGCGCCCAGTCTGCACGGCGCTGCTCGAAACACATGGGGGAAGTTTTCTTGCGCGTGAGCCGAAAAACTTGAAAAATTATCTTTTGCAGTTTTTACCGAGTCGGTTGCTTCAAGTTTTCATGGTAATACTGCAGCTGCGGACCCGAGAATTTCACTGGCGGACGCGGCATAACCCACTACAGGTGCGAGAAATACCGGTTCTTAAAACGAATGTTCAAATATGTCAGAAAGGTCGGCGAACCGACCCAAAGTTCACGCATTGTCCGCCCGGGCCGGCTGAGTTAACTAGCTGCCCTCCGCGCCAGAATTCCCCTAGCTCAGCGATGCCGAAAAGCTCTACCAGGTATTAGAAGCCGGACGGTGGTGGTGCCCGCCAGCAGCCCATCTCCGCCGGTCCAGAATCCCCGCAGCGGTTCGCCCGTGCCGGCAGCCCGTCCGGGGGCGCTTCGGGCACGCGTCCACGCGTGCCTGCGTCCACGCGTGCCTGCGCACGTGCAGGCACGCGCGGAAGCGTTCCTGGCAGCGCTTCAGAAGCGTTGCAGGGGGGCCCCCCAGAGGTCCAGAAGCGCTTCACGAGAGCGTCCGAGGCCTCGCCAGGAAATTTTTCGGTGTGTGTGTGTTCTCTTTGCTCTCCGGATACCTCGTAGAGCTCTTCGACAACGATGAGCTAGAGGAATTCCGGCGCGGGGTGGAGCTAGTACCTCGTAGAGCTCTTCGTCGTCGATGAGCCAGAGGAATACCTTGTAGCGCTCTTTGGCATCGATGAGCTAGAGGAATTTCGGCGCGGGGTGGAGCTAGTTGGCCCGCCCGGCCAGAAAGGACAAAGTAACTCGTATAGCTTCCCTTAGCAAGTTGTTGCTGGAAGCTTAAGAGTAATTCCGGGGCGCTGGAGAGCTAGTTGGCAAGGACAATCTCGACGGACCTTTTGGTGACTTTTGGTCGGTTGAAAATTTGGTTCTCGAAATTCAACCATTCGTTAGAGCTCTAGTATTTTTTCCCGTGATATTCGATCTTATTCCCGCTCGCCATCTTAATCTCAGCTCGATCGGGTACCTTTTACTGCCAAAAAGCGTCCAGGCGGGATCGGCCGTTTCGAGTCACCTCGATACGCGCTGTCGGTATTTTCTACTTAACTCGCTCTATAGGACAGCTACAGAGCTGGTTAGCACACCTTATCGATTCAGAATGATCAGGCGCGTTCGTCTGTTGCATCCAGAGGTCTGAACTCGGTCTGCTAGCCGAGCTAGGTCCGCAAACCTATTCGTATTATTCGAGTCATCTTGACAGGCGCTCTCGGTTTTCTGTACTTGACTCGAGATATAGGACAGCTACAGAGCTGATGCTCACAGAATGCGATTGAGAATCATCAGTCGCGTTTGTCTGTTGAATCCAGAGCTCTGAACTCGGTCTGCTGCCCGATCTAGAATCGCGAATTTGTTTGTATTGTTCGAGTCATCTTGAGAGGTGCTGTCCGTTTTCTGCACTTAACTCGGGCTGTAGGGGGGCTACAGTGCTGGTGGTGACAGGAATCGATTTGGCGACATCAGGCGCGTCCGCCTGTCGAATCCAGAGCTCGGAACTCGGTCTGCTGCCCGAACTAGGTCCGCGAAACTGTTCGTATTTGTCGAGTCATCCTGAGAGATGCTGTCGGCTTTCTGCACTTAGCTCGGGCTGTAGGGGGAGCTGCAGGGCTGGTAATCACAGGAGTCGATTCGGAGACATCAGACGCGTTCGCCTGTCGCATTCAGAGGTCTGAACTCGGTCTGATACTCGAGCTGGGTTTGCCAAACTATTCGTTTTGTTCGAGTCATCTTGAGAGGTGCTGTCGATCAACGCACGTAACTCGGGCTGTAAGAGAGCTACAGAGCTCGTACAGAAGACAATCCAGAAGCATCGGGGGGCGTTCGGCTGTTGCATCGAGAGGTGTGAAATCGCTTGGGCTGAAAAACTGTTCGTTCTGTTCAATTTTTTCGACATTATCTATTGTCAGGAAGCTCTACGAGTCCCCCGGCGGTAAGAAAGGTTGACGGTTTACCGCCGGCGCCCAGTGTTAACTTTTAGTCTGTGTTGACATTATTCGAAAGACATTTGATCATTCATTTTGAGAAAGCAGATTTTTCGCACTCATGTTTTCTCTTTTTCAAGAAAGGCTTCCAGAAGCCCTCTCTTTTGATGCTGAGCACTCTTACGCGTGCAAGGAGCTCTACGAGGTTCCTGGCGGTGACCAGGTTGACGGCTCACCGCCGGCGCCAGTTTTGGAAGCGAAGATACAACATGAAAAAACATATTATTCGAGCAGCGCCGCGCGAGAACAGAGCTCTACGAGGCTTCCGGCTGTTACCTGGTTGACGGTTGACCGCCGGATCCCAGTTGCTCTCCGGGTTTTCGATTGAGGGACTTGCATCGGACACGGTAGGGACGGACCTGCAGCAGGTGGGACGGGTACTCTTGGAGACGGCAAAGCTTGTGGACCACAATAAGGGGCGCCCCAACTGCAAACCTATTCAGAGGCCCAGGGAGCTCATAGAGGTGGAGTCCGCCATCAGGCGGGGGGCCCTTGGGAATACTCGTAAACAACTGCTGCGTAGGAGGAAGACCCTTAGGAGACAGCATAGGAGGAACCAACTCCTGCAGGACCACAGGGGATCCAGTAAGACCTCACGGTGTATCCTCAAGGAGCTGGAGTGTGAGGGTGTGCTGACAATGGACAGGACTAGGTGGAGTACGGAAATCACTAGGTACGCGACGGCGTCATACACGAACTCGGAGGAGGAAAAACGGACTTTGGAGGCCTTCCAGGAACTCAGACACAACGACCGTGGGGTGGAGGGAAGAGTCATCACGATGGGCATGCTCATGCAGGCTCGTGCGTCTTTGAAGCCGGGCACGGCGCCTGGCAGCGATGGAGTCGTTGCGGAGGTCATTCGTGAGTTGCCGTGGAGGAGCCTGCAGTTTGTGCGGCGTGCTTTCCAGAGGATTTTCGAGCAGGGAGCCTCCAGCCCTGAGACGTGGAGGCAGCTCAGTATCCAACTTGTGCCGAAGATGCGGGATGCTACACGACTCTCCAACACCAGAGGGATTTGCCTGATCAGTGTGATGAGTAAATGGTACATGGCATGTGTGTTGCAGTTTATTGATGCATTTCCTGTGAACCGACGGTTGTGCACATACGGATTTGAAAAGGATCAGAAGGTTACTAACGTCACGGCACCACTATCACATCTTACTAGACATGCAAATGTGTGGGGGAAGGCGGAGTCTATGCACGTGGGAGTCTTGGACATACACAAAGCTTTCGATAATGTCACACTGCACACTATCATCAAGGCCATGCTGCACCTTAAGTACCCGTGTGCCTCATCAGAGCCATTGTGGAGCCCATGCTGGATAACATTGCTACCTTTGAGTTTCAGAACGTGTGCGGCGATGAGGTGAGATACAACAAATCGGTCCGAACGGGAGGTAAGGAGGGACCCATACTTTTCAATATTGTCTTGGAGGCCATCTGGGGATCTGTGATTCAGACTTGGGATACCTTAGGATACGGTGTCCGTCTGGAAGGGGAGGGGACGGACGGTGCTCTTGTACATCACTTCTTGTGGGCGGACAATGTTACGCTCTGTGCCGCATCGCAGCTCCAGCTACAACAGATGATCGGTATGATGACGGTGACACTCAGACGGGCGGGGATGGACTGGAAGGAGGACTCTTTGGCGTATGTACTTTTTGGCCAGACGTACACAGGTGGCGATCCGCCGCTGCTCTGCCCGCTCTCGCCAGCCATCTGTGCGATTTCTGGAGATGAGGATCTCCCAGAGCACTTGCGCTCGACTGTCGTTATGCCGAGGAAGGAGGAGGTGGAGGTACTAGGAGTGAAGCTCAGCTCGGAAATCAAGGGATATCACGGCTTGTATCATCGACTGGAGAAAGGGAGGAAGGCCTATTTTGCTGACATCCAGTTTTATCGCTCCAGATCGGTCTCACTCAAAGAGAAGTTTCGCAGGTATGCCGCTCGCGTGCAGTCTGTGGTGTACCACGGATGTATAGGCTGGCCGTGCAATCTACGACTGCTGGAGAGGATTAAGGTATGGGAGGGGAGGTGTCTCAACGGTATGCGAGGATTACACAAGAGGGAGGAGGAGACGTGGGAGGAGTTCAGGGACAGGACCACACCGAAGTCATACGAGCTATTCTTGCAGGCTGGCCACTGCAGTCTCCTAGAGAAGGTGGTCCGAGCCAATTTCGAGTTTGCGCTGGAGCTGGCCCAGTTTCATGATCGGGCCTTCGCCTCCACGGACTTGCGTGGGGCACGAGCCTGGCGTCAGACGCTGCAGGCCATGTTACACTGTGCGGGGGAATGGTCAATACGGAGGGACACACTTGTATCCATGTTCACGGGAGCCAGGAGGAGGGAAGGTACGAGGAGAGTGGGAGGGAGAGCGCATGCAAGCACTGACAGCTGGCATTGTCTTATGCTGGCGGCGAGTGGTAATTTACGCTGGTTCAGCATCAAGTGGAATGCGACGGACTGGTGGAATGTAGTTGCGTGCATGACAAAAATACAGCCTCGATGGGAGCCCATCTTCAGGAAACCGCCCTGTGCTCCTTGCCCTGTGGATACGTGGGACTCCCCTGAGGACTCCGACAGGCTCGCTCGTAGGATTGCCCACGGATATAACAACGAAACTGTCTGGCAGGAGGGCTCGGAGAGCTCATTGTTGGTTGAAATGACTGGTGATAGTATGTGTGTGGTGAACTGGGCCCGAGGGATCTGGGAATGCCGTGATCGTTCGTACCGCAGGAGAGTGCACGGTCTACAAAACGATATGAATCAACTGGCGGAGGATTACGACATCAGGTGTGCCACTGTAGGGACGGATCCGTGGAAGCATATCTACAGAGAGTTCAATTGTGTTGCGGATGAGTTGACTTGGGAGGCGAGGAGGGGAAGGACGGGAAGATGGATTGACTTCAGATATTTACGACAACAGAGACATTGTATCAAACGTATCCGTGGAGGATGGGACGGTGGCGTGAGTGTTGAAGGCTCTGCTCTAGGTTGCTATGTGGAGGTCTCATTTGGGGACAACCACTGGCGACGAGTTTTCCAGGAGGCTTCTTTACTCCCTCTGGGGGCCACTGTTACAGATAGCGAGCTCACAGCTTGTGAACGCCTGCTCCAAGGTGTTCGGCAGATTATCTCTGAGATCCTCGGGCCTCCAACCCCAAAGAGGTTGAGAGGGCGTGAGGGACCCTAGGGACTCTGCACGGCTAGGGCGCACGCGCCCTGTGTAGCCGACCCCAACACCCAACCAAGTGGACGCTACCAAGTACCTCGTAGAGCTCTATGAGCTGCAGGAAGCTCGGCGCGGGGTGGAGCTAGTACCTCGTGGAGCCCTTCGGTATCGATGAGCTAGAGGAATTTCGGCGCGGGGTGGAGCTAGTATCTCGTAGAGCTCGTCGTCATCGATGACCTAGAGGAATAACTCGTAGAGCTTCCCTGAGCTAGTTCCTGGAAGCTTAAGACCAGAACCTCGTGCAGCTCATCGTCGTTGGTGAGCTATAGCAATTCCGGCGCGGATGGAGCTAATATCTCGTAGAGCTTCCTTAGCTAGTTGCTGGGGCTCAAGAGCAATTCCCGGAGAGCTCTCTGAGAGCTAGGTGGTTTTAGACTAGAAGCTGGACGGTGGTGGTGCCCGCCAGCAGCCCATCTCCGCCGCTCCACGAACCCCGGACAGAGTTGCCGGGCCCGGCAGCGTGTCCGGGAGAGATACCTCGTAGAGCTCTTCGGCATCGATGAGCTGGAGGAATTCGGGCGCAGGATGAAGCTTGTGCCTCGTAGAGCTCTTCGGCAAGATGAGCTTAGAGGCGCAGGGTGGAGCTAGTTGGCCGACCCAACCTTAAGAGACAATGTGGTAACTTTGGGTCGGTTTTGCAATCTTCGTGCAAAAGTTTAAAGTTGTTTTTTTTGGGAACCGGTATTTTTCTCACCTGTAGTGGGGTGTGCCGCGTCTGCCAGTGAAATTCCCAGGCCCGTGGCTGCAATATCGCTATGAAAAGACTTGACGGAACCGTCGGCCGTTTCAAGCATCTTCACACGCGTTGATGGTTTTCTGTGCTTCTCAAGATTTAGGAGAGATACAGAGCTGCTACTTTCAGAAACCGATTTAGAATCATCAGGCGCGTTTCTCTGTTCCATGAGAGGTCTGAACTCGGTCTGCTACGGGATCTAGATCCGCGAAACTATTTGTACTAACCGACTTTCGTTGAAAGCGAAAAACGTAATGTTTAAAGATTTCCAGCTCACGCGTAAGAAAGCTTCCCCCATGTGTTCCGAGCAGCGTCGTGCAGATAAGAGCACTACGAGGCCCCCGGCGGTAACCTGGTTGACGGTTTACCGCCGGCTCCCAGTTGGTCGACCCGACCAGAAAAGACAAAGTGACAACTTTTGGATGGTTTTGCGAATATTTGAAAGATATTTACCATTTATTTGAGAAAGCAGATTTTCGCACTTGTAAAAGGTTATGATTGCGTGTTAATATGAGCTCTCTAGGCGTACTTTTACTACCAAAACACTGGCGGAACCAACTTCATTTCGACATGAAAAAAATGAATGCTCAATTTTTCGAGAAATGCCTCCCAGAAGCTCTCTCTTCCGACCCAGAGCTATCTCACGCGTGAAAGGGAGCGCTACGATGTTCCCGGCGGTGACAGGTTGCTGCTGTCCCTCCTTGGGGATCTCAGCGGTGGCCTGGCCCGTCGGGGGCTTCCTCAAGCCTGTCTCCTCAGGCTGCCTCCTGGGCGGCCGTGTGCGCGCGGGCGGGCCGTGCAATAAATTCGGGTACTTCGTCGGCTGCGACGACCTTCTCTCCTTGGGCCTACAGATGATAGGTGCTGGAGGCCAGCTCTGTTTGGCATCAGAAGTGGGACTGACTTCAACGCATAGGCCGCTGTCGTCGCTTCGTACTTGTTTGTACTGCCTGCTTGCGCTTTCTTCATTATTGCTCTTGCACACGTGTGTATTCTTTGACATTGAGGTACTTTGACAGTTCTGTGACATTGGAGTATCTTGAGATTGAGGTTCTCTGCATTGTATCGGCGTGCCTGTTTTCATTCTTTCTTTCTTTGAATCGTATCGATCAGAGTTCAAGATACTTGAGTGCGTTATCAGACACTTAGTTATGCATGTGATTCAAGATACTGAGTGCGTTATCAGACATTCAGTTATCCGAGAGTTACTTCTTGAGTGCGTTATCAGACATTCAGTTATCACACATTTGACGTGAGAATACGACTCTTGTCTTACCGCGGGTTGTTACGACATATTTCGGACTTTGTGTTTGCGTTGACTCTTGCCATGCTGTGTGTGTGTCGGACATGCGAGCATGTTGGTATAAGAGCCCCGCGTGATCTTCACTTTGTTCGGAATAAGAGTTTTGCATTTGCCCACTCCCGCTCAAAGAGTGGTGGGTGTCTTGCCTGACTCTGTGCACAGTCGACCGCAAATTCGTTGTGTTTCACGTGCATGGTCTTTCAGTGGTGCTGAGACGGTAATCGCTATATGTGGTTACTGCATGGTCTCGCATTACTTTGAAGTGTACTCGTCATTTTAGTTGTTAGTTATGTGTTTGTCTCAGTGGTGTTGAGACGGTAATCGCTGTATAAACCAGTGGTTACTGTATGGTCTCTCACTGCTTCTATTCTCAGTGGTGCTGAGACGGTAATCGCTATATGTGGTTACTGCATGGTCTCGCATTGGTTTTACTCCCTCTTTATATTTTAGTTGTATTCTCGTGTATTGGCAGTCTTGTGCATATCTGTACAGCTTCGCTGTTTGCTGCACCTCTGCTTCAATCTTTGCAGCTTCGCTGTCTTCCTGTACAGCTTCGCTGTTTAGGTTCTTTGTGTTTAGGCCTGCTCCCATGGGAGCTCGAACCGGCCTTCGCAAAAGACGCAAATAGACAGGTTGACGGTTCACCGCCGGCGCCAGTTCGGGCAAGCGTCCACGCGTGCCTGCACGTGTGCAGGCGCGCGTGGAAGCGTTCCTGGCAGCGCTTCGCAAGCGCGGCCAGGGGCCCCAGAAGCGTTCCAGGAATGCTCTCCCGTGTGTGTGTGTGTGTTCTCTTGCTCCTTTGCTCTCTGGGTTTTGGACGCCACCACTCGTAGAGCTTCCCTTAGCTAGTATCTCGTAGAGATCTTCCTTATCGAAGAGCTGAGACGAATTGACATGTAGAGCTTTCCTTGGCTATTACCTCGTAGAGCTCTTCGGTATACCTCGTGGAACTCTTTGGCAAAAAGCTAAGAGGAATACCTCGTTGAGCTCTTCTTTATCGAAGAGCTAGAGGAATATACCTCGCAGAGCTCTTCGTTATCGAAGAGCGTGAGGAATTCCGGCGCGGGTTGGAGCTAGTTGGCCGACCCGACTAGAAAGGACAAGGTGACAACTTTGGGTGGGTTCGCTAAAATTTGAAACAGATTCGACCATTTATTCTAAGAAAGCGGATTTTTACGCGCAGCATTTGTATCTAAACTTTATTCTCCAAGCAGCTGAGCTCTCTAGATAGAGTGTTACTACCGGAAAATGAGCGGGAACCGACATCAGAGTGACGTCGAAAATGAAAAGTTGACGTCTTTTGATAAAGGCCGCGAGAAGCTGTCTGCTTCGATTCTGAACACTTCCGTGCCTCCAAGAGCTCTATGAGGTCCCCGGCGGTGACTAGGTTGACGGTTCACGCCGGCGCCAGTACTCGTAGAGCTCTTCGGCATCGATGAGCTAGAGGAATTCCGGCGCGGGGCAAGTACCTCGTAGAGCTCTCCGGCATCGATGAGCTAGAGGAATTTCGGCGCGGGGTGGAGGTAGGAACTCGTAGAGCTTCCCTTAGCTAGTTATTGCTGGGTAATTCCGGGGCGCTGGAGAGCTAGTTGGCAAGAGAAATATCGACGGACCTTGTGATTTTTGGTCGTTTGAAAATTATGTTTTCAAAATTCAACCATTCGTTAGAGCTCTAGTATTTGTTTCCGTGATACTCGATCTTATTCCCGCTCGCCATCTTGATCTCAGCTCGATCGGGGCGCGTTCGTCAGTTACATCGAGAGGTCTAAACTGCTACTCGAGCTAGGTCCACGAAACTATTCGTATCTTCGAATTATCTTGATAGGTGCTGTCGGTTTCCAGTATAACTCGGGCTGCAGAAACTCTTCAGAGCTGGTAATCACAGAAACGGATCCATGTCTGTTGCATCGAAAGGTCTGAACTAGGTCTGCTGCTCGAGCCAGGTACGCGAAAGCATTTGTATTCTTTAATTTCTCTTTACAGGCGCTGTCTGTGTCTGTGCTTAACTCGAGTGTTAGCATAGCTACCTTGTACACACACATAATCGATTCAGAATCACAGGCGCGTTCGTCTGAAGCATCCAGAGCTCTAAGTCAGTCTGCGACCCGAGCTAGGTCGCAAAACTATTCGTATGGACCGATTTCTCTTCGAAATGACGGTGAATTCCTTTACCTAACTTGAGAGCTCTTCGGCACGTAAATGGGATGGAAATCATGAGGCGCAGCTTGGCTGGATCTGCTCAGCACAACAATCGGAAGGAACTATCAGCGGCAATAGTATCTACACTTGAGATCAGTCTGCTATCAGCGCTCGACTGAAAAAATATTCGTCCCCTGCTATTTCTTTTGACATAATATATGGAAAGGAAGCTCTACGAGTCTTCCGGCGGAAAGAAAGGTTGACGGTTTACCGCCGGCGCCCAGTTTGAAAGATACTTGACAATTCAATTTCAGAAAGCAGATTTTTATGCCGAGCATTGGAATATAAACTCTGTTCTCTCAGCAGCTCAGCTCTCTAGAGTCAGTTTTAGTATTAGTTGACTTCCCGGAACCGACTTCATATTAACTCCGAAAAATCTCAATTGTACGTTTTTTCTAGAAAAACTCCCAGAAACTCCGCGCTCCCACCCTGAGGTTTCTTTCGGGTGCAAGCTCTACGAGGTTCCCGGCGGTTGACGGTTCACCGCCGGCGCCAGTTCGAGCGCAGGGTGGAGCAGGTTGGCCGGCCCGATCAAAAGAGAGGATGTGGTTACCTGGGTCGGTTTTTTTCCCGGAGAGCTCTCTGAGAGCTAGAGGGCTTATGATTAGAAGCCGGACGGTGGTTGTGCCCGCCAGCAGCCCATCTCAGCCGCTCCACGATCCTCGCAGCAACTCGCCCGAGCCGGCAGCGGGTCCGGGAGAGCTTCCCGCAAGCGGCCACGCGTGCCTGCGCTCGTGCAGGCGCGCGAGGAAGCGGGAAAGCTTTCCGGTTTGTGTCCCCTTTGCTCTCCGGGTTTTGGACGCTACCAAGTTTTTCACTTTATGCGCAATTTTGAAGTTCGTTTTCAGGAGTGAGATTTTCATTCCCTGTAGTAAGCTATGGCGCACGTGCTGGTTATGTTTTTATGGCTCTAGGGACAGTAAAACTATCAAAACACTTGGAGGAACCACTTTTGATAAAAACAGAAACATCGTGATTTTTAGATTTTTTTTGGCGCTCGCTTTTGAAGCTTCCTTCATGTGTTCAAAGGAGCGGTGTGCAAGAAATGAGCTCTAATGCCATCTTTCTCTCTCTCTCTCTCTCTCTCTCTCTCTCTACTTGCCCCATAAGTATTTGCATGGAAAGTCTCGTGAACAGTTTTTGCATGCGCTTAGTGTATACCAAGAGGTGCTGAGGGATGTAGCGCTCAACGTTGCCAGATTGAAAAAGCAGTTTCGAATTCAGGATGTTGTCTTAGGAACCGATGCTAATGTGGAGGTCGAGCCTCAGGTTTTCCACATGTCTCAGGCTGTCTCGGGTTCTAGTGTTGTAGGTGTGCCTATTGTCCCTCGTACGAGGGATGGCGGATTTCAGAGGCGATCTAAGGAGTTTGCTCTGGAACTCAGTGAGGCTCTTACTTTCACTTTTGGTGCCCTGGGCCTCCAGTTGGCCAACACCTTCAACCCTACGAGGCTCCCTACCTGGCGCTCTGCTAAATGGGCTCACTACAGGCACCTACCCCAAGAACAGCAGTACTCTCACGTCTACGACTACATAGGTGTACCTTCGTCTTGGGGAGCTCCGGAGGTCTCCGTCTCGTGGCCACGGCCGGGGGCAGCACATATGTCCGGGCGCTCGGCCTCGAGCTTTTGGAGTGATCATGGTCTGTTACAGTTGCGTATCCCTGCACGTGTCTTGCCTCGTCGAGTCGTGCGTCCCAATCCTGTTCGCAACACACGTTGGCATGTTCAGTCTCATCGTGTACCTCTTTTGCGCTATGCGGTGGATGCAGCCCTGGTGACTGGTAGCAGCCAGACAGAACAGACCGATTGGAGTGGACATACGGGTCTCTCGCCCACGGAGCTAGGTGACAAGATTCGACAGCCTTGTGAGGAAATCGGCGAGGTCCCCACCAAAGCCGACCTCACCCCGAAAGTTTCTGAGCAGTATGTTGCCGCTCGGGAGGCTGCACTTGAGATGAGGAGAAAGAGGAATAAGGGTGAATGCACGGAGGAGGAGTTCAAGAAGGCGAGGAGGTGGTACAGATATGAGAGGAGGAAGCATGGGAGGAATATCTTGGAGTATGAGTTCCGTCCAGGTCTACAGCATCGAACTTACCTTAAGACGCTTAAAGTTGAGGGAGTGCACACTTGGGACAAGTCTAAGTGGGAGAAGGCCCTCAGACAGCACGGCTTGGCCATGTACACCGATGAGCATGAGCGTGCACGCACGAACAGTAAGCCTGAGGAGATGAGGAGAAGGTTGCAGGAGGTGAATATGCACGAGTACCAGCCCATCGATATCGGCCTGCTCATGCGTGCTAGGTCTCGTCTTCGTTCAGGAAAGGCCGTAGGTAAGGACAACATCAGCGTCTCCATGCTTAAGCACATCCCTTGGTCAGGTTGCCTTCAAGTTTTGCGGTGCTTTCAGCAGCTGTTTATGCGCGGGTATTGCACACCCACAGCATGGCGCCATGTATGTGTACAGCTTATGCCGAAGTCTGTGAAGACTTGTGAATTCAATGACGCACGAGCTTTATCACTATTATCTTGCCTGTCAATAATGGTATATGGCATGTCTCACCTTGGTGGCCGTGGACCATCTCAAACGGAGTGTTGCCCCTGAGGTCATGCTCTTCGGGTTTGTTGCTGGAAGACGGACGCGCGAGATTACGGGTGGCTTGAAGAGAGTTGCTCAGCACGCGACGGAATGGGGTAAGTCATATTGTATGCACATGGCCAGCTTAGACGTGTATCGCGCATTTGATAACGTACAGGTTGCCGACGTTGCTGACTGCCTGGGGGAGTTGAGGTTTCCACCTGAACTTAGTTATGCGCTCATGGAGGGTCTAGCTGAGAACAGGGCCGATTTATCTTTCCAGCAGGTGGACGTCTCGGACATAGCTTGGGATAGTTGTATCCGCACAGGAAGTGTTGAGGCTCCGCTCTTTTGGCTGTGTGAGAGTGTGCTCATGTTCCGTTCTGTGGTCTTGAGTTGGCAGGAGCGGGGGATGGGAGTGCAGTTGACGCAGCAGGCAGGGACTCGTCATCTTACACATGCGATTTGGGCCGACAATGTTTTGTTGTGTGCCAAAGATCAGAGCGAGTTGACGACCATGATTGCGGATATCAGTGTCCCACTTTATCACAGAGAGTACAAATGGAAACCGAGTAGCTTGCAGTTCATTCGCTTTGGCTATGATGAGCCTGGGACCGAGAGTTTGGACGTCTCTTTTGCGTTGCCGAATCCCCAGGACAAGCGTCAGCGAGTGACTATAACTTTGCAGCAGACAGATCGTTTGGAAATACTTGGCACGATTCTTGAAAACAGCATGCGGCAACATGCGGACTTGAATCATCGGATCTCTCTCGCTCAGAAGGCGTTTTGGCAAGATAAGAAGTATTACATGTGCCAGGGCATTAAGTTGAAGAAAAGATTGCTGCGATACGACTCACGTGTAAGAAGCCGATTATTGTTTGCAGTGGAATGGATGACGGCTGACAAAAATGCTAAAATCCATGCGTTTGAAGGCCGCTTACTTTCGAAGATGGTATGGAGACGGAAATGTGACACCGAGAGTTGGCGTTTGAAGGCCGCTTACTTTCGAAGATGGTATGGAGACGGAAATGTGACACCGAGAGTTGGCCACAGTTCTTTCAGAGCGTGTACTTGACGGGGCGGAAAGCACTCAGGACAGCTCAGATGCCGAGTGCGGTTCAGCTCTTTTTTTTCAAGCAGTGGAGTTGGGCAAAGGATGTGGCGACGACAACTGCTCAAAACGGGATCGTTCAAGTTGATGACGCCCAGCCTACAATTGATCCAATGGAAATGGGTGGTGCAGTGTCTCTTTATAATGATTTGATGTCTCAGAATGCGGGTGCTGTCGTACCGATTACCACGGACTTCATGTCTCAGAATGCGGGTGCTGTCGTACCGATTACCACGGATTCGATGTCTTTGAATGCGGGTGCTGCTGTACAGATTACCAGAGATCTGAAGCGACGGAGGGTGGCTGTTATTGTGGCCCCAGTCCTCACTGCCCGTGGGGACCTCACCGTTGCTCAGCCAGAGTGTCAGGAGGACAGTGCCACGAGTCAGAACCGACGACGGCTTATCTCTCAGGCGTCCCGTGCAGCTGCCAAAAGGAGCAAGACTGCTCCCACATCTGCACCAACGCCAGCATCAACACCAGCCCCTACGCCAGCGCCAACAGCCAAGCGGAGAAGGTTTCGAAGGGATATGGTGAGGGCGAGTGCGGATGACCCTTTCTTGCAGGCTCGTTACACGATGATGCATGCCGCCAGCCCGTGGACACAGCAGATGGATGCCGTTATTCGCACCTATAACTCGCAGGAAGCACGATCTTTTACACGTCGAAGGGAAGGTGGAAAAACGGTGGGCCTTCGTCCGTGGGGTTTGCCTTTTGAGACGGTGGGTGGAGATGCTTGGTATGATACTCTAGAGTGGACTCAGGCAGGGTGGAGATGTTTTATCCGTACGTTGCTTTCGGAATGGAACCTTCAACATGTTTTAGAATATGCTCACCTGCCTGAACCGAAACCCTGGAGGCCGAAAAACGACGAGGAGGAGGTGGAGGGGACGGAGGAGAGAAACAATGATAGTGCAAAGCGGCTCGCCTTTAACTTCGAGAATGCCAGCGTCTGGAACTACGAGGCTTAAGGGATTCCCGTCGAGCTCTGTGGTGACTCCCAGGTGGTGGTGAACTGGCTGGTGGGACAATATGTATGTACGACGGAAGTATATTGTGAGACCATTGCACACATTCAAAGTATATTATACATATTACATCTTAACTATCACGTGAACCTGAGGCCGCCGTCTTGGGGATTAGATCCATGGAAGTGGTTTTATCGTGAGGGAAACGAGCGTGCTGATGCTGAAACTTGGAAGGCCCGCACGGGCCAGAGCCACCGTACTTTCGACCCGCGCATTCATACTCTCAGAAGGGAACAAATAAAAGGGATTCGCGGCTACTTCGATGGTGGTCGTTCCTCCCACGGTGTTGGCATTGGTTGGGTTATTGACCTATTCGTGCTCCCCCTCCCTGCTCTTCAACACTCGCAAGGCTCTTGGCTATTCAACTTAGCTTCTGAGGCTGCCGCCATCCCGCCGACCTGCACGGTTAGTCAAGCTGAGCTCTTGGCCAGCAAGCGCCTCGCTGAAGGTGTCGAGCACCTGCTGCTCCTCTGCTGCGGACCTGAATCCTGAGCGGGGGCTCCTTTGTCCCTGTGGGCTCCGAGCAAAGCAAGAAACCTGGTTGACGGTTTACGGCCGGCTTCTAGTCGATGAGCTAGTTGGTCAACCCGGCCTGAAAAGAATATATAAAAAATGAATTTTGATTTTTTCGAGAAATGCTTCGAGAAGCTCTCTCTTTCGACTCTGGTCAATCTCACGCGTGCCAGGAGCTCTACGAGGTTCCCGGCGGTGACCAGGTTGACAGTTCACCGCCGGCGCCAGTTGCTGGAAGCTTAAGAGTAATTCCGGCGCGCTGGAGAGCTAGTTGGCAAGAAAATTCTCGACGGACCTTTTGCTGACTTTTGGTCGGTTGAGAATCCTGTTCTCGAAATTCGACCATTCGTTAGAGCTCTAGTAATTTTTCCCGTGATATTCGATCTTATTTCCGCTCGCCGTCTTGATCTCAGCTCGATCGGGTACCTTTTACTGCCAAAAAGCGTCCAGGCGGGATCGGCCGTTTCGAGTCATCTTGTTACGCGTTGTTGGTATTTTTGTACTTAACTCGAGCTGTAGGGTAGCTACAGAGCTCATACTTACATAAACGGATTCAGAATCACCAGGCGCGTTTGTGAGTTGCATCCAGAGGTCTGAACTCGGTCTGCTGCCCGAGCTAGGTGCGCGAAACTATTCGCATTGTTCGAGTGATTCTAAGAGATTCTATCGGTTTTCTGCATTTAACTCAGGCTGCAGGGGGGCTACAGGGTGCTAGTCACAGACTCGATTCGGAGACATCAGGCGCGTTCGTCTGTCGCATTCAGAGGTATGAATTCGGTCTGCTACTCGAGGTAGATTCACGAAACTAGTCGTATTATTCCAGTCATCTCGAGAGGTGCTGTCGATTTTCGCTCATAACTCGGGCTGTAGGATGGCCACAAGGCTGAACGCACTGCAACTGATTCGAAATTATTGTGCGCGTTTGTCTGTTGTATCCAGAGGTCTGAACGCGGTCTGCTGCCCAAGCTAGGTTGAGAGATGCTGTCGGTTTTCTGCATTTAACTCGGGCTCTAGGGGGGGTTCAGGGCTGGTAAGCACAGAAATCGATTCGGAGACATCAGGCGCGTTCGTCTGTCGCATTCAGAGGTCTGAACTCGGTCTACTACTTGAGCTAGGTCCGCGAAACTATTCGTATCGTTCGAGTCATCTTGAGAGGTGCTGTCCGTTTTCGCGCAGGAGAGCTACAGAGCTGATGCGCACAGAAACTGAGTCGAAATCATCGTGCGTGTCGTCTGTTGCATCCAGAGGTCTGAACTGTGTTTGCTACTCGGGCCAGGTCCGCAAAACTATTCGTATGCTTCAAGTCAGCTTGGCACATGTTGTCCTTTTTCTGCATTGAACTCGGGCTGTAGGAGAGCTACGAGCTGGTACGCACAGAAAACGATCCAGAATCAGGGGCGTTCGGCTGTTGCATTGAAAGGTCTGAAATCGCTCGGGCTGAAAAACTCTTCGTTCTCTGCAATTTTTCTCGACAGTATATATGGTCAGGAAGCTCTACGAGTCTCCCGGCGGTAAGAAAGGTTGACGGTTTACCGCCGGCGCCCAGTCCGGCGCGGGGTGGGGCTAGTTGGTCGACCCAATGAGAAAAGAATATGTGGTAACTTTGGGTCGGTTTTGCTAAAATTTGAAAGATATTTAACCATTTATTTTGAGAAAGCAGATTTTTCGCACCTGTAGACGACTGTGAGGGCCTCTGCGTCTTGATATGAGCCCTGTAGGCGCATTTTTACTATCAAAACACTTGGCGCAACTAACTTTATATGAACATGAAAAAATGAAGGTTCAATTTTTCAAGAAATGCCTCCAGAAGCTCTCTCCTTCGACTCTGAGCACTCTCACGCGTAGAAGGAGCTCTACGAGGTTCCCCGCGGTGACCAGGTTGACGGTTCACCGCCGGTGCCAGTGCCTCGTAGAGCTCTTCGGCATCGATGAGCTCGAGGAATTCCGGCGCGGGGTGGAGCTAGTTGGGCCACCCGACCAGAGTGGACAATGTGACAACTTTGGGTCGCTTTTGCTGGTATTTGAAAGATATTTGACCATTCATTTTGAGAAAGCAGATTTTTACGCCGAGCATTGGCATATGAAATTTGTTCCGAGAGCAGCTCACACAAAGATAGAAAAACCGACCCCAAGTCGTCACATTGTTTCTTAAGGTCGAGTCGGCCAACTAGTTCCACCCTGCGCCCGAATTCCTCTTAGCTCATCTTGCCGAAGAGCTCTACGAGGTATTACTCTTAAGCTTCCAGCAACTGGCGCTGGCGGTGAACTGTCAACCTGGTCACCGCCGGGAACCTCGTAGAGCTCCTGGCACGCGTAAGAGTACTCAGATTGCAAGCAGACAGCTTCTCGGAGCATTTCTAGAAAAACGTCAAATTTTCATTTTTCGGTGTCAACGTGATGTCGGTTCCTCTTAATTTTTCGTTACTAAAAAGGGCTCATTTGAAAGTTCGTTTTAAGAACAGATATTTTTCCCACCTGTAGCGGGTTATGCCGCGTCTGCCAGTTAAATTCTTAGGTCCGTAGCTGCAATATAACTATCAAAAGACTTGAGGGAACCGTCGGCCGTTTCCAGTCATCTTGACACGCAATGACGGTTTCCTGTGCTAAACTCGAGATTTAGGCCAGCTACAGAGCTGATGCTTACAGAAACGGATTCGAAATCATCAGCCGCGTTCGTCTGTTCCATCGAGAGGAACTCGGTCTTCTACTCGAGCTAGATCCGCGAAGCTGTTCGTATTACACGAGTCATTTTGACGAGTGCTGTCGGTTTCCCTTAACTGAAGATTTAGAAGATCTACAGAGCTGTTACGCATATAAACCGATCCAGTATCACCCGTCGCGTTTTTTTTTTCTTGCATCGAGAGGTCCGAACTCGGTCTGGCACTCGAGCTAGGTCCACGACAAAAATGCAAAACGAAAAACACACATTTTTTCGACTTTTTTTCTCCACGCTCGAGAAAGTTTGTTTCGTGTGTTCCGAGCAGCGCCGCGCGAGAACAGAGCTCTACGAGGCTCCCGGCGTTTACCTGGTTGATGGTTTACCGTCGGATCCCAGTACCTCGTAGAGCTCTTCGGGATCGATGAGCTAGAGGAATTCCGGCGCGGGGGGGAGCTAGTTAAGCCAGCCGGCCAGAACGGACAAAGCGTTAACTTTTGGTCGGTTTTGCTAATATTTGAAAGATATTTGACCATTCAATTTAAGAAACCAGATTTTTCGCACCTGTGGTGAGTTATGCCGCGTCTGCCAGTCAAATTCTCAGGTCCGTAGGTGCAGTATTACTATCAAAACACTTGGGGGAACCGACGTCCGATAAAAACAGTAAAACGTGATTTCTCGAGTTTTCTTTTCTCTTGCTCCAGAAGCTTTCTTCATGTGTTCCGAGGATCGCCGTGCAAGAAAAGAGTTTTACGAGGCCCCGGCGGAACCGCGTGCGAGAGCAGCCGCTGGGGCCTTCGGTGGAGCTCACTATGGGGCCACGAAGCGCTGCCCTGGGTGGGGGGGCCGCATGCGAGAGCAGCCACTGGGGCCTTCGGTGGAGCTCCCTATGGGTCCACGAAGCGCTGCCCTGGGCGGGGGAACCGCATGCGAGAGCAGCCACTGGGGCCTTCGGTGGAGCTCCGTAGGGGCCACGAAGCGCTGCCCTCGGTGGGGGAACCGCATGAGAGGGCAGCCACTGGGGCCTTCGGTGGAGCTCCCTATAGGGCCACGAAACGCTGCCCTGGGTGGGGGAACCGCGTGTAAGAGCAGCCACTGGGGCTTTCGGTGGAGCTCCCTATGGGGCCACGAAGCGCTGCCCTGGGTGGGGGAAGCGCGTGCGAGAGCAGCCACTGGGGCCTTCGGTGGAGCTTCCTATGGGTCCACGAAGCGCCGCCCTGGGTGGGGGAACCGCGTGCGAGAGCAACCGCTGGGGCCTTCGGTGGAGCTCCCTATGGGGCTTCGATGCGTGTGAGGGGTGTGCCGAGAGCATCGGTAAGGGGGGGGGGGGGGGAAGGGGCAGCAGTAGGAGGAGACGCGGGGCACCGTCTCTTCAAAACGAGGACCCAACACCATAGGATGGTTGGGAACTATCTGCGCTCTTCAATTTTCTGACAGGCGGTGCTGGTTTTCTCAACTTAATTCCAGCTGTAGGCCAGCTACAGAGGTGGTAAACAGATTGTTCGAATGGGAATGATCACGAGCGCTCGTCTTCAGCGTCGAGACGAACTCGAGCTGTGGACAAGCAACGAGCTGTGGAGCACATGCCATGAGGCCGTGCCCTCCTATTTCTCCTCCCCGTCCTCGTCCTCCTCTTCCTCCTTCTCCTCCTCTTCCTCCTCCTTCTCATCATCATCAATCATCCCCCGCCTCCTCCTCCTCCCCCCCCTCCTCCCCCTCCTCTTCCTCCTCCTCCTCCTCCCTCCTCTTCCTCCTTTTCGTCCTCCTCCTCCTCGTCGTCGTCCTCCTCCTCCTCCTCCTCCTCCTTCTCCATCAGTCCCATTGTCATGCTTATCCTATTCCTCCTCTCCCTCCTATTCTACTACCGGCTTTTTTTTTTTTTGTTTTGCTCTCTCTCTCTCTCTCTCTCTCTCTCTCTCTCTCTCTCTCTCTCTCTCTCCCTCTATATGTCCTCCTCCTCCTCCTCCTCCTCGTCCTTCTCTTCCTCCTCCTCCTTCTCCTCCTCGTTCCCTCCTCCTGCTCCTGCTTCCTGCTCCTGCTTCTGCTCCTGCTCCTGCTCTTGCTCCTGCTCCTGCTTCCTGCTCCTGCTCCTGCTCCTGCTTTTGCTCCTGCACCTGTTTCCTGCTCCTGCTCCTGCTCCCGCTCCTGTTCCCCCTCCTCCTCCTCCTCCCCTTCCTCCTCCTCCTCCGCCTGCTCCTCCTCCTCCTTCCCCAATTCCTCCTCCTCCCCCACTTCCTCCTCCTTCTCCTCCTCCTTCTCCTCCTCCTCCTCCTCGCGCGCAAGCGCGCAGAGCCGCAGACGCAGCCGGGGTCCTCCGAGGCTTCCCGACGCGCGCGCGCCCCCAAACAAGCCACGACGTCGCGGCAACTCCAACAACTTGTCACCCACGCACGGACAACAAACACATAGCATCACATTACAGGAATTCCGACGCGCAGCGCCCGCCGATGCCCGCGCGCCCCGGCGCGCAACGACGATTGCCGCGCTCGCATGCCATTCGTAGAGGTTCCCGGCGGTAACACAGGTTGGCTCAAGCCATTTTGGCTCAAGCCATTTTGGCTCAAGAGCTCTACGAGCTCAAGTGCAGAGAGGTGCCCTTTTGTTCCTCTTACTGTACACGGTGCCTCAGTGTCGGTTTTGCCTGAGTGCCTTTGGATCCAGAGTACACATTGACAGTCCAGATCGTTGGAGTACCGTTTACTTCTTTTGAGGATTATCAATTTCTTGTGAGGACATCTGTACTTTCTTGTGAGGTCATCTGTACTTCTTGTGAGGACATCTGTTCGACACGACGACAGATTCTAAGCGTTCGCGTGAGGACATCAATTTCTTGGAACAGTGGGGGTTTCCAGAGGAGTTCAAGTATTCGAACACCGTCTCTTTCGCAGCGATGTCTCAGAAAAACCCAGCCGGTGAGCCCTGTTGTAAGAAGAGTAAGGCTGAGGGTGAGGATGAGGATATGATTCAGGCAAGCAGTGAGGAGGAGGAGCAGTTCGGGGAATTTGATGACGGCAATCCTATGAAGCAACAGTTTGCTATGATGCAGGCTATGCTAGCTAAACAGAACACTCAGAAGAAAAGAATTTCACGGATTGAGCAGGATGTGAAACGGATCGACCAGCGTGGTGAGAAGAAGGAGGCTGACATCGCAGCTATGCAGCAGCAGATCCGTTCGCTTCAGCAGAAGGGTCCACCCAGTGATGCAGGATCAGGGTCCACGGATGCTTGGAGTAACTATGCGGGCCCTGCGGGCTCCTCTGCTACGGCCACTGCTCCCAGGTATGGTAATCGCACGCCAGTTCGCGAATGGAATCGAGTGCGGGAGGATTTCACACCGACCATCATCCAACTCACAGGTTGGGCGCGAGGTGGAGTCGGCAATCTCAAGACTCGTTCGTCGGATATGCTCTCCTGGGATCATGCTCTGCCTGTCATTCGTAAATTTGTCCGTGGCGCAGGAAAGATGACTGAGGAGCAATTTGACATGAGTAGGATCGAGCGGGAGCACAACAATAAACCATATGGTCTTTATCGTATACGATTCTATGCTATAAGTGGCAAGTTGACGAACGGTGAAATTTGGGAGATACGCAATTCTTGGGCCGTCGATCTTGAGAATGACACGCGCGACTTGAAGCAAATCACTCCCATCCTGGCCAACAAGCGTCTCGGCGTATCCTGTGAACCAGCACCCTGGAAGCAGCCACATGTATCTGCCGTGGGTCGTTGTCAAGCTATCTTTGCTACTCTCAGGAGTGGCTCCCCGTGGCTGAAGGGTGAGATGGGTCCTCCTGTCAGCTATGTGTGGGGCTACCCTTCGGCCGCGACGCCGAAGACGGATGGAGTATGCATTGCCGCTATTGATCCTAACTTGGGGTGGAGGGTTGATGCCGAGCTGCTGCGTAAGGTCGATGACAAGTTGGATTGCGAGGCCTTTCTGGCCAAGCTCAACTTTCGTACCTGGTGAAGGTGCTATGGCGCCATCGTGGGCACGTATAACGTGAGGCGCTGTGGCAGCATGAACAGCCACGACTTGCTTGCTCAGATCAAAACCTCGAATTCGGAAGTTCTCGCTTTGCAGGGGTGCTAGTTCCTTGGAATATGTAGGTGCTCTGAGCATGTTTTCACCTTAACTCTTTCTAATGATGGGAAGGCGGGGGTTCTCTACAAGAGGGTGTGGAGAGCCTCCATGCGTGAATGCATCATGGGGTAATCGTTATGTCATTCTCGTGTTTCAATCGTTGATTGTTGCCAGCTTGTATTTACCACATGCGCCGAAAAAAAGGGGATCACACTATCTTATTCACACAAGCATTGCAGTCGTTTCGAAAGGATTTGGATACGCTCCGAGTTAGGTTTCCCAAGGAAGGATGGGACTTGTTGATCGGGATGGATGCCGACGTTGAGCTTCTTCCTCACACGGTCTTTGGAGATGTTGCTTCGACTGGTTCTGCAGTACAGGGTGAGAGATTTGAAGAAGGGGACAATGCAGGAGGAGGTGGACGTGGAGGTTTCCAGCAGGGTAGGGGGAGGATGCAGCAATACATGTGTGACGAGCTCTGTGAATGTATGTGGCATTATGGTTTGGTTTTCTCGAATTCTTTTGGGACCCGTAGAACGACCTGGAAGGCCAAGGAGGAGACGGAGGAGGAGGACAAGGTTCTTGATTACCTGTGTAGTCCGAGCTCCTGGGAAAGGCCTCAGTGGGAGGTGTCGTGGTTAAGGCCAACACTCAGGGGCTCCGTGGACCCCAGAAAGACCCGCCTGTCGGACCATGCCCTGCTCACCTTGCTTGTCCCCGAATCGGCCGCTCCGACTCGACGTTGGAGAACGAAGCCACGACAGACGTTCACTCATTGGTGCTGCGACGAGGCCTCGGAATTGCAAGTTTCGGCTAACCTTGATCGTCGTTTGCACGCTGCAGCTCGTTGCCCATCTGGTCTCTGCCCGGATGAATTGGCTCCTGTTATCTTGGATGCATGTACACAGGACAAGGAGTCATGCACCAATGTCCCAAAGAAAATGCATATCCCCAAAAAGACAGATCGTCATAAGGAACTTGATGATGAATATCCCCGACTGCGTCGTGAAGGGGGGGAGGAGGAGGAGCTCCTCAGGGTTAAGAAGGAGAGAAGGAAGGATATGCGTGCACACGCTCGTCGTCGACTCGAATACGATCATCGTGACGGGAAGCTCGCTCGGACAGTGGTGGACAAATTGAGTTATGACAATGTGCTCACGGAGGATAGGGAGTTGTGGGAGAAGGCGTTTCATGCTCACGGGTTCGCCAAGTACCACTGTGCTGCGCAAGGGATACGTAACGTGGAGTGTATCGAGGAGAGGAGGAGGAGGAGGTTGCAGGACACGAACACTGTGGACGTCTCCCCCATTTCCATGTCCGTATTGTTACAGGCACGATCACGCTTAAAGTGTGGTAAGGTGGTGGGTGAGGACGGAGTTTCTCCTTCTATGTTGAAACGTATCACGTGGGTAGGTTTGCGTCATATTCTTCGGTTATTCCAGGACCTGTATCTTCAACGGTATCCTACTCCTCGGATTTGGTCTGAGTTGCTTGTGGTGTTGATGCCGAAAGCTAAATATATCACTAAGTCGTCTGATACTCGTGCTCTCGTCTTACTTAGCAGCCTAAGCAAATGGTATACTTCATGTTTGGTTGAGATTGCTGAAGGTTATCTGACAAGGGTCCCACAATATCTACATAACTACGGATTTTGCAATGGAAGGCGCACGCACGAGATCACTGCCATGCTTAAGCATCTCACCACACACGCTCTGGAGTGGTGGAAAGATGAGACCCTGCACCTCGCGTCATTAGATGTGCAGACTGCCTTTGATAACGTCGCGGTTGAGAAGGCCAGTCGGGCCTTGGATGCCATCCCTGGGTTCCCCAAGGACCTTGCGTTGGCGCTGCTCGCTCCCAGTTTCCTGGACACAGCGGACTTTACCTTTCAGGGCTCCACGGCGACGGGTATTCCCTGGGATGCATGTGTACGTACTGGCAGTGTGGAGGCCCCCTTCCTGTGGAAGTGTGTGACACTACTGATGTGGGATAGGATTGTACTGAATTGGGAGGAGGAGAAGCTGGGGTACGATTTGGGGGAGGAGGCTGGTGGGAGGTACCTTACTCATGCGCTCTGGGCCGATAACATTTTGCTTTTCTCGAAATCAAAGACTGAGCTCACACGTATGGTGGGGGACTTCTCGGCTCAGCTGTATACGCGCGGTTTCAAATGGAAAGGTTCCTCACTACACTATCTTGCCTTTGGGGAGGACTCTGAAGGCGCCTCGACGGGGAACCTCGTTGTCCAGGTGAACGATCTCGGTGCCCTGTGTCTTCCGCGATGCTCTGAAATGGAGTGCCTGGGTTGCCTGGTCACGACCAAGACTGACAAACACCATGATGTGGCTTGGAAATTGGCTCGGGGTTGGAAGCGATTTAAGCAGTTCCGCAAGTTTTATACGAATCGTGCTGTACCCTTCCAGAAGAAAATCAAGCATTATGAATCTAGGTTGCGTAGTTTTGTATTTTTTCGGTGTTGAAGGCATGCCAGCGGACCACCGCACCTTGAAACAGTTGCACACGTGGGGAGGTAAAATATTGTGTTCTATGGTGCGCCGCCCGAAACCTGCCGACATGGATTGGAGTATATACTTATGCAACTTGTACAAACGTGGGCGGCGTATGCTCCTGGAATTGGGACGGCCGTCTCTTGTGCAGCTATTCTTGTTTCGTCAGTGGCAGTGGGCTCAGGACTGTACGTTTACTGTGAAACGCCTGAACCCAACACCCGCACAGATTCCTCCAGGTACTTTTGATTCTTCAGGCAAGCCTGGCCCCAACGTCTTTGCTGCGTGTGAGCCACCGCCGGCCAAGAGACAACGTCAGGATGAACCCATGTATGTGCTACCAAGTATTGTGTGCTCGGCATCAATGGGAAGTCATCCTGACGTGTGTGAGACGATGCATGCTGTTGATTCCTTTGAGCTCCCTGGTTCTCAGACACAATTACCCGCGCATCGGCGCAATCTGATTTCCCAGATGCATAAGCGTGCAAAGACATCCCATCCATCTCAGGATTCTCTGTCGCAAAAGCGTTCCTCTGTTGAGTTGCCGTCGCAGGAAATCGCTGCAAACATGCGGCGACGGGTGGCTCCACCTCATCATCGTAGCACAGGGGACTCGCATATGCAGGCTAGAGAATGTATTTTTGCATGGTCGGGGGAGTGGACTGACCGACGGCAGGCCTTCATTGCATCACTGCCTTGGAAAGATCGCCCATTACTGACGCGTCGGCATGAGGGGGGGAGACCACTGGCGTTGAGAAACTTCCATTACATTTTCGAGTTGGTATCAGGGAAGGATTGGTATCATACGTTATCCTTTTCACGTCAGGGATGGAAAGAATTTCTGAAGCGGGCACTGGATGTTACTAACATGGAGGAGGCGTGGGGGTACTGGTATTTCAAACATGCACAACCTGCGGGATATGCTAGGGAGGAGGAGGAGAGGGAGAAGAGGGAAGAGCAGCAAAGGAAGGAGGACGAGAAGATGGAGAAACGACTTGCGTACATTAATGAACATGCATCGGAGTGGAATGCGGAGCCTCGGGACTCGATACCGATGGAATTGATTGGTGACTCCTCCGCAGGGGTGAATTGGATTAACGGTCTCTGGGCAACATCCAATATTATCTACAAGCACATTCTTGGCGACATTCAAAATAGGCTGGAGCATATCTCTGTGTTGTATGGTATGAGGCCTCCGAGTTGGGGCCACAATATGTTCAAGTGGATCTATCGAGAAGGAAACGAAAGAGCTGACAGGCTGACATGGTTGGCCAGAACCAAAAATAGTTACGTTACGTTCCATACCTCACTTATTGAACATGCGAGTAAAACAAAACTAGACGGCCTCCGTGGATTCTTCGACGGAGGTCGCTCTGTGGAGGGATGTGCTGCAGGATGGTGTATAGATTTGTGTGTACACGGGGCGTGGCAGTTGGTGGCGGAGGAAACTTTCTCGCTTGATGCCTCTGCTTCTGTCATGTTTTGTGAGATGATTGCAGCGCAACGGCTCTGTATGGCCGTGGAGCACATTTTGGGTAGCATCTTTCATCCAAGCAGCTGACTCATTTCATCTTGCTTGGAGCTCTCCAACACCTTTTCAATTTCACATGTTGTACTGCATCCTTTTCCTTGTTCCTGCATCCTATTCCGTTGCCTATGCCTCAGTGGCTCGGCAGTGTGATGATAAGAGATGCCCTCTCTAGCTACCCTGTGCTCCGTTTGGGAGTCTTAGGGCTCAGCTGTCACAGCTGTCCGCGCCCTGACTCAAACTCAAAATACCAAGGTTGACGGTTTACCGCCGGCTTTCATTTTTCTAAAAAATGATAATAGTTTTTTCTGTTTTATTCTGTGGGCTGGCTACGGAGCTGGGGCGCAGACTCGAAACAGAAAGTCATCGGGCACATTCGCCTGCGGTATCGACGCAATTGGGCCTGCAAGCAGAGCTGCGACTGACAAAATATTCGCACTGTAAATATTTTCTTGAGAGATTATGTGCGTTTGCTCGATTCAATTCGAGCTCTAGGCCACCTGCGGGGCTCAATGGCACGCCGATCGATAGCTCACCTAGAGGTCGAGGTAAGTTAACCCGCGGCACCTGTCAATGCGGCACTGGACAGCTGATCCCGCCCATGTGCTTTTTGATAGTAATATCCACCCGATCGACCTGATATCACTATGGCGAACGGGAACGAGATCGAATATGTCAAAACATAGGTTTTTAACCGACCGAAGCTGGGAGCCGGCGGTGAACCGTCAACCAGGTGACCGCCGGGGCCCGCTCTGTAGAGCTCTTGAAACGCGAAGTAGTGCTCAGAATACGTCGGGAGAGCTTCCTTGAATTTCAGCTCAAAATTCGGGAACATTTTTTTGGGGGTTTTATGCGAAGTTGGTTCCGCCAAGTGTTTTGATGCTAGGTCTGCAGCTAAGGGCCTGCGAATTTGACAGGCCGACGCGCCATGACCCACGACGCGTGCAAAACAAATGCCGGGGCCGTGTAGCTCGTTTCCTGCTTCAGTTAAGCTCGCGAAACCATTATCATCATCCAAATGGCCGACGGAGAGCTGCGCCGCAGCTCAGCCCTCATAATTGCACCATGAAGCGCGACATTATCGACTGCAGGGGATGGAAAATCTGGGTTCCAAAGCGACTTGTCAAGTCTCTCGCAATCTTCCAAAAAACCGAGCCCAGGTCATCGCATTGCCCGCCCGGGCCGGGTGGGTCAACTAGCTCCACCCCGCGCCGAAATTCCTTTAGCTCGTCGTTGCCGAAGAGCTCTGCGAGGCGCGGTGCAAAACTTCCGTTGGTATTGTTCGAGCCAATTAGCCCGCCAGCGCGCAGGATAACTCGTAAGCTTCGCCTCTTTGCTCTTAGGGGAGCTCTACGAGTCATTTTCGAGAGCTGTGCTGCAGCTGCGGCCCTGGGACTTTTATCATGATTTGCGCCGTGATCGACTGCAGGAAATGACCATCAGGGTTCTTAAAACGAATGGTCACATCTTTCGCAATGTTCGCCCAACCGACCCAAAGTTCCCGCTGTCCGCCCGGTCGGGTGGGCCAACTAGCTCCGCTCCGGAATTCCTTTAGCTCGTCGATGCCGACGAGCTCTACGAGGTGCTAGCTCCATCCCGCGCTGGAATTCCTTTAGCTCATCGATGCCGAAGAGCTCCACGAGGTACTGGAAGCCGGCGGTGAACCGTCAACCTTGGTTGCCGCCGGGAACTCGTAGAGGTTCCATGCGATATACATGAAAACGGCGCGCGAGCGCGGCAATCTCGCCTTCCGCGCGCGCGGGAGGGTGCCGTTTCATAGAAATGTGCTTCGCAGCTCCTTGTTTTTTCCACAGCTCGAGTTCGTCTCGATACTGCGCGCTAGCGCTCGTAATCATTCCCATTCGAACAGTGTAATCCCCAGCTCTGTAGCTTGCGTGCAGCTCGAATTGGGTAGGGAACGCCAGCGCCGTCCATATAATATTTCAAGAGCGCAACTAGTTTTTTTGTGTGCATCTCAGCTTCGTAGCTTGCCTAGATCTTGATGCCAATTGAGGAAACGCACGTCATCTCTCGTATCACGTCTACAGTGCGAATAGTTTTTGTCTTGCAGCTTTGGCTGTAGGCCGAATTGAGACGTCTCGATGCCGCGGGCGAATGTGCCTGATGACTGTCTGTTTCGAGTGTGCGCTCCAGCTCCATAGCGAGCCTACGGCTTGACTAAAGTAGGGAAAACTATCATCCTCTCTGAGCAAAAGTAGCAGAGTACAAAACGTTTTTTTGGTTCCAGCTCTGGTGGCAGACCGATCTCAGGCGTCTAGATACTTAAGGCTAACGTTCCTGATGATGTCCTTCCGATTGCTGTGCCGAACAGCTCGATAGCTCATCTACAGCTCGAGTTAAGTTAAGAAAACCAACAGCACCTGCACAGATGACACAAAGCAGCCGATCCCGCCTGCGTGCTTTTTGCTTGTAATATCCACCCGATCGACCTGATATCAATATGGCGAGTGGGAATGCTACCAAAGAGGGGGGGGGGAATGCTGAGAAGCACCAGTTTAAAGTATGTAGACGCCTGAGATCGTCTTCTGCGAAAGCTGCACTCTTTCGAGCTCAATTCGAGCTGCAGGCTAGATGCGGAGCTCAGATATACACCAACCGACAGAAAATGCTGAGAAGCGCTAGTTGAAAGCACTTGGGACTGAGGTCTGCTACCCAAGCTGCGACTGAACAATTATTTGCGCTCTCTTCGATTTTTATATAGGTGGTGATGGTTTTCTCTACTTAATTCGAGCTGTAGACAAGCTACAGAGCTGGGAAGCACGTGAATGAGCACGAGAGCTAGTCTGCAGTATCACGAACACGATCTGTGGATAAGGTAGGAGCTGTGAAGCACATTTCTACGAAACCGCACCCTCGCGCGCGCAGACAGCGGGATTGCCGCGCTCGCATGCCATTCATGTAAATCGCAGTAAAGTCTACGAGTTCCCGGCGGTAGCCAAGGTTGACGGCTTACTGCCGGCGTCCAGTTGTGTTGGAACTGACCTTCAGAGACTGATGTTTGACAGCCTCTGTAGCTTTCCCAACCGAACTCGATATTCAGGCCAGCTACGGAGCTCTTTCTCACAGCAATCAAGCCAGCGGCATCGGGAGCTCCGGTCTAGATTTCGATGAGGCAGGTCTGCTACGCGAGCAGTGGGCGAAACGCAATCCGCACCCTGGACTTTTTCCTGGCACGCGCTTGGTTTACGGAGTTGACCTCGAGATTCAGAGCAGCCGCAGAGCTTTCGGTTACAAGGGTCGATTCAGCAGCATCGGAAGCTTTGGTCTAGAGCCCCAAGAGTTCTGAGCAATGTCTCAAATTCGAGGAGGGAGGCCCACAACGAATCTGAGAATATTCGTTGTGCGGTGGGGGGTCGTCCACCCTTTTTTTGCTTCCGCTCTCTCTCTCTCTCTCTCTCTCTCTTTCTCTTTTTTTTTCGCGCGCTCTCTCTCCCTCTCGCTCTCGCTCTCGCTCTCGCTCTCGCTCTCGCTCTCGCTCTCTCTCTCTCTCTTTCTCCCCTCCCCCTCCAAAAAAGAAAAACTTTTCTTTTCTCCTCCTCATCATCTCCCCCTCTCCCCTCACCCCCCTTTCCCCCTTTCTTTTCCCCCTCCCCCCGCCCCCTCCCGTGTTCCTCCTCTTGCGCGCCTCTCCTCCTCCCATCCTCCCCATCTTTGTTCCATCTTCCTCGCCCCTCCCCCCCCCCTCCCCCTCCTAACCCCCCTCATCCCGTTCCCTTTTCCCACCCCTCTTACTCTCCTCCTTTTTCCCCTTCCTCGTCCGAGTCCTCCTCTCACGTTTCCCCCCTTCTCCCCTCCACCTCCTCCTTCTCCACTTTATCACCTCTACCTCCCCTCTCATGCTGTTCCACCTCCTCCTCCTCCTCCTCATGGGGAGGAGTGGGGACAAATAGTAGGCGTGACGAGCGCCCGGTGCCCTGGCTGAGCCCGCCGCCTCCCTTGGCGTACTTGGCAGGGCCATCTTCGGGCAACGACCCGATCTCCCTGCCGGACGATAAATCGGACAGCTTCTCCAATAACAGAACATGAAGCAACAGGGATTAGCTCGTCTATCTGCTCCCGCGTTGAGGAGAAGGAGGAGGAGGAGGAATGACAGAGCCATTTTGGCGAAACACAAACTGCCTACATGCCAGCGTTCTCCCTGGCGACGATGCTGTCGACGATCAGACGACGTGTGCATGCGCTGCGGCGCAGTCTGCTAACATACAGTCAACTGGCTGTGTATTGAGGATGGCTTTCGACCACGCAATCTCAATGTGAAAGTCGACGATCAGTCGACGTTTGTCATCGCTACGGCACTGGCTGTTAACATACGGTTGACTGGTGGTATAATGCGAGGTGGAGTTTGATCGCACGTTCCTCAAACGTGAGTCGACAATCAGTCGACGTATGTGTACGCTACGGCGCAGTCTGTCAACATATAGTTAATTGTTTGTGAACTGCGGAGGCGGCATCTGATCGCCCAGTTCTACAATGCAGTCGACGACCAGTCGACGTTTATAGTTTCACGGCGCAGGCTGTTGACAACTTCTATCACCGAGTACCCTCTCTTTGCTTGCGTTTCGGTGTGCGCTTCTTAACCTTCCTGATCGACATGCATGGGCCAGGGAAATCTTTCCTGAATTTTTGCGCAGTGAATGCTTTGTACCGCAGGCAGTAATGATACAAGAAGCATCGGTATCGGGCGCGCTTCATCTTGGAGATCCATGTTACTTTGTCCAAGCGCGAGCACAACTGCTCCGCCGCTTGGGAGTTCAATGTCTTCATATGGATAATGGCGGGGGTCTTACATTTGTGTTTCTTGCTGTGGTATCCATCCAGGTAGCATTTGTCACACAATGACCCCTCGACATGCTTGGCGACCACGCATCCGCAATCGCATGCATACTTGCCAACAAGCATCTTAGTTTTCTTCATGTCAACCAAGCAATATTTCTTGTATGCTGTGTTTTCACCATTCAACATCTCTCCCATATGGAGAATTTCGTTGCCGCCTCCGCTGCGATTCTTCATGTTCAATGTTGCATAAATTCCTCCAGTCTGCGTGCGTGCAATCTTGATGTTCTCAATCTGCGTGACGGCCTTGCAACGCGATTTGGGCTTCGCCTTGGCCTTGGCGTCGGCGCGCATCTTCTTTAATATCCGCTCAATCTTTTTCGTATTGGGACGACCAGGGAGATTCTTTTTGGCGTACTTTTTCTCTTTCTCCGCAAGCTTGCGATTGCATTGGAAATTTCCTCGGTTACGACGTCCAACTTGCCCTGCGGGTGTTCGCGTAGTGGATCGCCCCTCGCAGCGTTGAAATTACATGGAAGCGGGTATTCTCAACGTCGAACACTTTGTCGCCATCCGGTACGGGATCGTTGACGTCAAAATCGTACACTCCTTCCTGCAAGCGCAATAGACAAAATATTGCTTGTAGAATTTCAGCGCCCAATCTCTTGTCGCCCTTCCCAGTGGACCAGGACTTGCCTGAACCGATGGCAGCGTCGGGATATGACAAAGATATGACTGCGGCCTCCGCGCCTGCCGACGCTCCTGCACGGCGCATGCGATGCCGCATCTGAACCAGACAATTATACGTGAATCCGAGCTGCGCATGGATCAAAATGATTGGATTATTTTCTGCATTCGTTATGATATTTTCTTCTGAGCCACTCCTTGCGGTATAGTTCAACTTATAACGTAAATTGCATTTTCCGTTCGTGCACAATTTGGTAGAGTGACGGATCGCTTTCCATTCGGCACCGTTCCACGCAGTGGCATCGTGCGTCCAGCAATGCCCATGTTTTCTCTCCAGATCCCCTCCGGATTTTCTGCGCGAGTCAAGTTCGGGCCGCAACATATCGCCCTTCTGGGCTGTCATTGACTGCAGCTGCAGGTGCCCAGTAGGCATCATGCGCAGCTCGGTCAATGGCTTGAGGTAGGAAACGAAGGGGAAGAGTGAGGAGGAGGAGAAGGGGGGGAGAAGCAAGGAAGGAGGAGGATAATACCCGGAGAGTAAGGATGCGGCCATCTCTCCTGGGCCTCCTGAAGAGAGGCGTCGACCCTAGCACCAAGCGTTTCTTCGGTCGCAACATCCCCATAAAGAGGTGATGTGGGCGTTTCGACCCCGACCCAAACATATGCCCCACAGGCGTCCCCGAATTTTTCCGTTTTTTTCTGAGGGCGCTTTTTTGGTGCTCTTTCTGGGTTCCTGGACCCCCGACCCATCTTCCTCTGCTGCTGGTCTCGCGCCATGGGATCTGATGGCTTAAAGGCTGAAGGGCTGACGGGAAGGAGGGGAATAATTCGGAGGATGATCAAGAGGAACAGGAGGGGCATAAGGACTCGGAGAAGCGCGGGAACAGGTGGAGGGGGCCGGCTCTGACCCTCGAGGCATGACATGCCCCTCTGCCGACAGAAACACGCTGGCGGCCGGAAGAGGCGCAGCGGGGCCGGGGAAGGGGATAGGAAGGAGGAGGATGAGGAGGAGGGGGGGAACTCATTTTTTTTTCATATTACAAGCGATGTATGCGATCCAAACGACATCGACCAGATGCCTTCGTAAACCTCGGACTCCTACAGACAGCGATCATGAGTCAGGTGTACAAATGGGGGCCAAAAAATGCAACAGTCTTCGGCATCAAACATATGTCTTACTATTGAACTCCGTATGATGCTGGTTGCGTGGCCATAGGCGTAGTCGGCATCGAGCAGATGCCATCATGACAATACGTAGCTTTTTCTGTATCAGATCAATCGGCGGAACATCCAGTGGGGATCGTGCTGCATCACTACACGTATATCATTCGCGTTTGTTTTGCAACAAGTCGTGGCGAGGAGGCGCCTTTTATTTGAGTGCGTCGGGTATACAACGGTTACTTTGCTGTTCGTATGCATGCTCAGTGTATCTTCAACATCATGGAATGTGTGTAGGAAATCAAAGGACACCTTCGTCAACTCATTGGATGAAATGACATCGCGCACCGTTGAATTCAAATATCTGGATACCATTATATATTTGGTTCGGTCGGTGAATGCTCCTACGTGTATACGCGGAGGAAATGTGCTGTACTGCACATGCTCTCGTCTCACCCCATATATGCGATTCTCCAGGAATGCGTCCGCAGCATAATCAACGCGGGTCCAAACAGGACAAGGTATACAAGACGTGCATCGCCGCATGCAAGACGCGTGCCGAGCGAGGGAAACGTTCCAGAAAGCATCATTGAACGTAATGTTATCCTCCGACAGTGACCGAGGCCAATCCAGAATCATGTTCCTCCAGCTACCCATGATCCGATAAATTCACTAATAAAGGTTACGCCGCGGCACGTCACCCCGAACTTGAGGCTCAAACAGCTAGGGTCGGAAATAGGGAAGGAGGCATATACAGAGGCAGCTGCATGACTACGAGGTCGGCGGATACTAATATGATCTGGTGGACAAACGCGCGCGGTTTTCCCCGCAACACCAGAGAGGAAGCGATGGCCGTCACGGAAAATTCAAACAATGCTAATAAATATACAAACGTCGCTCAGGCGTCCATTTGTAGAAATACGCATCCTCTCGAATGCAGAGACGCGTGTATGTGCGTTTCTTTTCTATGGTTTTCGATGGCCTTTGCGCTTGCAAAGTGCAGTCGATGTATCTCTCGCGCGCATCGATCAGATGCGTTATGGTATTCGAGGCTGTTCCTGGTGACAAGCAGACACCGGCGACGGTATCAAACGGATACCTTATGAATGATATACAGGAGAGGTGCACTCATGAGGGGGCATGACAACTGACATGAAACATATATCTTGGCGAGTTATAGCCGTTGCCCTTGCTTCACAGGTGCATTCGAAGCACCCAGTGCTGTTCATTTTTCACCACCACTTGAATATCCGACGTGTTGGCTCGGGAACATGTGGTGGCCACTAGACTTCTTTTTGAATCATGCGATGGACGCACGACAGTAGCCCTGATGTTTAAGTGCATGCTCACGGCATGTTCCACATCGCCGAACGTGTGCGAGAAATCTACGTGAATGTAAGTTATTGGGCGAGAGGTGATC
The DNA here is from genome assembly GCA_963575745.1 of Prorocentrum cordatum. Lineage (NCBI taxonomy): Eukaryota > Dinophyceae > Prorocentrales > Prorocentraceae > Prorocentrum > Prorocentrum cordatum. The sequence continues at coordinate 160,040 of CAUYUJ010017372.1, read as the reverse complement.
GCACTGCGCACGCAAAGATCAAACATCGTACTCACAGATTTTGCACGAAATCTCAACGCACGCTCGCCCACAAACGGATGTTGTGGTATCGACGGATAATGATAATCCTTGCGCGCGGCCAACACTCGGTTTTCCTGATATTCGTCACCTGAGCACTCAATGCTGGTCGAACGCGGGCACGGACAACATGATGTGCTTCGACCTTGATTACCCCTGTGATTTATCGCTACGGTGACGATGTCAAGGCTATCCTCCGAGAACGAAAGGGGCCAATCTGGCATCAAAAACTGCCAACTTGACATTCGAGTATCAGTGGCGTTCAGTGTATCCAGAGAACGCGCGCGGCCTCGAAGTGAAGCAGCCGCTACATTGAGCCTCAGCGGCTCGGTCATGCAGAAGGCTACGCATAGGGAATGCGGAAGGTATATCGAGGAAGCGCTGTTCGAAAGTTGGCGCATCGTCATCGGCGGGCGATGCGTCCGGAGACATGATGATGATTCATTTCGCTCGAACTAATTGATGCGAAGCGTCGATGCACATCGCCGGCCGCTATGTATCAATCAGATACGACATCGCACGCAGCGAAAAAATCCGGGTGAACAATTAGACACCATAACCTCCGGAAAGAAGGCTGGGTATACAATGGTTACCAAAGAGCTCACCTTCTCATGCGCGTTCTGGTGACGAGCAGACACCGCTGTCTGACGGGGGCAGATGCCGCGTGTAGTTCCTAGCCAAAGAGGCAGGGTACAAACGACTAGCGTTGACGATCAGACACCGTTGTACTTTGCAAGGCTACGGGCGTAAATGATTGTCAATATCTTGTGAATACTATTCCGATAGCACGGACCCCCTCTCTGGCGCATAGCGTCGGCAACATCGGCGCTACGTTTTCGGGCAGAGGGTGAACTATCTGAATCGGCTTACCGAAAAACTGTTTCAAGAAAATGCCAAACATCGCCGACGGTGTGCTCGAAATCGAGGCATATGTTGATCTCGTTGCGACTTGATAGCGCGTTGTAGACGTCATATTCGAGAATAGTGGGAATTCTCATACTTTCGCATCTACGAAGGGCATGACAGGAGGTACCATATCCAAACGCTCCGTACACCCAACCGACATAGACCTGTACAAAGGGAAGCCACCTTCCCGATTGGCCCACTGCGTCGCTTCTGCGCGCGCGCAGGTTCCAGTGCTCGTTGCCCTGCGCATCGGGCACGCTGGAGCACGCGCGCGGGGCCCGCGGTGCAGGGGGGTGGGAAAAGAGAGTACTTTACTTGAGTCAATGTGCTACGGGCGCAAGGGGCGCGTCTGAATCCATGGGATTCTTGCGCATGCTGGCAGTCGCACATGCACGCAATGAACGATGCTTGGGTTGTCTCGACCGGGCACGGGGAGAGGCATCGGGAGAGGGGCTCGTCGAGGAAATGTTGAGCGAAATTGCATACACCGGCCTCAACGAACGACGCGCCCTGAGTTTTGCGCAATCATTTCTTTCGCGCGAACTCATGGATGCGAAGCGTCTTTGCGTGTCGAATGCCGTTGTGATTCAACCATATGCGACATCGCATACAGCTAAACAATGCCAGTGACGATCAGACACCGTAACCTCTGGATGGAGGGCCAGCCGCGCAATGTCTACCACAAGTCCAGTGCGGGTCATCAAAAGATGGTGACGATCAGACACCAATATACTGCCGAATGACCGATTACTCACCGTGCGCGGGAGTGTGCGTCGCGTATAGCTCGACCACGTCGCGGTGAACGCAGGACGACGTTCAGTCGGCACGGCTACGTCTGCGCTGCAACGGCCCGGCAGACGCAATTCAGCGATGTTTTCATTTCATCAATTGAAACATCGCCTTGGTGCTATGCAAAGTGTGCATTCAAATCATTGGGAATGGTGGAGGTCGAAAGACGAGTGGATATACAATCCTTGCTTCGATATCATCGCCAGAGTCTGACCAAGTTGCATTCCCGAACAGTGTCCTCCGCGGTGATTCGTAGGCGCGCGCGACGGGCGTGACCTTCGGCGCGGGTGGTGGGGAAGGGTCAACGGGCCGACGAGCTGGCGGCGGAGTTACGTACTCGACCATCCCAGGCGCCCCTTCCACATCTGGACGATCGCCGGCATCATCGGCGCCCGCCCCGAGGATAGAACAGACGAGGCGGACAGCTACAAATCCGCACCGACAAAAGAACTGCATCTCGTCAAAGCTACGCGTTCTGACGCGGACACGCGCTTGAACCACAGATGGCTATGGGCACTATGTTCAACTGCGTTTGGTTTCATTTGCCCGTCCTCGCACGCAAGTACATTATGAGCTTCTTCGGCCTCCTTTCTATGATGCAGCAAAACGCGTTTTCCACAGAGTCATCTTAGTCCTCGTCGGTATATTCAGGGGTATCTATAGCACGTCATCGACCATAGAATAAGTAATGCGAAGACTTCGAAGGCCGGTGCATGATGGATGACGCTGTCAGTGTCAACCAGAATCATATTCGGCAGATTGAACCTAGATATCTCACAGAAGAGTTT
>CAUYUJ010017372.1:130000-152500 GCA_963575745.1 Prorocentrum cordatum | reverse complement strand
AGACAGAGGTCCACTCCCCCCGTCCGTCGCGCACTCCGGGACAGGGTCAAGAGCTCCAGCCGCAACGAGGAAGAGGTCGAGAGCTCCAGGGCGACGAAGCAACGGGCGATCCTGGAGACAAGACACCACAGCCCTCAGTGGAGGTAGTCGCAGGGGTCTCCGAGACAATCTGCTCGGGAGCTCGGCGAAGGCCTCTCCGGAGAGGCAAAGAGAAAATCAGGACTCGACCCTTTGACCAATAAGACAAGGATGCACGGGTGCCACACACAGCCCCATAATTTATGCAAGCGGTGGCGAAATTATGGGATGAGTTTTCCGGGACAGGGTCAAGAGCTCCAGTCACAACAAGGACGAGGTCGAAAGCTCCGGGGCGACGGAGCAACGGGCGATCCTGGAGACAAGACACCACAGCCCTCAGTGGAGGTAGTCGCAGGGGTCTCCGAGACAATCTCCTCGGGAGCTCGGCGAAGGCCTCCGGAGAGGCAAAGAGAAAATCAGGACTCGACCCTTTGACCAATAAGACAAGGATGCACGGGCGCCACACACCGCCCCATAATTTATGCAAGCGGTGGCGAAATTATGGGATTAGCTTTCCGGGACAGGGTCAAGAGCTCCAGTCGCAACAAGGACGAGGTCGAAAGCTCCAGGGCGACGGAGCAACGGGCGATCCTGGAGACAAGACACCGCGGCCCTCAGTGGAGGTAGTCGCAGGGGCATCCGAGACAATCTCCTCGGGTGCTCGTCGAAGGCCTCCGGAAAGGCAAAGAGAAAATCTGGACTCGACCCTTCGACCAATAAGACATGGATGCGCGGGTGCCACGCACGATGAGGTCAAGTGCTCATAGCCGCGCCCTTCCGTCCTGGGGCTCGCCGAAATACGCGTGAAGGTGGGCAGGAGGAGGAGGGGGAGAAAGGGGTAGCGACTGACGACCATCACTAGTCAGCCCAAACTCCTCGCCACCAGTCGACCACGATCCCTCAGCTCCTGCTCCCCCACCGCGCCCTGCTCACCGCATGAGCGCTCCAGGGGGTTGGTCGTCTTCGTCGTCGTCGTCGTCGTCGTCGTCGCCGTCGCCGTCGTCGTCGTCGTCGTCGTCGCCGTCGTCGTCGTCGTCGTCGTCGTCGCCGTCGCCGCCGTCGTCGTCGTCGTCGTCGTCGCCGTCGTCGTCGTCGTCGTCGTCGTCGGAGAGGAGAAGCACGCGGAGGAGGAGGGGGGGGGGGAGGAGGAGGGAGGAGGGGAGGGGGAGGGAGGAGGACGGAGGAGGAGTTAGTTTGTATATGAGGTCGGGGTAAGGTCTTCAGAACCATCAGCGACTGTTTCCGATGGGTTTGAGTGTCATCCGAGGAGGTAGCAGGGTAGCAGGGTAGCGGACCGCTTTTGCAAAACTGTCCCCAGTGACACAATGGAATTTTTGTGTTCCGAGGCCAAAGGGGGGGCTGCCAAAAGGCCCCTGAAGGCGCTTCGGAAGCATCTCCACCGGAACAAAAAAACACGAGCGAGAAGCGGGGGAGAGGATGTTTTTATTGAGTCCAAGTCCGTATTTGCTTTCGACGGTTCCGGGGGCCCGAAAAAGTCAAACAAGTCAAAGCCCCAAAAAACCTGCGGAGGGGGCGACGACGACGACGCATCTCTCTGCCGGCCGAAAAGTTCGCCAGTAACGTGGAATGAACATCTTGAATAAGAAGGCGAAGTAAAAGAGGAGGCATCGGGCGAGGCAGGATGCTGTGTCGGAGCTCCAAAAAACCTTCACTGCGGAGCGGGCCTGGGAGGGGAGACAATGGCCAGCGCGAGAGTGATGTGCTGCAGAGAAACGCGGATACGCAAGCACAAGAACATGGCGGACGCACTGTAAAGAACCGGCAGATCCAGACACCACGCGAGCAGGAGGATACGACGACGCTGGACGGGGGATGGGTTAGCAGAATGTGCAGACCATTGCAAGGCTGGAGAGACGATTCAGGAGGAGGGAACTTGGTGCGCGAATGATGCGCGGAAGCTGTAGACAGAAAGTACTCATCCTATACTGCTCGCGCGCGCTAGAGCGAGCAAATGCCAGTTGGCGACCAGGCTATGCGCGGAGTCGCCTGTTTAGCGGCACGCATCTCGAATATGGAAATGCCAGGTTCTGCGGGCGAGCACAGACAGCAGGAAGAAAGGATACTGCGGAGATTGGGCACGGCAGACAAAGCAGGACAAATCCTTCCAAGCAAAGATGGTCTGGGGGCAGAAGCAATGGCAAACGTCAAGAGCATGGGCAGCAACTGAGCACAGACAATGACAAGCGAATGGCATTGCAGGTGCACTGGAGGGTCATCTCAGATTGTGTGCTCTATCTTATGTCAAGTCTGCAAGAGGCAACGGCCGCAGAAAGGCAGGGCTAGGGACTACGGGGACATTGCGCAGTTGCAGCGAACGCAGGAGGAGGCAGAGGAGCGGCCGAGCGCAAACGGGAGGGGGTAATGTGGCTGGGAAAAACTGAGGGGAATTGCGCTCAGCTCAAGCAACGCAGGGGTGGACGGCAAAATGAATAGGGGGCAAGGAGGGCGCGCGAGACTGTGGGAGAACGCCCGCGCGCACTGCTACTACACTTGAATCAGACCACGACGCCCTTGTGGACCGCGCGGAGGACAGGGCCATCCGTGCAGTCAAACACCTCGAAACGGCGCTGTCCACATTCGGTGAAAGACATGTTGGCCAGCGTGATCAAATCATCCGCGGTCGGGCGAGGGCTGAACCTGTCCATCCAATGGTGCTGCGCAACGTCCGAAATGAGAGCCCAGCCCGCTTCGTCGACCGACAAGCCACCGCGTCCGTGACGCAGAAGCGTCGCTACGCATTTTCCGAAGGCGTAGCTCAAGGCGAGCGGCGGCGGGTGCCGGGGAGGCGTCGGCGCAGGCGGGGAGTCCACTGGCAGGCCACCGGCAGGCCATGTGCGGCGCGAGGAGTCCACCGACAGGCCACCGGCAGGCCATGTGCGGCGCGAACGGCGGCGCAAACGGGCTGGCGTCGCTGCTGGAGGCGACCGCGAGCGTGAAGGGGGCCGAGGCGGCGGAGGGTGCTTTGGAGGGCGTGCCCCCCTCTTACACTTTGGCCGCAACATCTAAGAACAACGCCCGTGCTTCAAAGTGAGGAACTGCCTGCGCGTGCTGCGTCGAGCCATGCGCGGCTATCATGGGGAGCGACGGTTATTTTCACGAGAACGCACTGCTTCTGGGGGAGGAGTCGAAGTGCTTCAAGAGGATTGAAAGGGAATAGGTGGGGCGAGGAGGGAGGGGTACATGGATATGGAAGGAAAGGGGCGGAGTGATTATTTACACGCGACTGTGAGGGATTAGGGAGTGGGGAGGATAAGGAAGGCTGGGGAAAAACGATATGCAAATTCATATCGAACTCGCGAAAAACCCGACAGCAGCAATATGGAGAGGACTGGACTGCGCGCCACCAAATGGTGATATTCATTGAAACCGCTTACCGAACACTGCCCGAGCTGATCGGAGAAGGAGGGCACGCTGAGAGTTTTTTTGGTTTATATATATATATATATATATATATATAAAAGATATATATATATAAAAGAAGAGTTTTTTTAACGGTGAAATGCATATATTCAGAGGCAAATGACAATAAGTCATCGCGCACAGCACGCCTTCTACATTCGAGCTCAACAGTAGCCGTCAGATAAAGACAAGTAGTCGTCATAAGCCGACGGCGTAATCGCGCTGCAAGAACACCCGCGCAAGCGCGCGCACCAAACGATGACAAACAGTCATCATGATCTCTTGGCACACGTGCGAAATCAGCATGCAATAGCGCGCCTTGCTCCTTCACTATTGCACGACCATTGCGTCATCACTCTGGGATCGTGCACTGCCATCCAGACCTTCGTCGCGGTCTTCCGGCATGTCGTGGCCGTCGTCTGCGCGAGCGTCGTCGCCGTCAGATTTGCCACCGCGTGCTCCGCCGTCTGGAACGTCATTGTCAACCGGGCCATCGTCGACTTCTGAGATGTCTGTCACATCGTTGTCGGGCAATTCCTGCCCGTCAAGAAGAGCAAGGGGCCCGACTCGATCGCCTGGGTCTGACCAGATGCACCACGCGACGCCGCTTCCCCTCCTTTCAAATATGTCAAATGGATGGGCTAGTGGCGCGGCATGAGAAAATCTCCATGCGAACACGATTTTCCGCTTCAATTTATTTACCATCTGCATGACCCTGTCGAACGGTACGCGGTGGTGCTCGAAGGCAGCTATGATTTCGTCATGCGTCGCCAAGACGACGTTTTCTTCGAACTGGGCAGCTCCCAAAACAGTGAAGGAAGCCCGGCCTCCATAGCGCCGCCCAGTACCACTGGCAATGAGATCGACCGGGGTGCCCCTGGCCAACTTGCAACGACGATTACGAAGTTCGAAAGTTTTCGGCTCATGTTGTCTGCTCATTAACGTAGCCCACTCGAGATTCGTAACGAGTCCACGACGCTCCGTCATCTCGGTCCAGATTCTTTCAAGTATTTTGTTCAACGGGAGCGTTGACTTGGCTTCGAATCAGAAGCCGCAATCTGAAGGGCTCGAGCAACAGCGGCAATCACCGCGCATACTGACTTTACGCACCGGGCAAGCGAAAACGGACTCGCGCGGATAATGTGTCTACCATGGCTAGCCAAGCGAGAAGCATGATTGTTTGGAGGTGCGCTTTGAACGGGAGCTGTGAAGGTTACGTATTCTCTTTCTCTCTTCGCAATTTGAGACGGAAGCGTTCCCGTGTCGATATCCAGCTTGCGCGAGCACCAACGAGTTTTTTTTGTTGTTTTTGAAAGCAGGCGTACGGGACGAATCCTGAATCAAGGACGATCAGTCATCATTCGATGATTTGCCACGGTAGACGATCAGACCTCCTTCTAGCAACCTACGAGGACAATCAGTCATCACGCGCAGATCAGATGCAATAAACTTGCAAAGGGCTACTGGACCTTCGAATGACAACCAGTCAACGCGAGGGCCCAACGGACGAGCGGTCAACGGCTCGCGCGCGACAACCGAGTGCATGTCGATCAGACACCATTCACGCGTTTGTCGAGGAGCTCACTCGCTTCCTGAAGCTCTCTCTGTCTGTGGGTCTCAGCGCTGAGAAGAATCGATCAATGCCGAGCGATATTAAATTACTTCCAGGGTACCCCCCAGTCTTTGATAGCAACCTTGACGGGCATCCGACGATCCCACTCATCAATTCTGCTTTGGATAACCTTGACCTTTTCGGGGGCGGATGGCACGATGATAGCGCCGTCGAATATCGTGCATGAAATGTGCAGCTCTCGATCAGCTTCCTTCAGGAAGACAAGAAATTCGTCCAGGTACTTCGCCTCGTGATCGAATAGAACATGGGCGAGTTTCGACATGAGAGGATTATGCTGGTCATTGTACATGGACGCCAACTCAGAATTCTGGGGGAGTCGCAGAGCTTCCGTCAAGAATTCCAATACTTCTGCTTTGATGCTCCACAGGAGCGGGTTATCGTCCCAGGGCTTGAAACCAAACATACACTTCAGCGGCAGGGTCTTGGCGTCAGCTTCGTTCATGTCATGGTAAGATTCTTGGAAGAAAGATCGCCAAGTTTTGGAGTTTGCGGCGTAGTGGCGGAAGATGTTCTGATGACTCCCTAGACCCCACCTGTCCGCAAGCATAACTAAGATACTCGGGCAGCTGCAGACCATGTCCACGTCTATCCCTCTTCCCATGCATAAAGCGGCCCTGCACCTTTGCGCGAGATATTGCATCGACGGCCCGGCTGCAAAATACCGCCCGTGCTTCTTGACATACGTTACCTGGAGCAGAGTAGCCCCTGGGGTCCGGTCGTCCGTGCAGCCCTCAGCGCTCAATCTACGAAGATACGATCGCAACATCTGCAATTCGGAATCTGATTTCCGTCCGACCGCTAGCCGCCTCACCTCATCAACATTGTACGCCCGTTCCCAGAGATGGTGCATCTCCTCATCGTCGGCCATCTGCGTAGCCACATAAGGCTTTCCACCCGCGCATTGGCTCTCACCGAATATCTCCGTCACCGTGGACCTCACTGCGGGGTTAACCAATTCCCTTTTACTTACAAAAACGCTTGGTAACTGTTGCACGAGGCCACCGAAGTACTGCTGCCCATGACGAACGAGTCATTACATCGTTGAACCGCCTCACATCGAGTTGGAGCCTGTTGTAACCACTTTTTGACATGTCGAACTCGAACAGTATAGGGTTCTCACGCACTGCCTTCCTGAAATTATCCAACCGACATGGCTTCTTGTCCGTGCTCGTGGGCGCGGCGCTCCCGGGAACCACGTCCAGCTTCTGAATCAGATAGGATTTCACGAAACTTTTTTTTGTGGGCTGTATTTTAGTGCGCGAGTAGAAGTACATTTTCCCAATCTTCCTGGCCTCGCTCGCCAATCTTATCATTGTGTTCGGCGCGCACCATGGGGCGCACGAAAACCCTCGCGTCCTCTCTCTCTCTTCTTCGTTTGGATTGTTGAGCAAGTCCAGTGCCGCTTCCAGACCAAACTTTCGGCCCAGTGGAAGAATGTGATCAAACAAGTAAGTGAATCGCCCATCGGGAGACGTGAAGAAAGGTCTGAGGCTTGGGTCCTGCAAGAAGATTTTCTTCTCTTCGTCCACGTCGTCCTCATTCGATGTGAAGACAGATAGGAGCTTGCTGATATTGATTTTACGTATGGATGGCTTCCATGTTTCCTCATTTTCTGAGTCTTGAACTTTTGCATGCGGCACCTCCTTGTTCACTTCCCAGAAAAACGCGCTGCGTTTCCAATCAAACATGTACGTCTCTTTCCCATAATTGTACCGTGCCGCCAGTTTCTCACCGGAATATATCTTTTTGAAGATATCAGTCTTCAACTTGATGGCATGGCCAACCTCCTGCACCGTGAGGCATCGAGCATATGCGAACCCACGCGCTTGTTTGCGAAATTCTTCATCAATCTTGAAGACCGTTGCGCTGATGAAGCTGTGGTTTTCCGGAAAGAGGTTTGCTCGCAGATCAGACAGCATCGACTTCGAGTTTGCAGCGATGCCAGTGATGAAATTTCAACGCAGTACTTCGTATAGGCCAAAGAGACTCAAGGCCCCGCTCAACATGATTTTTCCGCGGGCCCGCGGGTTTCCAGCATGCGCGGCATCCAACGCCATCTTCATTCTGGTGCGACAGTCGTCGTTTGCCTTATAGTCGAGCCCAATGGGAATGTAAACGTAACAATCATTCGTTTCTGCTTTCCGCTTGACCGCCAGGACGTCGCCTTCTGCGCGGCCCCTATGCTCCAGGCACGCATCGGAGAAAGACACAGTAGGAGAGGGGTCTGGCATGGGCAACTGGAACCATTGAGCGAAACACTCTAAGGCCCCAGCTTGTTTGGCACCCCCTGCCTTGGCCATCCTCCATGGTATGTCTTTCAGCACCTTGAAGGGCGACAATGCCCAGTGGTCCTCATTCGAGTCGAAATCTTCGACCGGTTTGAATTCATTCCATTTCTTAAAACTCTTGCAGAAGTTCATCACATCATCGAATGCACGCGGCACGTTTTCTGATATAAGAAAAGAACACACGTAACGAGCAATGTTGAGAGTCAGCTCGACATGGCGGATCTGTTGAGGCGTTAGTTGCACCGTCTTTACCCAACCACCGTTATTAGAAGTATACACTTAATTCGGGTGAGCACGCAGCTCGTGCCCCAAAATGAGACCGAGCAGACGTGCCAACAAGAAATCATTCGTGCTACGTTAAGATCGACGTATAATGCGATAACCAGCGTTGCATCCTGATGCTCTTTTTTGGTCAATGGCTCGTCCCATTCGGATACAGCTTTCAGAATCCTCTCGCGAAAAGCTTTCGTTGCATCATGGATGGTCGTAACCTCATCATTCTCAAAACTTATTGAAAACGAAGTCACCCCATAATCTTCGAACGCACTCTCTATTCCCTGCGATGAGTTTGTCCGCTTCGTCCCCTGCTGTTGCGCCATGGCGACAAACGCGACAGAGCGTCAACGATAAGTTAACACCGGGCGGTGGTTAACACCTGATACCACCAAGCAGTTGGTTAAGGCGAGTTGGCCTATCTTGAGCCAGGCTCACTCGAAAAAGGGACCATGGGGGGAGAAAGGAGGGAAAGACGGAGGGCGGAAGGAGGGAGGAGGGAAGGAGGAAGGAGAGAGGACAGAGGAATTAGAAGGATATGAAGGGAGAAGAGAGGATAACGGAGGAGGGGTGATGGAAATTGGAGGGGAAAGAAAAGAAAAAGGGGGAAATGAGTAGGGGAGGGGGTCCTACACCCCCCCGGCAACGCATCGCAACGAAGTGTGGCCCTACCCACCTCTGCAGCGCATCGCAATGAAGTGTGGTCCAAAACCCCCCTGAAACGCATCGCAACGAAGCGTGGCCCTACGCCCTTCTGCAACGCATCGCAACGAAGTGTAGCCATATCACCACAGAGTTGCGAGGACGTCTCAGGCGACAGTGGTCTGATCACCTGAGGTCAGAACATTTCGGAACCGAGAGTTGCGAATATGTATCAGGCGAAAATGGTCGGACTACTTGGGTTCAGGGCATCTCGGAACCGAGAGTTGCGAGGATGTGTCATGCGAAACTCGCCCGACCATCGTGGGTCAGGGCATCTCGGCACAGAGTTTCGCTGACATCTCAGGCACTAGTGGCCTGACCACCTCGGTTCAAAGCATACCCAATGTCGGAGTTGTGCGGATGTTTCAGGCAGAAGTGGTCTCCCCCTCCTCCTCCCCCCCTCCTCCCTTCGTATGATTTCTTTCCTCACCACCTCGTGCTGCCTCCTCTCCTCCTATCCTCCTCCTCTTTTCCTCCCTCTCCTCCTCTCCTCCTCCTGTGTCTCCTATTCCCCTTCCTCCCCCTCTTCCTCCTTCTCGTGATTCTTCCTCCCTTCCTGCTCCTTCCTCCTGTTCCTCCTCATCTGGGCAAGCCGAGCAAGCGGTCGCCGTTGGCACGAGGGAGACCGTGGAGGGAGACGGAAGGGGGACGATACCTCCACGAGCCTGTGGAGGGATCCGGAGACCTCTAGGATCCTTAAGGGCTTCCTCTGTGGGTAGGCCGCCCTGGGAATCTCCACAAATGAATTTCTTCTATACGCGGCTCCCTGGAGAACTCCACACATGGATTTCTTCTTTGGGAGGGGCCTGGGAGGCTCCACAAATGGATTCCTTCGATGGGAGTGGTGGGAGGGGGGTACCAAGCCCAGGGAGAAAGAGTTCCCCCCCCCCCCCCCCAAAAAAAAACAAGAATTTCAAGACAAACTCAATCCCGATTGTGTTTTTACATGGTTTGGTGCCCCCCGAGGCCAGGAAACATTGTTTTTTACAAGGTTTCGTGCACCTCATCATTTTACCTGAGTTTTTCAAGGTTTTCGGGCCTCGGAGGGCACCAAACCCTGTAAAAACACAGTCGGGATTGAGTTTATCTGGAAATTCCTTTTTTTTTGTTGGAACTCTTTCTCCCTGGGCTTGGTACCCCCTCCCACCCCTCCCAAAGAAGAAATTTATGTGTGGAGCCTCCCAGGCCCCTCCCAAAGAAGAAATCCATATGTGGAGCCTCCTTGGCCCCTCCCAAAGAAGAAATCTATGTGTGGAGCCTCCCAGGCCCCCCGACAGAAGAAGTCTATTTGTGCAGGCTCCCAGGGCCCCTCACAACGGAAATATATTTGTGACTGCTCCCAGGGGCTCCACACAGAAGGAATCCATGTGTGAGGGTTCTCATTGGCCCCTCTGGAGGCTCCTGGAGGCTCGTGGGAGGGCTTCGGAGCCCCTCCCCCCCCCCCCCCACCTCGCAAGGACGGCCCCCCGCCCCACAACGAACGCAAAAACCTTCGTTGTGGGGCTCTCTGAATTCGAGAATTTACCAGAAAGCGATTCGCTCCCTGCAAAATTTGTGGGCACGAGTTGGGCTTGCCGACTTCGTTTCAATGTTCAGAGCAGCTGCAGAGCTCCCAGTCGCAGCAATCGCTCCAGCAGCATCGAGCGCATTGGCCCATAGCGTCGAGACGCCTGAGATCGGTCTGCTGCCCGAGCTATGACCGAACAACTGTTTGTGCTCTTCATCTTTTTCGGCGCACGTTCGGTTTGCGGACTTGATCTCGGGATCTAGAGCAGCCGCAGAGCTCTTGTGCACGCGAGTCGGGTCAGAGGCATCGAGAGCACTGGTCTGGAGCATCGGGAGGCCTGTGATCGGTCTTTTCGAGCTATGACCCAACAATTATTCGCACTCTATCAGATTGGTTGGTGCGCGTTCGGCTTGTGGACTTGATTTTACTTACTAGAGCAGCTCAGAGTTCCCAGTCACAGCGATCGACTCAGTGGTATCGAGAGCATAGGTGTAAAGCGCCGAAATGTCTGCCATCGGTCTGCTACCCAGCTATCACAGAACAAACGTGAGGCCCCCCCGCGGATCCTTTTCCTCCTCCTCCGCCCTCATCCCTCCTCCGGTCTTTCCCCTCCTCCTCTTCCTTCTCCTCTTTCTCCTTCCCCCCCTCGCGCGCCGCTCCCGAGAGAACATTTCTGCGCTCGCCGACAGAACTGCGCTGTGGCGCAGTTCTTCATCCTGGCTTCCTCGCGAGGCCGCACTGGAGAAAGCCAGTCGTGGCCAGCGTCCGTGTCGATTATCTTCGCGCCTTAGGGGGAAATCTGCAACGCGTGCAATTTTGGAATGCCCCCCCGCGCCCTCGCCTGCGATTGGAAGCCGAACCGCTCGACGCGTTCCGGGCCCAGTGGCTGCGCATCATCCTGATGCTATGCCCTTGGGGGACCCTACGAGCACTTCTCATCCCTTCTCCTCCTCCTCCTCCTCCTCCCGCCCATCCCTCGTGCTCCCTCTCCTCATTCTCCTCCTCCGCCCCCCTCCTCCTCCCGCCTCCCCCTCCCCCCCGTCCTCCTCCTCCTGTCCTTTTTTGCTCCTCCTCTCCCTCCTCCTCCCCCCTGCTCCTCCTGGTGCTGCTGCCCCTCCCTGGCCCCCCCCTTTTCCTGTGCTCCGCTCCGCCCCTCATCCTCGATCGCGCCCCGCGCCCCCCCCCCCGCCCCCCCCCTTTTGAGGGCCTCGGCCGGAGGAGAGATGAACGGGGGACTTCAACGGGGTAGTTTTCGGCAGGTTCGAATCGGAAGGGCAGGTTAACGGGGGTGGGGGATGAAGCGCGGGCCAATCCATGACGCGCCCTCCCAGAACGGATACTTTCGAGCTTCGTGTTTGGAGTGGCATATTAGACAGTTGGGTCATGCTGTTCAGTCTGTCTGGGCTGATACTGTGGAGGGCAAGGTCTGAGTTGGGGGTGGCAGTGCCACTCGGGCCAGCATCAGGTCTGGAAGGTTCCACGTGGAATATGCAAGGGGGCGGGGGGCGTGGCCCGCGGGCGCAGGCCCCTGGCGCCCCCTAGCGTCGCCTCCCGGTCCAAGGGGTCGGGCAAGGCCGCGACCGAGTGGGCGTTGAGGGGGGGCGGGAAGGGAACGGCCCCCGCGCCATGCAGGGGTGCCAGCAGTGTGGAAGATAGAATCGTTTAACCCCAGAGTATGGATTGGCCACATATGGTTTCCAGAAAAGTCACAAAGTACATCATACGACGGCTCCGTTACTACATATGACACGTCATGCCACCCTCTGGGGGAAGGGGGAATCTATACATATGGGTATAATGGACATCAAGAAAGCATTTGACCATGTGACCGTTTCGATGGTGATCCGTGCGATGGAATATCTCAGATATCCATTTGATTTGATTGCTGCCATAGTGGAGCCGATGATTGGAAACACAGCTGTTTTTGATTTTCAATATGTCAGCAGCGAGGAGATCTTGTATAACACATCGGTACGAACAGGTGGTAAAGAAGGACCAGTGCTCTTCAACATTGTGCTCGAGGCAATATGGGGATCTATTGTTGAAGAAAGGGAATCTTGTAACTATGGAGTTCGATTGGGAGGCGACGGAACACAACGGGCGCTGGCCAATCACTTCTTATGGGCAGACAATGTGGTGCTACTATCAACTTCATCAAATCAGTTGAAGAGGATGGTGGGTATGATGTCTGTGGCGCTCAGACGTGCTGGCATGGACTGGAAGATTGAGAGCTTGGAGTACCTTGTGATTGGTTTAAATCAGTATCAGGGTGCACAATCTTTGACATGTGAACTGGGAGATGATATATGTATGCAGTCTGGAGACCCTGGCCTACCTCATCAGTTGCGTGGTGCTCTTATTCTACCGAGGAAGGATGAGTGTGAGATATTGGGGGTTACATTTATGACGAACCCGAAGGGTTTTCATGCAGTGCGGCGCCGCATTCATGCGGGCAGGCGGTGTTTCTTTGCTGATATTAAGTTTTATCGATCGCGGGCGGTGAGTATGAGGGAAAACTTCAGACGGCACCAGCACAGAATTCAACATATTGTATGTCACGGATGTGTGGGATGGAATGGCTGTGAACATGTACTTAACACATTGCGAAGTTTCGAACGGATATGTTTAAATATGATGCGGGGACTGCACAACAATGGGACGGAACCATGGGGGGAGTTCAGGGGTCGGAGTACCACCAGGTCCAGGGAGATGTTCAAAGAAGGGGGATTCAAAACACTTGTGGAGAACGTTGTGAGGTATAACTTTGAATATGCTGTTGAGTTCTCCCAATGTAAGTGTCACGTGCCTTCCACCGTATATAGTAATTCATGGCAACAGACATTGCGTGTGATGTTGCATGTGTCGGGGAAGTGGACGGTGCAGAGGGATGCAGTGCTGGCGGCAGTGACCCAGGCGGTAGCCATGGAGGGACGAAGACGGCTTCGAGGCAGACCGCGAAGTGTGGCAGGGAGCTGGCATGCACCGTTTGAAAAATGGAGGTCCCTACTGTGGTACGATACTTGTGTAGATCTGACGGCATGGGAAGAGTTTGTGGGGCACATCTCACAGGTGCCCAACATGCAATATATGTATGTGCTGAAGGATATGGAGGTGCGAATTGGGGGGGCTTGCGAAGACACCGACAAATGATGAGCTGGCCCGACGTCGTGCATTTATACACGAACAAACTACGATATGGGACCCTGGGATGGAGGGGATTGCTATTGAAATGTGTGGTGACAGTAGGACGCTTGTACAATGGTTGAGGGGTGTCTGGGAGTGTGACAACAGTGGGTACGCCAAACGGATTGCGATGATTAAACGCATGATGTGTGATATGTGTGAACAGCATAATACACGATGCCCTACCTACGGAAAGGATTTCTGGAAGCATATCTATAGAGAGGCTAACGCCTACGCGGATGAGCTCACACACCATGCGAGGGAAGGAAGCTGTTACATAATTTACAAGCATGACTATATCAAGCAGAACAAGGCAAACATCAAACACATCAGAGGATGCTGGGATGGTGGTGTGAGTAGCGAGGGAGCTGCAGGAGGCTACTGGATTGAAGTTGCACTCGCCGCATGCAGGGGCGGGCGGCTATCCGCCTCAACTTCGTCGTTCACGGCTGCGCTCTAGAATGTTGGACGCGCAGATTCGAATCAGTTCGAATTTGAGAGGACCATGCTTGATGACGAGACCAGGATTTGTGCGTACAAGAAACTTGGCAAGTCCCCAGCGTTTGCGACGTGCTCTGGCTTTCTGGTCATCGTGTCGGGTGGTGTCGACGAGTGTGTAGCCAGCGAGCCGGCTTGATTTTCGCTGTCGCTCCCTAGTTTCGCGGGTCAGTGGTGGGGTTCTGCTGGGCTGATTCAGGAACGACGCGCATTTTGGGGGTGGCTGTGGTTTTCTCGGCGTATATGCCTCGCAGTGGCGAGCTCTCTGATCAACGACGACATTCCTTTCGCGACCTGGCGAAGGTCGTCGAGCCCGAATCGGCGCGCGGACCCATCTGTTGTGGTGTCAAGTCGAGGCTTCACGACCGAACGGCTGGTGAACACTCTTACGGTGGGCGAGCGCGTTTTGCCGTGCCCGGGCGCAGGGGGCAGGGGCGATGCCAATGGGCAGTTTGCGTATGGAGAGGCTGGCGCATCTCGATATGTCCGTGGTGAATTATTGGTTGGAAGCGCCGATTGATGGTCTGGCATCCCGATGCGACGTCGGCGCGAAGGCGGGTGCCCCGGTCAGCAGGAAGACTCGCTCACGTATCGACTTCTTCAGTTGTGGGCGGGTTTGCTTGCGGAGCGCCCGAAGCGGGAGTGCCCTCGCAGATGCGCCCTGATCATCGCGACACTTCTCGCTGCAAGTTCCCGCGCGCATGGAGTTTAACGGGCGCCGCGTGGAAGGTCGGGCGCGCCGCCGAGGGCGCGGCGCCCTAGCTGACAGCGCCACCGGGTATACTTTGGCAAGATGCCTGGGCGAGGTTTTGGCGGCAGCTACGAGGAGGCGCCCCCAGACGGCTCCGGCGTGAACGTGGCGGGGTTCCGAATGGTTCATGGCTTCGTACGTGCGGGGGCGACTCTCTTGCCGCAGGGGCCGGCTCGTGCTTGCAAGCTCTGGGTCAGTAGTTGCGCGCTGGAACTAGTGCGGATGCGGTCTGAAGCATGGCGGGGCGCGGATGCCCTGCGAGATCGTGATGCCTTGGCGAGACGAATCCGAGCTGACGTGGCCATGGACAAGGCGAATTGGCCTGGCAATGTAGTCAGGGGCGGAGATCGGGCACGGATTCGCAGATTGCTCAAAGTCCGTCAGCATGCCCAGGGAAGAATTCGCACAAACGAGGGCAAAATGGTGGGCAACTACTGCAGGGCATTTGCGCAGCACCCGGAGACAGTGCAAGGGGCCGTGCGGCCGACGGCAGCGCCGCCGAAATACCCTGCGATTCTAATTGGCTCACCAGTCCACCCCGGCGTCACCGCTGGCGAAGATGCGCGCCAAACCACCCGCGTATTGATCAGGAGGGGAAGAAACACACATACACAAGTAATCGTCGACCCCCAGGAAAATGCGCAAAAATATGGGAAGTGCGGTGGGGGGAGACAAAAAATCAACAACAAATATTGGAACATATGGGCAATCTTTTTTTTCTGTAAAAAAATGTGTATGTATTTGTGTGTCTTGGGGCCCCTTCAATTGAAATAAACAAGCGATCGGGGGGTGTGGGTGGCCTGTCACTCGAACTCTGGAAAGCGTCTGCTGATGATGAACAGCCGGCCCCTTCTAGGGCCGCCCCCCTCTGCAATGTGGTCTGGTCGCAGGCGGCGGTGCCAGACGCGAAGTACAAGTCGCGGGTTCGCATGACTTGCGGAAACGGCGACCCAGCAGTGGGTGGCGCTTGCCGGCCGATCAGCTTGCCCCCGATAGGGTGCGACGTCTTCGCGGTGGTCATGTTGCAGAGGTTGGAAGATGCGGGTGCTTAGGACAAGATCTGGCCCGCCGATTTCGCTTCCAATCCAAACGCGGCGCCTCGGACGCGAGCTTCGCGGCCTGTGGGGTGCTCGAGGGCGCGCGAGCCGCGGCGGAGGGGGCCGTCCACCGACTCGATGGGGCGAATGATGTCGATTCCGTGCCACCCGCGGCGATGGCGACGTCGCTTTTGAAGTGTTCGACTTTGGCGCGTCATCCGGTGAGCGACAAGAGAGGTTCGGCATTTGCCAGTGGTGCTTGCTGTTTCCGTTCTTGGTCACCATCGTCGTGGCGGCGCTGCTGGAGGATGCGCGCGCCCAACTAGACATGCGATTGCCGGAGACTCTAGACGCCCAGTTCTTGCGAGGCATGTTGTGCGCCGATGACGCGCTTTGGACGGTTGCGAAGTCAGTCGTCGTGCAGGAGCTCATGTCCTGCGTGGAGGTCTGCAGGATGCAGTGCGGTCTGAATTTAAACGCTGAAGCAGAGTGGAATTATGAGAGTTGCGTCAGATGCACACGTAGTGAAACCTGTTGGGGGCACGGTGGGAGAAAAGGAAACATCGATCTATCTCGGGGTTCAAATCTCGTCCGACGCCCGTCGCGTTTTGAGTTGAATAGGAGAGTTGGCGCGGCCGAGCATGCAATTTGGTTGCACGCAGCCTTGTCGAGGGACCGAAAAGTGAAGATCTTCAGCGCTTGCATCGCTTCAAAATTGTGTTAATGATTGTGTTTCCGCAGCGGGCCTGGACAAGCCGGAGCGTAAGAGACGTTGACGGGTTTCAGGGCAGGTGTTCACGACGGACTTACCATTGAAATCTTTGCTTTTAACCGCGTGTCCAACAACACCGTGTTGAGGGTGGCCAGCGAACGGCCGCCGCTGAGTGAAACCATTGCCAATTGAGAAATGATACTGTAAGGACAGATCGCGAGGCGACCAGGCCACGACCTTGTGCGCTGCTCCGTCCGCCAGCAACGAAGCATTGAATCGCGTTTGCCGACAAAGCCTCGCAATCGAGGATGCACCCGACAGATGTGGGGCAACATGATTCTGAATAGCCGTCTGAGGGTAACGGGCGCCCGCGGCCGCTTAGCTGCCCTCTTTGAGAGCATGGCGCGACTGACCGGTCGTGCGTCCTCTTTGCGTGCTCTGTGCTTGCGCACTGTCTGGTGCTGGTCTCCCCCCTCCTCCTCCGGTCCTCTTCCGTTTTTTCCCGCTCCTCCTCTTCCTTCTCCTTCTCCTTCTCCTCCTCCTCTTCCCCCTCCTCCTCCTCCCCCCCCTCTTCGTTTGAGTCACTTTAGTCTGACCACTGACCCTCCTATTAAATGTTTCGGTGTGCTCACGCAGCGACTGGTGCGAGGCTTACTTGGCTTGACTTCGCACGGTTCGTGGCCCAAGTGGGAACCCCACCGAGGGCCGCTGGGGCAACGCCCGCATGACGTCACCCTGGCCATTTCGGCACACCTCTCACGCGTTTTTTCACCTCACCTGTGTTCCACCTGCTTTGGGTCCCTCGCCAGGATGATCTTAAGATGCGGTCGAAATGCGGTGGCGCCTTTCGCCCTAGAGATGAATCGAACGAGATGGGTACCGATCTGTCAAGGTGGGGACCATGGGGAGGGAGGAAACAAAGGGTGGAGCGGAGGAGGAAACGAAGATAGAGGGATTACGCACGAGCAATTCTGAAGTCCTTGGCTGATGGTTCTGTTTAGGCGTGTGGGCTTTGCAGCCGCACGCGCGTAGCCAGCCGCATCGGGGCAAACTTTGCCCAAGTTATGGCGGCGGTGTACGGGCTGGAGCGGCTGTTGGAGGAGCTTTCGTATGCGGGAGTGTTTGGGAGGAAGGTGAGTCTTGTTTGGCCGATCCCTATCCCCATCCCCATCCCGATTCAAATCCCCCCCCTCCCACCACCTTTGTTGGGGTATGCTCTTCCAAACTCGAAGGGGACAGCCCATATTCCCGTCAATGGAGTTAACTTGGCCAATGGGGCCCAGGCCTCGCCCGTGGGGTTTGGACTCGGTCGTACCATCCTGAGGTGAGGGATGCGAGGCTGAGGAGGGGTAGGATGTGATGGGGAGCAGCAGGAGGAGCCGGAGGGGGGAGGGCGAGGATGAGGGAGGAGGGATAAAGGGGGGACGAGGACATGGCGGACGAGGAGGAGGTGGAGGGGGCAGGATAGAGGAGGGGATGTGATAAATACGGAATGATAATGGGGCAGGCAAATGGGCGGATGAAAAGAAGAAGAAAGTGCTGGAGTGACTGGGGAGGAGGGATGAAGAGTGTGAGCGTTAGGCAGGAGGAGTCAGGCAGAGGAGTTGCAGGATAATTTGGAGGAGAAGGATAGGTAGGACGATGATGATGGTGATAATGATGACGACGATTATGATATTGACGATGATGACGATGATGAGGAGGAGGCAAGGGAGGAGGGAGAGGATTATAATGATGATTAATACCTGTACACACATGTATAGATGCATGCACGTATGTATGCATACACATATGTATATGTTTGTCTATATATATATAGATATGCGTATGCCCATGTATGTATATATGTATATATACATATATATATATATATATAGGTTTAGGCATAATCATTTGTAGTTGTGTATGTATATGTATATGTTTATATGCATGTGTATGCATGTGTATTTGTATACGCATGTGTATAGATATGCTTGCACACCTATCTATGTCTATGCATATATCTACGTATTTGTTTAGGTGCATGTTTATCTTTATACGTATGGATACACACTTCTATTCATGTACGTGTAGGTATCCGTATATATGTATGCATGCATTTATATGTATGTGTATGGGGGTATGCATGCATGTATGCATATGTATATGTATATGTATATGTGCATGTATCTGTATATGTATATGTATATGTACATGTATATGTATATGTATATGTATATGTATATGTATATGTATGTGTATATGTATATGTATATGTATTTGTATATGTACATAGGTATATGCATATGCATACGTACATGTACTTGTATGCATGCATGCATTTATGTATACATGTCTGTATGTATGTATGCATGTATGTATGTACATGCATATACATGTGTATGTATGCATGTGTGAGTCCATGTATGCATATATCTATATGTATATGTGTATGCATACATGTATGCATGTATTTATGTTTGTGATCTCTCTGGGTATGTAGGCGTACAATTATACGCATATGTATCCACATGTATTTGTATTAGTACATGCTCGTGTGAATGAATAGCTATAAGTATGTGTGTTCGCTGTATACGTGTATGTCTACGTATTTGGAGATGCATACACATGTATAGGTGTATGTACATGAATATGCGTATGTTTCGGTGCATGTGCATGTATGTGTATGTGTATATGCATATTGCTATCTACATGTATATGTACATGTATCTATCTACGTATATGTGTACGTATACGTGTATGCATATGCGTATTTGTATTTTTAGATGTGCATGCGTATGTGTGTGTATATGTATATATGTATAGCTATTCATGTATGCATGCATGTATGTATGCACGTATGTATGTATATGTGTATATGTTTGTATGTATGTATGTATGTATGCAATGTATGTATGTATGTATGTATGTATGTACGTATGTATGTATGTATGTATGTATGTATGCATGCATGCATGTATGTATGCATGTATGTATGTATGTATGTATGTATGTATGTATGTATGTGTGTATGTGTGTGTGTATGCATGCATGCATGCATGTATGTATGTATGTATGTATGTATGTATGTATGTATGTATGTATGTATGTTTGATGTATCTATGCATGTATGTATGTAGGTATGTATGCATGCATGTATGTGCATGCATACGTACATATATACACAATTTTCAGCAGCTGATAATAAGCAACCGCGAGCTGGCCGTTCGCAGCCAGCAGCAGGGGGCAGCAGCGGAAGCAGCATTGCGGGCTGTCTGGTCGTAAGCAGACTTCCAGGCGCCGTGGTGCTGATGGCCGTGAGGGGAGACATGCGTCGCCCAGCGGGCTCGACATGCGTCGCCCAGCGAGCGAGCTGGGCGGTGGTGAGGCGTCTTAGCTTGCCAGGCGGCGCCTCCACGCAGCTCGCGCCTCCGAGGAAGGGGAGGAGGAGGAGGAGGAGGAGGAGGAGGAGGAGGAGGACCAGTGTTAACCTAAGACGCATCAACGACGTTGCAATACAGCCTCCTCCCAAGTTTCCTTTTTATGAGTCCCCGCAACACTGTACTTTCGGTGCAAAACGTGGCCCCGTTGAAAGACAACGGTCCGAATCAGTAAACAGATCAATCATCTCCCCCCCCAGGTTTTATTTAAACATTAGAGATGCTTCGCCAGGATTAGAAAGGGAGCAACACAACAAATGTTGGGTTCGGGTCCCCTGAATTCCCGAGATCATTTGAGAAACCTAAATCGTGCAACGTAGCAGTTCCTTGGACTTTGAAGCCGCTAATCAGTGGTCTGAATCGCGCCAGAATCGCGCCAGAACAGCATTCCCGGGACTTGAATACAGCGAATCCGCGTGATTGCTGCGTCCTGTGAATTCTGAATCGTGCCAGAAAGCCGTTTTCGGGACTTAAGCCCTACGAACCCTTCAGACTGGTACACTCTTCGAAAATGAAGTTGCTCGGCGCTGAGGCCAGAACCACATTTTCAAAATGGACCAGCTTCCATCCTTGAAGCTGTTGCAAGCTTTCGGAATGAAAGTTTCGAGGAGCTGCGGCGAAAAGTCCATTTTGAAACAGACTTGCCCTCCATTTTCGAAACTGCCTCAGATATTTAATAATAATGTGCGTGGCGCTGAGGCGAGTGATCCATTCTGACAACGGCCTGCCCTCTATCCTTTCAGCTGTTGTAAATTTCAATCTTCAGGGTCATAATTCGTGGAGTAGTATCAGGCCAAAAGCCTGACCTGGTCTACGGACACGTTTAGGGGTGCGACAGGGAGGAGCTGTTCATAAGGAACATGGATGGAGGAGCGCAGGGCAGCAAGCTTGCAGTCAAGACGCTGCAACAAGGACCACCTCGTTAGATGCTCGTATTGGGGACCTTCCTGGGGCCCACCTCACGGATCTGTTCGACTCTGATTCGACCCCAGTTCGACTCAAATTCGACTCAGGGTCGACTCAGCTTCGACTCAGGGTCGACCCACATCGACCGACGTTCGCCGCGGCTTCGACGCACGAGTGGGGCGAGTGTCTCCAGGAAGGTCCCCAGAGTGAGCATCCGAACTCCGGGATCAGGAGCAGCTCTGCTTTTCGGGCCGTTCCCGAGATCTGGGCTGGGAATCCTGCTCGAGGCCGAGGCCCGCCGCCGCCCGAGGAGGCCCTACCGCGCCCCGTGCCCTGGCCGCTTCTGCTGGCAGCGCGGAGACTGCCGCTGGAGCCGCCCGCAGCGACAGCGCCAGGAAGCGGAGCGAACCACAGCAGACGCTGCATGCGCGGCACTCCTCGGAGGCCGCGCGGACTTCTCGGGCTGGCGCGCCAGGGGGGGGGGGTTCTCCGGCGCCGATCCGAGAAGTCCGCGCGGGCCTCCAGGAAATGATGCTTACGCGGTCTCCTGTGCCTCTGGTGGAGCGCCCTCCCCGCCTACTCTCGGCGGCCAGGGCCTCCTTTCCCCGTCTCCTCCGCGGCCGTCTCCGCCTGTCCGCCCGTCGGAGTGCGCCTACTGCCCGGCGCCTCCCGCCGGCTCTGCAGTCGCGCCCGCGTCCGCCAGCGCCACCAGCAGAGAAGTCCCTCTGGTGGGACAGGGTCGGTTTCGTTTAACCGATCTCTATCCCCATCCCCATCTCGATCCCCACCATCCCACCACCCCAGTTGGGGGATATTCCCCTCGAGACCCGAAGGGAGCAGTCTATATCCCTCTCTAGGGGTGGTGAATGGGCCAAGGGGGCCCAGGCCACGCCCGTGGGGATAGGCATTGGTTACACGATCCTGAGGTGAGGGATGCGAGGATGAAGAGGGGTAGGATGTGATGGGCAGCAGCAGGAGGAGCCGGAGGGGGAGAGGGCGAGGATGAGGCAGGAGGGGCAAATGGGGGAGGAGGGCAGGGAAGACGAGGGGGAGGCGGAGGAGGATCGGTTACACGATGCTGGGTGGCCGCGCTCTCGGCCCTCCCCGGCGCCTGCTGCTCCCAGGACGCTGGGCGCCGCTGCGCTGGCGCCCGCGCAAGAGGGGCGAAGGTGCGCGCACCCTGGCCGCCCTGCGGGCGCGGCGTGCCCGGCTGCCTCCATTTCTCGGGGGCGGCGGCGCGCCCGCAGGGAGGAAGGCAGAGGTTCTCGAGGTTCGAAGGTCGACGTTATCTGGCGTTTTGCGTGGGCATGATACTGAAGTCAATGCACCCCTTCGCATCACCTGGTTCCTGCCCTTCTCACCCACACTTGCCTTGCTTGCACTGTCCGCTTTTCTTTTTGATTTGGATATTACCTGAAGCTGTTTGGTCCAGGTGTGACAGAGAAGGAGCGCGCCCGCGCGTATAGGCCGGCGGGCCAGTGTTCTCCCTTCAGGGTTGCATTGGTTGCACGCTTAACGGCATTATCTTTTCTTGCCCATGTCTTCTGTGAAGCCCATTGACTATGGGACATCATCGGGACATCCTGCAGGGATAACGAATATCCAGACAAAAGATTGGTTATCAGCCGAAGCTGTGGCACAGCCGTTCGCCTCGCAGAGCATGGGATCTCAATAAGGAATGTTCGGAAGGGCAGATCATCGAGGGCTTTCCGCACGTGGTGAAAGCGCGAACGCCTTGGATAGGATACATATATCTTATATTCTTCCCGATCGGGAAGCATCAGACAAAATGCTTGACTTGACAGAGGGCTATTCAACAGTTGATTCGGGAAGAGGTTCCAAGGAGTTACCTCTAATGGAAGGGATGGCGAAGCCAGAACTTCTACAGGGAAATCTCCTGAAGCAGTGGTGGCGCACGTTGGCTCTCAGAAGTTGATATGTGTGTATATATATATATATATTTATCAGAGCGTGACTTACCTACCCCGCTTTCGCTTCCAGGCAAAACCAAGTCATACCACGCGCCTCTTCGTCAAGCGGCCTGGCCAGTGCAGGCCGTAGTTTGGCATCGTTTGGTATCTCTTAGAAGCGAG
>CAUYUJ010017372.1:52500-120000 GCA_963575745.1 Prorocentrum cordatum | reverse complement strand
GACCACCTATATATATATATGTATATATATATGTATATATATATATATATATATATAGAGTTTGAAGTGGATAAACTGCTGGATACCGATCTCTTCGATGTATCGGGCGTTGAACGTCTGGGTGCCTGGGATGCTGTCCGATGCGCATTGCATGGGCAGGGCGAAGATGTGAACGATATGCAATCTGAAGAAGATAGTTCCCATTCAAGGGAGGAGGACGAGGGTATGCTCAATTCAACACTTCACCCGGCCCGTCGCTTCATCTTGAATTTCTGTTTGATTTATGTGCCGATCTTGTGCATGACCAAGCAATGATTGAGGCAAGTCAGAAAGCCATGCTCGATTCAGACGAGTCAAGAAAATATGGAGAAAGACTAACCCAAGGTGGATGCTCATCGGCACAGCCGATAAGATACTCCCCTGACGCTACACGTACAATAAGGAGTGCGCGAGAGGCTACAGGGACGACTCTTCATCCGTTGACGAAGAAGTCAAATAGTGAAAACGATGACTTGAATGTTTCGCCTTTATCACAAGGTTTTTACAGGCCCGGCTTTTCGCTACCCAGAACAAGCCGAGATAGAGTACCAGAATTTGACGAGTTTGTCGTGCAGGATGAGCAAGATGAGAGGGCAATGAACATGGACGTGGATAATTCCAATCGGGGTATGCGGACACGCGCCTACCCAGAGTAGCGACAGAGGGCGATCCAGTGAGGCCCCCAGTTCCAGCTCCAGAGGGTTTACTGTCTTCGATTCGCCAAGAACCTCAACAAATAGGACCACCATCATGTTTTCGATGCGGGAAGTTTGCTGGAATGCCGGCCCAATGTGCCTTTCCTGCGCGGTGAAACGATGTCCAGGGAAAGCGCGCCAACTGGGGGGTCATGTCGAAGACCAGTGTGTTCTCGTTGCTCGAATGTCTGCCCCAAGTGCAGTCTAGCGTGGCTCTGTAATGATTGCGTCGCAATGGAAGAGCATAATTGCCATCGTCTTGCGATCCAGGAATGGAATGAAAGAAGTGGGCAAGATCGAAGGCAATTGAGGGCTGCGAGTGCGCGCGTACAGCAAATTCTTGCTGAGGTGCAAGTCGAGAAGCAGGCGGCCGAAGAGGCCCAACGTCGACGTGCGATTCCTGAGGCCGAAGAGCAAATGGTTGCGCGGAGGATGGAGCATGAGAAGGCCGTCGTTGTCGAAGATGCGCATGCACGGATGGGGCATGCTGAGGCCTATGCGGCAGGCGTCGCGGATGGAGCGACTGGGTGCTTTGCTCAGGATGAGAATGAGAAAATGAGTTTCCAGAAATTAGCAGGGAAGCTGGTGATCGACTCTCAACAGAAAGCAGACAGAGAAAAAGCTGCTCGTAGAGAGATGGCCGATGCTGCGAGGCGGGAAGGAGAAATCGAGGTTCGAGACAAGGCAGCGCGAGAAAATCAGGAGTTCCGGAATCAGCTCGAAGCTGCGAGACTGGAGGCCGAAAGAGTGAAATCAGAAGCGTTGCGAGCCCTTAGAGAACGAGAACAGAAAACCCAGGCGACCAGAGCAGAGGACCAGAAGAACATGGTCGAGGCCTTGGATCGTTTAAGGGGCAAGCAGAGGAACATGTAAGAAGCAGCGTCGTTGCAAATTGGGCTATAAGCGAAGCAACAGTAGGTTGAAGTCTGACCTCGAGCAGCGACGAATGGCAAACAGAGGTTAACTCAACGACCGCGCATCCGACGCACGTTGAGCCGCCTCCCATTCCAACTTTTGCTCGGCCTGACCGCGGGACAAGTGTGGTGAGAACAAGTGCGCGATCTGGCGCCTCGAATCAGACGTGTCACGTTTGTATGCGACCTTTGTCTAGTGTATGCATGGGTTGCCTGAAACGCACGTGCGATGCTCATCTGGATTCGGGTGTTAAGCGCGTAAGCGCTGTGATGAATGTCCGTGGAAGAAAACGTTAGGCCACCAGGGCGAGGGCGACGAGGAAGAGGAACCTCAAAACGCGCCTGACTCCCAGAGCACAGGTAACGACCCTGTCGAGAAGGCACCGAGACACTCGGCTTCGCCTAGAGATGATAAGCCTGAACGCCTGAGGAGCAATGTCGCCGTCATACTGGGAATGCCGCTTTTCTCAAATTAGTGAAGTCGAGGCACGACGCAATGCCGTTGCTAACCGCTCCGTCAACGCCCGCGCTTTCTTTCGCGAAATCGCACTTCGTCCCTGGGCCAGCTGTCGAGGAGGCTTCAGTAGTTGAGGGTGCGCAAGGAGTCAGTCCTGGGAACGTCCCTTGCAATGCAAAGATATCGAGTCATCCGAATGCTCTTGGTTTGCCGAGCCGCCCTCCTTCGCCGTCGGCACAGCCGCTGCGGGTGGAGGGGGTGTGGGTCAGGGAGGTCAAGACGACGACCAGAGGGGTGGCCAGAGTGCAGCTCCCAGCGCAGGAATGATTGTTGCATTGCAGTTGGACGAGACGGGTAAGTCCAAGCCGCCCAGAGGCCCCCCAGAGGGGCCGGGTGACGATGGTGACCCAGACGGAGACGGCGGTGGGGATACCTAATCATCGAAACGACCCCGCATGGCGATCTTTTCATGTAAACCTAATGGACATCGAGTGGAGAAGTTATGCAAACAAGAACGAGTTGAAATTTCTCGATATGCCGAGCGCTCAGACTCTTCGAGAATGGAAGCGGCATTGCTTCATAGCTGTAGCTGGATCGTGGCATGATGTTCACGCAGCACAGACATGGTTCAGTGAAACAATGAGACCTGATGTGCCAAAGGAGAATCTCAGGTACTCTGGGGGGTTGATGCGACTTCATATGATGATGGCGACAAATTTAAATGAAACATGTGCGAATATGACACGCAATCAACGTCTATCGGTCCAACACACGCATTTTCTATCGCAAAATCAATCGCGTGGAACATTCGTGCCAGATAGAAGGCCGTCTCTTGACGGGGCGTGAGATGACGCGAGCTATCTGCGTTTGGTGTTCTGTCATGTCTGAGAGCGGGCAACATTGGATATGTCGAGATCTCTTCAAATTGACCATTGTTCGACAGAAGCCCGATCAGGACTTGTAATACTTCTATAGTGAATGGATGGGGCGACATCAAGAGTTGTATGGTGCCAGGGAACCATCGGATGAAATGAAGGCTTCGATGCGCGCTCATTTCTACGAACAGATACGACAGGTTCCCAGGCTTCACTCTGTTGTGCAATGGTATGATTTCTCCACTGATCGCCCAGGCACAGGAATGAGAACCTATCAATGGCTGTTGCTTCAGGTTGAGTCTCTTGTGATGCGAGACAGAGAACAGTGGGCCATTTCGGAGCATGAATCCACCCCCTCAATTCCAGGAATGGGCAAGCTCGTCTGTCAGGCGGAAAGATTGAGGGCGGCGGGGGCGGAAAAAGGGCCTCTGCCATGGTAGCGCCGATCCAGCGATTGCGACTGCGCGCGGGTAAGTTGGCATGCGGGCGCACGAAGAGCGAGACGACCTGTAAGTTCGTGAGACAAGGGGGGAGTTGTCCTGAAACAGGTCATGGTTGTCCTTATAATCATAAGAAGCCCCAGGGCGCCCGCCGCGCCGGCACAGCCGGGGACTGGTGGTGATAATCGTAGTGTTGGCATAAAGAATGAATGCAACGGTCAGAATAATCGATCCGTGAGCAGAGGCCCAAGGGGAAAATTTCGGCCTCGCTCTTCAACGCCGCCGAACAAGGTCAGTAACTCGAACGCGACGCAGTCGCGGACGAGGGCCCCCTTCGGAAGCTTCGAAAGAACAACAGAACAACATGGTCTGTTATGCATGGTCGTGTGATCCTCGAAACTGCAAGGGCCCCCAGGATTGCTGTTATAGGCAGCGCAGAGGCTTGACCGATGCAGAACAGATCAGACGTGATATGTTTGAAGAGGCACAGCTTAAGGCTGGTAAGTCTCCAGGATATCAGAGAGCTACTCGGCTAGCTGGTTCCGCAGCAGCAAATGCTACGGAAGCATCTCCAGGTCGCACCCCAAGAACTAGGGATTCGAGCAAAGGTCGCGGGGCAAACCGAGGTAAAGGCAAAGGAAACAGGGAGGGACGTGCAATGCGTTCACAGAGACAGGATCTTGCTCACGGGGCAAATATTGTTGGTTTGCGAAGAACACACCGAACCATCCGTGACGATGGCTTAGCACTGACCTGTTCTGGGCCAGTGCTAGGCAGCTCATCGCATATCTTTCCCTTACCTTGCTGATACTCATTAACTTTGTGAGTGATTGGTCACGGCGATCCGACTGGTCAAAGAGTTGCAGGGGGGCAGAGATCTACGCATTGCTCCAGGAGAACGACCCATCGAGGTTGACTTCAACAATGCGCGTTCTTTCAATTCTATCAAATTTTCTGAGGAAGTTGGTCCCGCTTCTGATGTGCATCAGGAGCGAGGAGGTTGACTGAACTCGTCACTATCCTTGTTCATGTAGAATCTCTTCCTGGAGAGGCAATCGCATTGATCTGTGGCGGCCCCCCCGGGAAAAGCTGCGTCGTAACTGCGAAGACGGAAAGATGCAGGCGCAGTGTGGAGTTCCACCCATCCGCCCGTGAGCCGGCCGTTACTCGGAGGAAGACGCGTCGTCGCAACTTGGGGGAGTTGCAGTCGAGCATTTCGGGCAGGTGGAGATTCCCAAAGGAAGAATACAGACGGATGCAAGCTGAATGGGAAACACCCTCGAGAGATGCGCAGCTCAGAGCGTCTGATTTGGCCGAAGAGGTATGGCATCTTTGGCTAGCGTCCGAAGACAATGGAATCGCCACTCAGCGTGGCACAGCCGCTGCCGGGTGTAGAGAGAAATTGCCTGTGCACCTAGGCGCGCTTAGGTTTATAGTCGATGCGGGCAGTGGATGCAGTCTCATCGTAGAGGGATCATTCGCGCTGCAGGCGCAATTGGTAGGAGCGAACGGTTGAGCGAATCGATTACCTTGAACACTGCCGGCGGTTCCTCGCGGGCCCTCGGATCAGTTTGCGTCGCATGCCCGAATTTCAAACATGGAAGTTTCGATGCGCTAGTCATGCCGGACACGCTGGCTGTCATTTCAGTGGGGGAGCGGTACATGGATCACGGCTTTAATTTCGTTTGGCCAGCAGGTCAACGACCCTATTTACGTCTGCCCAACGGTCACAGAGTAGACCTGATCGTTGAGGGCAGGATACCATACTTGACTCTATCTGGCAGAGAGGCGCTGGGTCAGTGGATGTGCGCGGTTGCCGCCGGACAGCCTGTTGCTTCCGAGCGGTGGTGTTGCGTGACGTTGGGCGCCAAGACATGTCTGGGTGACGTGGAATCTGTGGGAGGTCCTCCGCCCCGCTCCAGTCAGAGTCGCGTAACGTTAGACTTGCACACCCATGAGATGATCGGTGAGCATGGCTACGCAGATGGAAGGCCGACGCCGGCCGAGCACGCATTTCCATCTGTCGCAGACTCTGTGGATACAATCACTTATGTCTTTTATTTGCCTCATGCAGCTCATGAATATGTTTGTAAGAAGATACCAACGGGTGTCATGAGTTCGGTAGTTCTTCGTGTGCTCCCAATCACAATGCAGTTGTTGGTAGTAAGTAACCATGCCGCGGCGCAGTCGGTGGGTGTGCGACCAGTTCTGAGAACCCCTGTTGTTGCGGGGTCTCTGGAGTCACGCCCTACGGCACAGAGCGAGAGCTGTCTAACATCCGCGCCGCCCCCAGGCAGAACAGGGATGCAAACGAGGGTTCGGGGGGAGATGATCTCGTCGATGTTGACGTACCTCCCGAATTTGACCCATATGATTCTGAGGTTGAGGTGCCGATCCCTGCGACGGAGCGACTCAAAAAGAGCGCTGCCTCCCTCTCCCACTTACTCACTCATGCCCCAAAGAATCCATATTGTTCAGTAGTTAACTGGGCAAAGGCCACTCGGCGTCAGCAGAGAAAGGCGCAGAAGAAAGGTCTTAGGGTGCCGCGACCATGCGCGAATCCCACGACATTCGGACACTTGGCCACCATGGATCACTGGCTTGGGATGGATGACCCATCGCGGGGGCTCCACGACGAAACCGCGTGTGCGACTTTTCGCGTCAGGGCATACGATTTCATGGCAGCTCAGGGTGTGAGCGATAAATCAACGATTCATGTATGCAATGATCTGATTAACTTCAAAGCCCCAGGGGAGAAAACAGAGTACTGTTATACCGACGGTGCCACGGAGCTCGCCAGAGCATGAATCGAACTTAAGATACGCACGACGCTACCATTCCTGGCAACAAAAAGCTTATGGCTGTTCCCGAACGATCCAATGGGATCGTTCAAATGGGGGTACGAGCACTGCTCATGAAAGCGGGCCTTCCCCACCATTTTGGACGTATGCTGTTCGATTTCTTTGTCTTTGCTAGAGTGCAAGGATTTCTGAGAACGGTGAGTCGTCGTGGAGGCGCAGATTCGGTCGCGATTTTTGCTGCCCACTCCTTCCATTTGGTTCTCTCGTTCGATTCATGCCGCCGCCCGAGTCTAGGCTTCGGATCGCCAAAACAGGCGGGGCGATGGTTTCGGGGGTTTACTTCGGATATGTGCACAAAGCGGGGGGCGTGGTTGGACTACAGAGCTACGTGACGCCAATCCGACAACTTGATGGTCTGAACATGGAGACCGGACCGACGCCAGCTGGCAAACCTCCAATTATCGATTAAAAATTGATCACGTTTACAGTAATATCTTGGACGGTACACTACCCGACCAAGAGCCAAACTTTCCGATGCGTGAAGCTTACGGGATTGCATAAACTACAGTCAATAATCTGTTTATTACTCCTAGCAGCGTTCCTGGCGGCGCAGCCGGTCACGAACCCAAGCCGAGAACGCGAGCAGCTGTGGATGCCAGTGCATCTAAACCACCGCCCCGAACACGGGGCGAGGTCGCATCACAACCCGATGAAGAGGACTCCGATGGCGATGGTCCGGGGGGAATTCTTGTAGATGACGTGCTTGTGATGCCAGCTGGTGGGCCCAGCGAGATTCTTAGCCTGACGATGGCCCTAATAAGAAGCTGGGTCTTGCCCATGCGGAGTACTCATTGGATCGACAGTCTAATTTCTCAGTGGCGCAGCCCCGATCGAGAGTGCCTGGGCCAGGACAACTCCTGGCTCGCACCGCGCGGAACCTAGACACTATGGAGTATTATCAAGATACACGCATTTTTGCAGGACTCAACAAAGAAGAATTGAAGGGAAAATTGCCAGTGAAAGCAAGAGGGAAAACTTGCAGCATGCGAGTTGTATCCGGACTATGTGCCCGTAACGAGCGTTTGGGTCACTGACCCAGACCCACGCTACGGGGCACAATGGCTCAGGAAGTTGCCCAGTTCTATCAACCCGGGCACGCGCCCCAGTCGGTGGTTTAACATGAGCCATGCGGAGCGAAGAAAAACGGTGAGGCAATTCCGAATGGAGGAAAGGGGGATTCTTTGGTATTGTTGATCCAGGACCATGTCTTGTTCTTCTTCGAGACATTGGAATCGACGCAGTCGATCTCCAGCATGCGCAAGAACAACAGACTACTAGTGAATCTTCAGAGGGCAATGGTCACCCAGCGGGCAATGTTCACCCAGAGGGCAATGTCCACCCGGGCATCGAAATATGGCAAAGAAATCGGGGGGGGATGATGTGCCGAGGGGCGCTGCTGTCGACTGGCACGCTGTCCTGCGCCCTGCTGGGGCCCCGGCAAAATCTTCCGCCGACACTGGCTCCGCGAGTGACCAAGATACCTCCGATGATGAAGGCGCATGGTGGAAACAGACGTGGTGCGGAGGGGCTATTCTGAGAGACGGAGTTCCTCCTGACACAGTCAGGGAGGATATCATGTTCTCACAACTGTCTCCGCCTAGCGGGAATGGCCTGACTTCGTGTCTGGCGGCCGCCGCTTCGCGACGTGGCGTTCCCCGCGAGCCATTGCAGTCGCCCGAAACATGTCTTCCATTGCGCCGTGAGCAGGAAAGATCGGATACGAGTTATCTATATCATCTGTTCATTGATGAGATGCAATTTGTTGAGCAGGCATATGAACTGCCGGCCGAATTCCAATCGCAACAATGTCCAGCAGCTGTTGCGCGATCTGTATCCAAGGCCGAAGCCGCGGTGAATCGGGACGCTCGCAAAGCATTTCGAATAGAATGGGGCCGATTGCGAAGCATCGGTACTTGGGGCGAGTCGAGAGTGATGGAATACAGCGATGTCGTCAAACAGCGAAAGGAACAAACGACGTCATTTCGGTCGATTATTTGGTTTTCTAGTTGACAAGCATTCCGAGCTCCTTTCAGACACAACGACCGCAAACATAAAGGTCGCGTCGTCTTTGATGGATCCGATGTTAGAGGCCAAAGTAAAGAAGTAGCGTTGTTCCAGCTCTCTAGCAGTCCGGCCACTATGCAGGCCAGCAAGGCGGGCGACACCTATGGTCTCTTGGAGGGGAATGAGATCCAACGGGCGGATGCTAAACAGGCCCGCGCTCAGCCCAAACTCGGAGGAACTCCAACTTTGATTTTCCTCCCGCGAGAAGAATGGCCGTCTGCTTGGAAGAGTATGAGAAATCCTGTGTGTCCTCTTGTCTTATCACTCTACGGGCGCCCTGTCTCTGGCAGATATTGGGAACAACATTGTGAAGGACATGTACCCTCAAAAGGATTTCTCAATTGTAGTCCTTGGCGTAGTTGCTATTGTCAAATAGAACTACAAGTGTTTCATATTGATTATGTTGATGACTTCAAGCTATCTGGACCAAAAGAGAGACAGGAAATAGGCTGGCGTTCGTTACAAGAGGCCTCTGCAGGTTGCCCTGGAGAAATTGAGATCGATCCCCTTCTAACGTCGCGAGGTACCTTGGTTGTGAACTTGTGAACGTCGCTTCTCGACGCAGCGAGTAGAATGGCAGGGGGAACTGCCCGCCGTTCTCGATCCTCCGCCGCCGAAGGCGCCGATATCATCTGCCATCGGCTCTGCGGCAGAGAACGACGTCGAGGAAACGGGGGGTGGATCAGCGGCGCAGCCGACTGAGCCATATCAACCCCGAACGCCGAAATTGGCTCGAGTCATCGAATACGATATGACTGAGTTCTTTGAGTCCTGTGTCATGCTTTATGCGAAATGGACGGACACTGACCCCGCAACCTACCCTGCTGCGGGCACCCCTTTTGGTCCAGAGTTGATTCATTTTGAGGATTGACAAGGGGGCCCGCGGGGGGGTGGGGGAACGCCCACCTGCGGAGGCGGCAATAGCAGCTATGCTAGGAGTAGACGTCGACACAGGTTCTCCAGATACGCCAGTTGAGGTTCCTGGATTGCCAGCGGAACCGGGCCCAGATGATCCAGAACCACCGACGCAGTCTGGGGTGCTGCAACCTATTGCGGCAAAGGTTCTTATGAATATTCTATATGGAGCAATAATGGCTCGGTATGGTTTACTGCGTGCAGTCTGACGCTCCGCAAGTTGTATGACGAAATGGACTGAGCAACAAGACATGGATCTTTTTTTCGTCTGATATGTTACACACGCATCCACGACCTTGTATGCGATGACGTCGTGGGTTGGCGACAAGATAGAGAATGTTATAATCGAGCAATATTCTGCATACCTCGCGAGTGATTTACGCACGCATCGTAGCTCAAGTGCTGGCCGCCAAGAGAACTGGGCTCCGTGCGCGCGGGCTAATCAGAGTATGGCATCACGCAGACAAAAAACATGTGTTTCCCATCGTGCGCTTGAGGCGGCAACTGTTGCAGCAGATCTGGCATTGCACGCTGAGATGCCTCCTGCCCTGTCGTTGCGGGAAATATTACTTCCAAGAAAAAGTCAATGGGCGTTTCTGGAAGATAAGGAGGCTGTATGCCATGTGATTCAGGCTGGAGATTCGATGAAATTGATGCACTCCCCGCGCGCCCACCGTATTGAAGCTGCTGTTTCTGAACAATTTTCGCGTGGAGCCGTTACTTTACAATGCGAACGTGCCCAGGATGAGGCCGCTAATATCGGCGCCAAACGCTTCGCAGATCCTGCAGCGTGGGTCAAGGGCCTTTACCTTGTTAACATAATTACTCCAAGTCAATCGATGCCAGGACTATCTTGCATCGACGTTCACTGATGGACTTCCCCTGAAAAACGGGGGGGTTCTCCAGCCCCGAGTAGGTCTGAAAGCAGTGGTGCGTCCGGGGGGTATTGTGAAGAGCAGATAGATGCACAAAATGAACTGGTAACCAAAGGGTTGCCAGTGACGTCCGTGCTTATGCAGCATGCGGACATGGACAAAACACCCAAGGTGGATACTGTAGCAGCCGCCGAAAAAGGAACCGACGCAGCACCCGGCGCAGCCGGCAGTGTTGACAACCAGAGACCTTCCGGGGACAATAAGGGTTGTTTCAGCAAAGGCTCTCAACAGCGAAAGTCACAAGAATATAGAGAGACGATTGCTATATTTGAGGTAATTGATAGTGAATCGGATGTCTCAGATAGATCAAGACAGCCCATCGAACATATAGATTGCACTGACATTGCCAATGTTGCTGTGCCAGAGCGGAATAATAATGTATCAACGCCATCGATTGATCAGCCGACGTAAGACCCAGTTGAGTGCAACGTAGAAAGATTAACACTTGAATCCTGCTGGGGGCCAGACAGCAAGATAGGTGATCCAAGCAACTTCGTTGAGGACTCGTGTCGGTTTATACATTGCACTGAAAACGAGGACATGATAACAGAAAAAGGTAAACAGATAGCACTCAGAGATATACGAGAGTTCCAGGGAAAGCATATTTCGCTTTGGGCCTCCATCCCGTGCGCCGGAGGCTCTCCCTGGCAGTTTGTTATTGAGGCTCATTACTTCCGCAGGGGAGACCATAGATCTCTTAGAAGGCCTCGAGGGATTCGAACGGATTTTCGGTTTCTCGTGTGGAATTTAGGGAGATCGCGCGTGCTGTCGTTGATACGGGGGGTATAGTGTGTATTTAGTGGCCCAGCCAATGTATGTATTGGAAAGATCCTCAGGTGAAAGCATTCATGAGATAAATAGAAGTGCACTAGATCGTGTTACATGGTTGTGCGTGCGGATTGAAGGATAGGAGAGGGAATTTCATGAAGAAGCCGTGGACTATCGCCTCAATATTCAAAGTTGTGACTAATGGCTTGGAGCGTAGATGCGATGGCACACATGCACATGTTGAGGCACGTGGTAAGGATTGCAATCTCGCCGAAGACTATGCAGAGGAGTTCGCTAAACAAGTGCATGTTCCTGCACGTGCCGCTACGCGCTCTTCTTCACATTCTTATTTGCCTGGTCACAACATCTGTGCCGCTGCCGTTTCCTCTCGCAAGCGGGCGCTGGGCCGTCCTCGGTCCCACGCCCCAATAGCGCAGCCGCCGTCAAGCCGCAGCCGCTCCCCCCTCGCCGGCCGCGGGCATCGTCCATCGGCCTTCGGGCAGTCCCCCCGCCTGACCAAAAGCGCCCGCGCAATCTCAACGGTGCAGCCGTTTGGGATGCGCGAAATGTGCATGAAGGATAAGTGGCTGCATCTATGCAAGACCATAGTGTGCAGATGCTTCGCGGGGATCACCGGGGCCCGATCAAAGGTTGACCCTATAGAGTGAGATTAGCCGCCGGATGGACCGGCAGAGGAGCGAAAAGCAAAACAGCTTGAGGAGTGTTCTGAGAGCTCGGATTGCTTAGATCATTGTTGCAAGGCCTGCCGAGACAGCGTAGATAAAAATGGTAGTCATTATTTTTCCATGCGCGATAACACCTCCCTAAGATAAGATTTCTTCACGAATTGCCCATCTAAGGTTGTGAAGAAGATAGTTGGTGCATTGGAGATCAGTAAAACGCGAACGGCACAGCCGCAAGGGAAACTGAAAGTGCAAGTTATGTACACATCGGTGCGTTATCCGAAGAGGATGGTCGATGAATTTGTCATCGCGGACCGTTCAAATGGTGAGCTGGATCCATGCAAGGCCAAGTCCTACGGAATAGAAATTACCAGAAAATGGAGCAACGTTGAGTTACAGCACGCGTACCTTTTGGAGCCAGAAGAGGACGAAACATAATTTCTTAAGATTGTGAGAAGGTGCCGCAAAAGTGGCGCGGACAATGAATGCAGCAGAATGGTATGATGAGATCTGGCCTTCCATATTCAAGGACAGATGGTATTGTTGTAGCACTCAATGGAGAGTTGCACTCTACAAGGGAATCACTCGTGCATCGATTGTATTGTAAACTATCTGTTGACCCGTGGACTGTTTTCTGGGCAACATGCAAGCCAGACCTGAGTGGAAACTTTGGAGGCAACTTTGACGGTCCGCCTCCGATTTTAGCGCTGATCAAAGAATGACAGTATTTCCAATCGCATGTTGATCCTTGCACTTCGTTGAGATGCACATTTTTCGCGGGCCCTCCAGGGGATCCGATGAGCAAACCTGTTCGTTACTGTGAGCGTGGAGAGATAATTGGACTTATGCTAGGAACTGCCAAAGCCTTTTACGTGGCTGGTGCAGGTTATTTTGCTACCGTCACAACTATTGACAGGTGGACTGGCCAGGTTGTTTTCCATGCGCAGTTGGGGGCCATCCAAGAAGAGGCCCTCGCGCAGCACTGTTGTTGACGGCTGGGAAACTCTTTTTGCATTTCCAGTTGCCAGAGGGGGGCCGGATGTTAAAACCAATGTCATTTCCCAGGCGCTGGTTGGGAATGCCCTGAAGGTCCTCGTTGTAGAGGCGATGATCAGGGATTCCCTCAATCCAAGAAGGCTAAACTCATCTCGGCGACGCAGTCGTCTGAGAAGGGAGAGCCGCTCCTGAGGGAGGACAGTGCCTTGGCCAGAAAGGTCGACTCTTCACTCGAGCGCGTGGGTGACGGGGAAGGTCAGCCGCGCCTTTCAGATGGCTAAGACCGAGTCTCCTGTGAACGTTGACACAGAACTTGTTTGTTCGGACATCGCAATTTCAGACCCGCCTGTGGGCGCTCGGGGGGGGGCTGGTTCTTCGAAATCTGGCGCCGGGTATGGTGCTTCGAGCGGGAATGTTTCTTCTGGGTGCCCCAGCACCGGCGCGGCCGGGGGTTGGGGATCGCGGTCAAACGTCAGAGCTGGAGGTGGAAATGACGGGCAGAAGCCTGACGACCCAAACGAGGGTGGGGGAAGAGGTCGGCCTCCTGACCCCCGACCACCAGACCCCCCTCGGTCGGATGGAGTGGGGGGTGGGCCGGATTCGCCTTGCCTTGCCCGCGGGATTTGGAACGTATTGCAGCACAGGCATTGAACAGGGGCCGGCGCAGCCGCGCCCCTGCCGAACACCGAAGTGTCTGAGGACTCGCTTTGTTGCGTCAGAGGAATAACAATGCTATATGCTGACGTGGTAAATCCATCCCTGAAAAACTCATTTGCGTGGCTTCAATGCCAGCAGTGTTGCCAAGCCATCACAATGGTGGCGGAAGTGCATGGGCATGGTTGGATTCCCTACAGAGGTGCACATTTGGCCGCCATGATCAGGACTGGCTGGCTACCAAGAGATTTCCTTCGACCTATGGAGCAGAGAGCTCACAGAGGAATTACATGCCTGGGTGCAGTTATGCATCTGATTTTCTGATTCTACGTGTAAATTTGAGATGTGACGAACAAGAGGCTCGGCCCCGGTGCAAGCCCGCAATCCTTCATGAGGGGTCATCTCTATGGCGCGGAGGTAGACATTACAAGTGGAGCATGTGGGCCAACGCTGCTAGAATGGATCAAGAAGGAAAACGTGTGGAACAGTAAGGTTTCTGGCCACGTGACTAACTTCAGGCCAGGGGCAAAATGCGCCAATGCAGTACATATTTCGGGCCATGAATGATATTGCTGATGCTAGTTGCAACATCACAGGACTCCCAGGAACAAAACAGAAGAACGCTGAGCCCCACAAATTGGTGGCATTGCTGGGGAAATTCTTCGAGACAGCCGAGAGAACGATCGATGAAGCTGTCAAACGTTCCAAGTCGGGAGCTACTCAGATTTTCTATGTTGGTGGACATCGCAGATGCTGACAATCCGAAGGTGGATTATTCAAACTGAACAAACTATGAGATGATATTGCTACCCCTATTGCGAGCACGCTTGAATCAGCGCATCGAACGGTGCAAGATCGCAGGTATCCAGCTTGATAATGATATTGGACGGCGCAGGCTTGTATCGGAAACTTCGTCACACTGCGAGTGATGGATACCACTTTGTTGACGAACATGAGTCATGCAAATTGGACAAAGACGGCAAAACCGTCGATGTCCAAGGAGGTGAGTTGATGGCCGATCACATGATGAAGGCAGCTCGTTTAGCAGCCTGGTTCTTTTGCCAACCCGCTGGCGGCTCAGCCGCTCAGGGGTGGGCTTGCGACAAGGATCTGCGAGAAGACGGGTGCGCGATGGTTGAAGCTACCTTTGAGGAGCACGTCATGTATTGGACCAACTGGTGCCCTGGTGAGTGCGCCACTCCAGTTTCGATTTTTGAAACACTCCCATTTGCTGATCCGCCCACCACACTTCCATTCAATTCTGATGGATCAGGAGAAGGAGCGAGGCATTCCTTGTCCTCGCCAGAGTGGAAGGAGTTTTTTCGAAAGAAATTAGCGCCGAGAAATATTTGAAATGAGATGAGTACCATTATTTCCTAGAGAGGATCCCGAGGGACGCGCCATGTGCCGCGTTGGAGAACATATCCTCGTTTATCAGTTTCTGCAGAAGACGATGGAAGCATTGGGTGAATTTCAGCCGCTTTTTTCTTCACCAGCTAACCCTACCAAGCGAATTGCTTGGCGAGACTCCGGGGCGCAGCCCTCGCCGAGGCAGGTTGATCAATTGGAGGTTAGTCCTGCTGGGGCAGCAACGACTGCCAATCTTATTGGGAAGCATTCCCGGACTGTGAACGATGCAAACGACCCGGTTGGACCTGGCACAGCCGCGAGTACAATGAAGACCCGAGCGCGCTCGGTGCCAGTTCCGCTGCCGAACATTGAGCGCGCATTGAGAGTGCAATGCCCCGAGGGCGGGGCAAAAGGTTTCGGTCCGCGGAAGAGAAAGTACAAGCAGCGGCTGGCCAACGTCGATCTCGATAAGCACGCGGAGCCACCCGCTGTCAAGAGCTCCAGGCTTCAAAAGACCGCTGGGGGGGGGTATCCAGCAGCGTTTGGCACGCCTACACTCGGAAACACCCCACTCCTAACGGCCCGACTAGTGACCCCGCCCTTAATTCCGAGAGCACGTGCCGCGCTTTCTTCGACGCTTGGAAGCGCTGTGGGTACGAAGCATACGAGGTGAATCGCAAGCACGAGCTGCAGGTCAATTGGAGCCGCGAGCGCGACAAGTGGCCAGGGCAGCAGGGTACCAGCTCCCAGCAGCACAGGGGGCACGCCCCGGGTCCAGCCCCCAGCAGGTAACCAGCTCACAGCAGGGCGCCAACTCCCAGCAGCACAGGGCACTCCACCAGCTCCCGACAACCCTGGGTCTGGGCCGCATGGGCATGGGGGCAGGGCTGGGACGCCGATGGCTGGCAGGCAGCGGGCAAGCGTTGTGGAGAGGATAGCGGCGATGGGCGGGGAGACAGGCGCTCCCGCACATGGCTATAGGGTTCCTCCCTCCCGCCGCGTCCCAGCTCCCCTCCCTTCGCCGACCTCGAGTCCCGCCCTGGACGCGTTGATTGCCCCGTGCCTACTCGTGCCGCCCCGCCACTCCCGACCAGACGCCGACCTGGCGCCCCTGCCAACTGGCTACGCCCCTTCCCTCTCTCGTTGCCCTGGCCCCGACCTGACGGACTCGCCGGGCCCGCTTGACCACGTCGGTTCGGGTTTCGCTGTCATTTCTGACCGTGTCTTGGGGCCCGTTAGGCCAATGGTTTCGGTGTCTGTCCTCTACCGCCCGACGCGTCACTCTCTTCCCTGGCTCGACGTCCGACCGGTGGCTGCTCTGGGCTCGGCGTGGACCTGCGACCCCGGTCCCCGCTCGCCCTGGCCAGCCTGGGCCGGCGCCCGCCCGACGCCCCAGTGGGCGGCCGACCGCTACTCCCTCTTCAGACGTACTGACCTTGGCCCAAGGGGTCCGCCAGTGCTAGCCACCGGCTCTCAAAGTAAAATGGGGCTCGTTAGGCCTTCCAGGAACGTGCTCCGCTATTATCGCTATCCGTGCAGGGGGGCCCGTTAGGCCAGTTGTTTCAGAACGTTACTCACATCGTGTGCTGGGGTCACTCGCCCCCCCTGGCTCGACCTCCGACAAGTGTTTGACTGGAACTTGGTGTTGTGCACCGACATCTGCCCACGCCCATGCCTCCCTGGGCCTGGCGCTCGCAGCATCAGCTGCAGCCGCAGCCCGACTTGCAGGCTGTGCTCCCTCTCGGGGACCACCCCCTGCGCAGCCCCCGTCGCTCCGTCCCTCCGGGAACGGGCCCCGGGTCTGCTGACTGTGATGACTCGTGGGTCACTACGTGGCTGTGGCCCACTTGCCTCTCCTTCGTTTCACTCCTGGCGTGCCGCTGCATTCCCGCGGTGGCCGCTTGCCGTGCAGGCTGAGCTCCGTTCCTGGCGCCTCTTCTGCCCAGCCCCCACCGCTCCCCGTCCTCGGGGCTTGAGCTGTGGGTCTCGCTGGCAATGCTGACTCGTGGGCGGCTGCTGGGGCAGCAGTCCTCCTGTCCAATACCGGCCTTCGGCTTGCTGTAGCTGTTTGCACCCCTGGGGCGCGTGTCCTCGCATCAGGCGGCCCTCAGGGGCGGGGCGCCCCCCGACCCCCCCCCTTCCCCCCCCCCTCTCCCCTGGCGGTCCCTGGCTCCGGCCCCCTGCCAGTTGGCGGCGGTTTCGTCCCCGCTCGGCCTCTTTCCTTCCGCGCAACTCGCAGTTCTTCTCGGGCCCTGTCGGGTGGTGGTGCTGTCCCCCCACTGCTACGGCTTCGGACTTTCCGTTCAAATCGCAGTTCCTCAGTTCGGGCTAGCCGCCCTGGCTTCGGCTGGTCGAACACTCCGAGCGCCCGCTCGTGCACAGGTACGTGGTGTCTCGCGCCATTTTGGCTTGCGTCGCGGCTTTGCCGCTTCCCTGCACTCGTGCGCGCTGCTGCCAGGGGTCTCCCGGCTTCCGCCACCCTGGGAGTTGCAGCCTGCCAGCGCTTCGCCTCTGGCGACAATTCGGTGGTCGACGGTCCTTTGGACCGCCCCGGTCTTCGCGCTTCGCGCCGTCGGGGCCTCGCCTGTGCATTTCTCGTCGCGATTCCGACCGACGTCTCGTTGGCCTTGGCCACCCTGGTGCCCGCGCCGTCGTCCTGAGTTTCGGTGTCACTTTTTCTCTTTCGGTGTTGTCCCTGGCCGTCGTTGACTCTCCGACGCGTGACGCCCGACTGACTTGCTGCTGTGCGCGCGGCAGTTCCCCTCAGCTCGGCCCCGGCAGCCCCCCCCTGAGGCCTCGGCCGCGCTTGGTTGTCGCCTCGCCCGTCGCCCTGTCGGTTTTCCCGCGTTTCTCTTGCCTTTTCCGCCTCGGCCTCCTGCGTGCGCACTCTGGCAGCGCTGTGCCCCAGTTCTGCTGTTAATTAGTCTGTGGCGCGTGCCCGCTTCGACTTGACACGCCGCCGGCGCTTCCGCCCGCGGCCGTTGACTAAAAAGTAAGAGAGAGTACCCGCCGATTGACAACAAAGATGGTTTTCGCAGGTGGCCAGTCAAGTTGCTACATCAGACTACAATTGCGTTGATAGGAAAAAATGGTAGTCCGAATCCACAGGCCATCTCTTCGATGCCCTTGAATGCTAGGGAGCTCGCTCAAAGCCTGTGCAGTAAGAATAATCGGTGGCCAGGCGAGAGTTATGATATTTTGATTTCCAAGCTGAAGAACAATGAGACACTTGTGAATAGTGATGCTTATATTCGATTGTGTGCCGCATTTAATGGAGATGTATGGTTGGCTGAACAATTGATTCAGGAAGGCACGAAGCGACCAACTTTGTGTCCAGAGTACGTGATTCCTAATTGGACCAAGTTCTTCGGTGCGAGACGCGACCGCACAGTGCCCAGGGGGCCAAAGACAATTGCCGACCGCATTGCGTGGGAGAAAGCAGCGCTTGTGGTACACCGAAAAATAGGAATATGTCCAGTTGACGTTTCCTCTTAAAGTCCATGATGAGAAATTAGCATAACTAATTTCAGGTAAGAACTGGACAAGGCAATCCCACGGAACATCCGTTGGGGCGCTCCATTCGACTCTCGAAGGGTATCATATCCTTCCTTCCGACCTGGAGTGCGGGGGAAATGTGAAGAAGACGAATGTAGCACTATATTCTTTTGTGTGCCCAGGTGATAGTCCTGCGGCTCACTTAATACACAATCGCGGAAGAAACTTCCTGTGGTGGGTACTGGAATAGTGTAGAAATTATGTTTTGGAGTTCTCCGAGACCTGTTGCTGGTGATGGCAGTCCGACACAACAATGCACGACGGATTCTGGTCAAGTTGTGTTTTGTGAGATGCGCATTTATCACTGGAACCCCGCTGCACTGCAGACGCATGGGAATGGTGCTTGGACGATCTTACGACGTTAATTGAGTGAAGATGAAATAGTTGATCAATATTTTGATGTCGAACGATTGAGGAGCCAAGACAGATTTGTTTTGATTAATGAAGTCAGGAAAAAAAAAGAGTGTAAGTGGGTTCCTGGCTTATCGCCGATCGAGTGGCAGGAAAACGCTTCACCATACCTCGACTATGACGCATCGGCTGAGAATATTTTGGAATATTTGGAAAGCGCAGGGTGCAAACTCAATTTGGAGCACCCATTCCTGGACGGAGCGGAGGAGAGAAAGGGTCAGTTGGCTCAGAGACAAAGGGGGGCTAAGCCAAGCCACCGGCACAGCCGGCGGGCGGATCTGTTCAACGTGAGACTCAGCAGACTCCGCGCTTTGAGGAGCCTCAGGAACCCAAACCTCCGCCTCCGAAACCCGCCAGACCCCCCGCGCCTCCGGTTCCAGGGGGCCAGAGGGATATGACGGCTGATGAGTCCAACAATGAGCAACAGGAAGAGGAATTGCCCCCTGCGGCACCACCGCCAGGGGGCAAAGATCGTTGGGAAGCGTTGTCTGACAATGTCGTAGCCACCCATTCCTCCTCCTGCACCTGCCCCTGCAGCAGCGGCTAAGGAAC
Organism: Prorocentrum cordatum; assembly: GCA_963575745.1. Taxonomy (NCBI): domain Eukaryota; class Dinophyceae; order Prorocentrales; family Prorocentraceae; genus Prorocentrum; species Prorocentrum cordatum. Next base: position 100,836 of record CAUYUJ010017372.1, on the reverse strand, counting down.
GGGGGGCTAGTCAGACTCCAACGAGGGCGCCTAAGGCGCCGCCGCCGGGTATACGCAATCCTTCTCCTCCTCCTCCTCCTCCTCCTAGATGGGCCCCGTCTTTGGGGGGGGCCATCTCCTGCGAAAGCAGGCGCACCGGCCGTTCGGAGCCCGAGGGATCTGCCTATGCCTCCCGGACTTTTTCGGAGGGATCCGCCGAGATTGGATTCTCAACGTAATGAACGTGGGGCTGTTTTGCAATCGGAGGCACAGCCTAGGCGGTGTGGTATGGTCGAAGCAGACCCAAAGTTCATGCCAGTATTTGTCTCGGGAGCGCTCGGGACTCTTCAATTCGACTTCCCTGAGCCACCTCGGGAATGGACTGAAGGGTTTGCAAGACTGACAAATTCTGCTACTGCAGACGAGTTATGTCGGATTGATTTGACATTGCTCAGGGGAGACATTGCAGACGTGCAGACGATGATCCTATAGCAGAAGTTACTAAGTTATTAAATAACTTTTTGTGTATGCACTTTGGGCCGCAATCGAGTCGAACGCACCTGTCGCTTCGCAATGAGAGTTCGTTCCTTTGGCGAATCTGCCCTGGGCGTACTGGCAATGGTTATGTTCTGGAACTCACGGTCGAAGAGGCAATCTTTCTTGGGGGTGACATACAGACTTGGGCATGTCGCTACTTGAGTCAGGAGCGAGAAATGAGAAATGAACCATCTGAGTGTTCGTTGCCCTGCAAAAAATGGACCTAGTTTTTGCGCAATTTTTCTTCAGCTTCGGTGCCCAGAGTTCATTTCTACGGAGGAAATTCAAAATGCGTGAATGATTCCCGACCCCGTGGCATTAACTGGCACAGCCAGGGCCGCTGTCGGTGGGGGGGGGAACGCGGGCCCCCGCGGTTGAAGGGCCTCCCGGCAAAGAGGATGACAGGTCGGGCGCAGATGATTCGGAGACGGGATCCAAACGATGATAGACTAAGGATTCACTTCCCCAGGGGGCAGCAATTCCTAATGTACGGAGACGTGTAGATGTGGGCGCAAGTCCTGCTGCCGAGAATTCATTTCTGCGCGTGAGTGCCCCGCCAACGCCTGACCATGAACAGCTCCGCCCTGAGAGGCATGACCTTCCAGGTCGGTTTAGGAATGTTAGCCATGTGACATTGAATAATGACGGAAGCCCATTGCGCCTCGCATCGCTGCAGCGAGCGAACATTCGAGAGAAAACGAGCGTCAAGGTGCGAAAGCAGGTTGCTGAAGCCCGCGGGGCTGGTCCGGTGCCCCCGCGCATTGCGGCTGTTCGTGGGCGTTCCTATAACGCGATCAAGGACGACGCGCGATTGGTACAATACCCCGAATTTGCGATGCTTGGTGACCTAGAAACAGAAGCTTTCGAGTCTGCACTCGAATTTCTGAAATCCGAATTTGATTCGGATGACCGACCAGACTCTCTTCCACAGGAGGTTCATCACGCACTCATTCCACTGGTAATGCCGAATGGCGCTAGCGGCGCAGCCGAGGAAGCGGAGGCACAATTCCTGAATGATAATCGCGGTGCTGCCATACTGGGGAGCTCAGACGTTTGGCGGAGATGTAGTCACCAGTCTCACACGCAAGCAGAATCCATGGGTGAGAGCTTGGTATGCCTGGCGTGACATTGTGCTGAGTGCGCCGGATCGTCGGGCGGATGGGTATATGTGGGTGATCTTATCCAGAACATGAGAACGTATGGAATCTCACATGTTGCTTATGCCATGCGCGCTTTTTTAGCGCTGGCATCGGGGGAAATTGATGTTCCCGGCCTCCGATCTGATGATATTATGATCATCGAAGAAACAGGGATATATATATATATATATATATATAAGCAATCGCATTTTTTCTGAAACCCCCAACGCCTCACACGACGCAGTCCTCGATGAGGAACGCTGGAACCGAGTCATTAATGTTGACAGAGCTGCAGGGGCCACCAAGCCCATTCCATTGTTCTTTCGTGCGTGCCAGGGGCACTCTTGTTTTGCTCACCACATTGAGCGCATGTATGCTCCGCGTGAGTTTTGGATGGCGCGCTGTCACGGGCACTTGTTGCGCATTACGTCCGTAGAGGCTATAAAGGAGTCGACTCTTGGAAATGGCACTATCAAAAGCCCAAGCAAGCACAACGGACTGCAAGGCGCCAGATCTCGGCATTCTCAGATTGATACCAACGAAGCATGAATTTCTTCCAGAGCATGCACTGTGCATTCCTCACTGGCTCGGTCAGCGGAAGGGCGGTGGCGCTCCACCCATCAGGGCGTGCCGGGCTGAGGGCGCTGCTTCTGTTGGCGGTGTATTACCCACTAATGGACGATGGCTTCAAACAATTACCCCGCATTGATGGGAAATAGAGGCTACGCACAATCAGGATTGGTCATTTGTTATGGTTTTCATGGAAGAATACTGTCTCGCCTTCGATATCGCATCTGTCGCGATGGGACTCTCGTAACGACAGGTGAAGCACGTTTTAATGATATCTCTCGGAACGTGCAACTGTCAGCGATTCTTCGGGTAGGCATAAGCCAAGAGGCGCAGATGCTATGGACCGTCATCTCGTCCCAAGAGTGGTCTATATGGGAAGTTGCCTTCTCGCCTGATACAATCAGGGCGTTTTTTTTGTGTTCTCTCTTCTGATGAGGACGTAATTGAACCCAGGCGATCCATTCTCTCTGATGAAGAAGAGGACTGCGTAATGCAGAAACCGTGGACTGATGGCGGCAGATAGATTTGTGCCAACTGCCATGGTGTAAGGGCAGGTTTTGGGCATTGTATACATTGCCACGTCGTGGTAGAGTACACATTGAATGTCAGAGCAAATTTTATGCAGAAGCCGGCTGAACAAGTGTTGTCTGCTGTTTGGGCGTTATTGGGCCTCCAGCCGCGTCTGGAGAACCCCCGGCGGGAGAGAACCGGTCCAAGGTCAGCAGTAATAGGCTAAGAGCAATGAAGGAAAGCTTTGCTGATGCCTTAGACAATCTGACCAAGGAGGAACAGCATCAACGTAAGTGGGCTATTGATGAGCTAGCCCTTAAAAAGATGACATCGGCTGGAGGAACATACGTTGTTTCGATGCCGTGAACTGTTCGCTCATGGTGCCCTAGCCGCGCTTCGGCACAGCCGCCGGCGCGATTTTTTTGTGTTTCTTTCAGCATCTTGAACCCTTTCATATTCGATTTCTTGATTGGTTGAAACATAAACGCGGGGAGAATGATCGCCCCGCTCCTGCCCTATGGTGGCCATATATCTGGACACCCGATCTTGACCAATGCGCTCGCCCTATGACATGTCCTGCGCTTTCCGTGTTCGATTGGGATCACGTCAGTGCGGATCTTATGCAGCCAGAGGTGGGCTGGGTTCAGTGAGGAGAGGGGAGTTGTTACCCCAACGTCGCAATTTTAATTGACAGTCTTAGCGCAGTGAACCAAGCATTCGCAGTCACCACCCGAGGAGATATTCATTTTCAAAAAATTGTTGATTTTCATCGCCGGCCAAGCCGCAGCGATGACGCGATCTTAAAACGTGAAGACAAGGCTGAAACGTCGAACGGTGTTTCCAAACCATACATTGCCAAGCGTCACAAGATGATTCTTGCAGATGGGGACTTGCCTTTTTGGTTGGATTTAATCTCCATCTCTGACTGTGTGGGTGGTTACAAACACGACAGCAACACAGATGAAATATCAGAGGTCATCGAAGACGCAACACAGTTTGTCCTTGAATGCCGAACGATTGATCCAAACGCGAGGCAAGTGAATTCAGACGTGATTCATGACGTGCCTCCAGGACTAGGAGTTTATAGACCAAATTTGGGATCAGCGATTCAACCGTATCCCCGTCCATGGAAGATGGGGACGGGTCCTTTTAGCTGTACGCGAAAGGATACCCTTATTCATGTCTGCGGGCATTCATTTTGCCTTACCCGGGTATGAAATTCAGCGTACTCCGACATCTGATCAATCTTTGGGGGATGCTTTTGCTCTGGATTGTCGAATGTGATCGGCCATCGAAACATGCGATTTGCTTGATAACTGTCTTGAAGGCTTTGGAACTGAGGTTTTCCAGACCGTGCGATATACTTCTTCCAGTATTCATGAAACCATTGTCTTCGTCAGTACGTTGACGGATCAACAGAAAAGTGTCGACATTTGTCTTGCTACTGACCTTGTTGGAGATTTCACCAACCACCAAACCACCCCAACCCAACCCGAAGGCTCAGATTTACCCTCGATTTCTAGTGTGGGGGGGTCCGGGAACATCGAAAAAACATATATGGAGCCCACCCCCCCCCAACCCAAAATTCGGGTCTTCGGGTTGGGTTGGGGTGGTTTGGTAGGTAGTCAAGATATCAATACCGACGACGCTATCGGAATCATCAAGATCCTTAATAGGACGAGGGTGGAAAACGGCACACCCGCTTCTCCCGCCGAGACTGTCCAGGCTGAATCACCAGCGGGTGGCCCGGCTTCTGTTGCCGACAATGTCGCCATGCAGCGAACTGGGCAACCTTCTCGGCCACCTCCGAGAGTGCCAAAGCCATATGGGAAGACATCTTGTCGTACTGCTCCCTGCCCGTCTGCGTCTGCCGGCGCGGCCGCGTAGGGCCGCGAGACTAGATGGATTGAACCGGGCAGAGTTCGATCCTGGGCAGACAAGCCCAGGATTGAGAGATATACGCCACAAACACCGGCGGTTACGCCGGGTGGCGGATCTTCCCGCGATGGCCATGGCGCCAGGCCGCTCATGGCCGGTATCTACGACGCGACCGTCGACTGCGAAAACAAAAGTGGAAGTCGGGAGATTCGGGCATATTATGTGCATTTTTCGCGACATCAGACAGTTACGGGTCGCAGCAAAACGTGGCAATGGTTTAAGCTTGATGAGTGCAATGAGAAGTTTCGCCGATCTTCTGGATCGCCGAGAAATTTGCGAGTGCCCGCGCCTCCGCCTGCGCCAGAGGCGATCTCGTCGGAGAGGGGCCAGGGCAAGAATGGACAATATGAATGGAGGCCATCAAGCGACTGGAGCACAAGAAGAGAATGGCAATGGGATGGCTCCTGGGAGTCAAAAGACCGTTGGATAAGGCGAAGATGAAGATGACAGGGTTCGGCGCGACGCAGTCAGAGCTGAATCGTATCATTTCGTTGAGCGGATGCACCGGGTGCGCGCGGGCATTGAGACCTGAACTGAGAATATTATTGCAGGTGGGAGACGTCGGGCTTCTCCGGCCTTCTGCCCCCAGGCTCCCACCGTCGAGCGGTGCAACTTTTCTTTTGGGGTTCGTTCCAGTGGTTGTGCATTTGTACAGGCCTAGTGGGTGGGGGTCGGGGCGGCTCTACGTGTCCCGCCGCGGGGGGAGTCAACGCACCCCTTCGCGCCACTTGGTTCCTGCCCTTCTCGCCCACAGTTGCCGTGCATGCACTGTCAGCCTCTCTTCTTGACTAGGGTATTACCTGAAGCTGTTTGGCTCAGGTGGGACAGAAAAGGAGCGTGCCCGCGCGTGGCCGCGCGTATTTGCCGGCGGGCCGGCCTCCTCCCTTCAGGGTTGCATCTGTTGCATGCTTAACGGTATTACCTTTTCTTGCCGATGTCTTGAAGCCCATTGATTATGGGACATCGTCGGGACATGCTGCAGGGATCACGAATATCCAGACAAAAGACTACTGATGATGCTGGTGGTGATGACGATGACGATCTCGATGGCGATCTCGATGCTGATGATGCTGATGATGCTGCTGATGATGGGCATGATGGTGATGGTGATGGTGATGCTGATTGTGATAGTGCTGCTGGTGATGATGGTGATTCTGTTGTTGTTGATGATGATGGTGGCGATGGGGATGATGGTGCTGATGCTGCTGCAGCACATGATGATGATTTTAATGATGATGGCGATTGTGATGACGATGGTGGTGATGATGATGGTACTGATGATGATAATGATAATGATGATGCTGCTCATGCTGATGATGCTGATGATGATGACGATGGTGACGACGATGACGATAATGATGATGGTCATGATTGTGATTATGGTGCTGGTAATGCTGATAAAGTTTATGATGATAGTGATTCTCGTGATGATGAGCGTGCTCTTGTTGCTACTGCAGGTGATGATGATGGTGATGTTGATGATTGCTGCTGGTGATGAGGGTGCTGATCAGGATGGTGTGATGATGAGGATGTTGAGGAGGGCGATGTTTAATATGCTCGTGTTGTTGACGGTGATAAAACTGGTGGTAATGATGGTTATGAGGATGGTGCTGATGCTGATGGTAGCGAGTAGGATTCTGGTGATTCAGCTGAGGATGCTGATTTGGTGTTTTTATACGTAGAGTTATATGGTTTATCCGCTTCTGGTGACGTTCGTATTTTTCAGTTGTTGTGCTGCTCCCAGGGCTCGCACCTTATTTGTATTTTTTGTGTCAGTGCGCTCTTTCTGGGGATTTTTTTTTTGGGGGGGGGTTCTCTCAAAGGGAACTTCTGATGCCACCTGACTGTTTTGTTGTCCCCCATTTTGAAACAGCAGCGGCTCCGGCCTGATAGTTCCTCACAAGGTATTCCAACATCGCGTTCTCGCGCGGGATTTCCTCACAATTTATTTCGTGCACTCGCGTGGGACTTCTTTGCAATTTATTCAGACGCCGCGCCCTCGACACTCAGGAATCACGCTTTCGCTTTGGCCTTATCATGGTTTTCTCGGGAATCGCGCTGTCGCTCGAGACTTCCTCGCGATTTATTCCTGCAGGGTTCACGCTTCAGCACCCCGCCTGCTCTACCTGGCCGCCTGGGCCCGCTTTCCCGACCCATCTGCTTCTGCCACGCGTTTTCTGCCGCGCGTTGTCTGCACAATGGGATTGGAGACCCGCTGAGCAAGACAGACGAGGTTTTGGAAATGATGTAGAAATTACACAAACTATGGCCGAGGTGATGGGTTTCGCACAAACGGATGTGAGGCAAACGCGCTCCTTTTTTATGACGCTGCATGTTCAAATTCATGGGAAGGATTGTACCAGTGGGGCCAATAGTACACACTCGAGATCGTAAAGTAACCATGTGCTACGACATCTGAGTTTCGGCGCTCCGGCGCCCCCGCCGAGCTCTTAGAGGGCCGCCTTCCGGGGCGCACATCGACGCCTGTCTGTTTGTCTGTCCCCCTCCTACTAATTTCTCTCGTGCTTAATCCTTCCCCTTCCCCCTTCCATCCGTCTTCTTTTCCTCTTGTTTGTGGGGCTGCGCTAAAGGCGCGTGGCAGGTAATGCAGATCTACCCCCAAGGGGGTACGACCAAAGATGAAGAGGGCAGGTACCCATAGTTCGGGATGTACGTGTTGAGTGGCACATGAGCAGATAGGAGCGAAATGTCTTAAAATGACTGTTGTTGTCGCTGCTGCTGCGTTTGAATTCTGATTTTAAAAAGAATCATTTCTGATCCCCCCTCTCTGGTAAGCGTTGTACTCTTGAACTGAAGTGCCTCCCTCGGGGCTCGCACTTTTTTTTGTTCTTTCTTTCTTGTCAGGGAAAGCTTGGTGTCACCAAACTGTGCCGCGCCGTTGGCCCCGGAGTTACAGCAACAACGGCTCCCGCCTGACACATATCTCCTCACAGTGTATATTTCGACATCGCGCTGTCGCGCGGGACTTCCTCACAGTTTTTGCAGCAATCTCGCTCACGCGTGGGACCTTCGTCGCATTTTGTTCATATGCCGCGCCCTCGACACTCAGGAATCATGCTTTCGCTTTGGCCTGTCTCACGACTTATTTGCAAATCGCGCCATCGCTCGAGCTCTCCTCGTGATTCATGCAGTACTCACGCGTCGACAACACGCCTTCTCGACCTGGCCGCTTGGACCCGCCTTCCGACCCGCCCATTAGGGTCCACCCGCTCATTGGGCCCGCCTGGTTCTGCCACGAGTGTTCTGCTCCTAGCCCCTCTCCTAATCCCGTGCTCCATCCTTCTCCCTCCCCCTTCCATCTGTCCTCTCTTCCCCTGTTTCAGGGGCTGCATTCATTATACGCGGCAGGTAGGGAAGGTATACCTCCAGGGGTGTACAATCGAAAACGAAGAGGGCGGGTACCGAGGGCTTGGTATATGCGTGCTGAGTGGCACGCGAGCAAACAAGAGCGAACAGTCTTAACCTTGTTGAATATTATTACTTCTAAAGAAATATTATTGTTGAGACCCCTGGTGCGCGACCCCCCTCCAAAACCTAGGCCGCAGCCTCATTTCCTTCATTTTCTAGCGAAAGCTTCAGAAAAGTGGATTGTGTCCGGATCCGGTTGTTTTGTTGTAATCCGTTTTCCCTTGCAAAAAACACTATAAAATGAAAATTCTTGTTCTTACTTGATCAAATTGCAAGAATCCCTTGCAAAAAATAAGGTAAAGTGGACATTCGTGCGCGCAAGACGAAATCCTTCCAAAACCTTAGGTTTCGTAACGATTTTAACATAAAAACATCAAAAACCCAATGGTTTTTTAAGAAAAAATTGTCAAAATGTCCTTCCGCGCGCGCTGTCCGAATCCCACAAAACCAATGGTTTTTCAACATTTATGTTACATGAGCTCGCGCGAGCTACTTTTTCTTGTTCTAACATAATCAAATTTCAATAATCCCTTGCAAAAAATAAGGTAAAGTGGACATTCGCGCGCGCAAGACGAAATCCTTCCAGAACCTTAGGTTTCGTAGCGATTTCAACATAAAAACATCAAAAACCCAATGGTTTTTCAAAAAAAAATGTCCAAATTTCATCCCGCGCGCGCTGTCCGACTCCCACAAAACCAATGGTTTTTCAACATTTATGTTACATGAGCTCGCGCGAGCTACTTTTTCTTGTTCTAACATAATCAAATTTCAATACTCCCTTGCAAAAAAAAGTAAAGTGGACATTCGCGCGCGCAAGACCAACAAAAAACACGACGATCTCAGGAACTTGCCCCAAAAATGTGACCAACTCCGCTCTCTCTGTCTCTCTCTCTGTCTGCTCTCTGTCTCTCTCTCTGTCTGTCTGTGTCATGTATTGTATGTCACAATTGCAGGATGCTGGGCACACGCGCGCCCCGAATAAGTGACCAAGTTCTGTGGGTGTGTACCCCACGCCAGTGTAGTAGCCACGGTCGTCCGCACGCCACGAAGTGAAGTGTCCCAACGTCATAGGGCGGGAAGCTGGGTTTGGGTGGTCGCGAAGAGTCGTTTGGATATTTGGTAGAGCTTGAACTGCCCCCCCACGAAGTGGGGGTATTGTCTCGCGTCGCATGAAAACCCTGGCACTGGTGAGAACACTGAGCGTTCGGGTAAAATGATTGTTGTTGTTGTTGTTGTTGTTGTTGTTGTTGTTGTTGTTGTTGTTGTTGTTGTTGTTGTTGTTGTTGTTTTTGTTTTTGTTGTTTTGTTGTTGAATTCTCATTTCTGAAGAGTAATTATTGTTGATCCCCCCCGTCCGGTGCACATTTTTTTCGATTGAAGTGCCCTCCCCGGGGCTCGCACCCTGTTTTTTACCAAGGAAAGTCTTGAGGGTCAAACTGTGTCGTTGGCCCCCGGTTTACAACAACAACGGCTCCCGTCTAATACTTCCTCACGATTTATTGAAGAATCACGCTCTCGCTTGTGACTTCCTTGCAATTTACCACCGGATCGCGGCTCCCGGTTGATACTTCCTCACAATTTATTGAAGAATGGCACTCTCGCTTGGGACTTCCTCGCAACTTACCACCGAATCGCGGCTCCCGCTTGATACTTCCTCAAGGCCGTCGACCCGCCCGTCAAGGCCTGCCCGCCCGACCAGCCCGTTACGGACTGCAGTCGCCGCTCGCTGCCCTTCGCCCGCCTTCGATGCCCCTCGCTGCCCGTACTGGTTCCGCGGTCGCCTTCGCTCGCTGCCTTTCGTGGCCCCGTTGCTGCCCTCAGTGGCCCCGTCGCTGCCCATTGTGGACCGGCTTATATGCCCTTCGTGGCCCCCACTCGCAGTCGCCTGTCGTGGCCCCATACGCATGCGCTTCGTAGCCCCGCTGTCGCCCTTCGTGGCCCTCTCGCTACCCTTCGTGGCCCTTTTGCTTCCTTCATTGGCCCCGCTGTCGCCACTTGTGATCCCATATACGAATGCCCTTCGTGGCCCCCGTTCGTCCGCGCCCGTCATGGCCCCATATGCATGCCCTTCGTGGCCCCGCTGTCGCCCTTCGTGGCCCCCTCTCTGCCCTTCGTGGCCCCGTTTCTGCCCTCAGCGGCCCCGTCGCTGCCCTTTGCGGCCCCGGATTAATTGCCCTTCGGGGCCCCCGCTCGCTCGCGCCCTTCGTGGTCCCATACGCATGCGTTTCGTCGCCCCGCTGTCGCCATTCGTGGCCCCCTCGCTGCCTTTCGTGGCCCAGTTTCTGCGCTCAGTGGCCCTGCTGTCGCCCTCTCTGGCCCCATGTATGTATGCCCTTCCTGGCCCCCGCTCGTTCGCGCCTGTCATGGCCCCATATGCATGCCCTTCGTGGCCCCGCTGTCGCTCTTCGTGGCCCCCTCTCTGCCCTTCGTGGCCCCGTGTCTGCCCTCAGCGGCTCCGTCGCTGCCGTCTGCGGCCCCCTCTACGTATGCCCTTCGGGGCCCCCGCTCGTTCGCGCCCGTCATGGCCCGCGCCAGCAATGGCTCCCGCCTGCGTTCCCGCAGGTTTGTGGAGCCTCTGGAACTGCTCGGTGGTCATCGGGGTCATTCCGAGGCCCCCCTGAGGTCATAGGAGGCTGTCGGGTGCCTTCCAATCCCCCCGCGTCTTGTTTCCGCGCCAGTCTCCGCTCGTATCCACCTGCCCCCACTTGTCAACGTTCTTTCGCAGTCTTCTTTGCTCTTTCCCTTTGTCTTCATTTTCAGGTGGTTCGTACTCCATTGTGCTATTCCTCAGTTCTTCGCATTCCGCCCACTCCTCCCCAGGCCACCCCGTCCCGCACCAACAATCTCCACCCCTTCCCGCTCGCATTCCGCATTTCCCCCAAATTATACCCAGTCCCTCCTCTAGATTTCTCCGTGCGCCCCCGCTCCTCCGCACTCCTCCCGGTTTCTCTTCCCCACTCCTTGCCGCTCCTTCTCCTGAGACCTTACTCTTGTCCACTCCATCCCAATCCACTCCACGCCCCCGCGCTCCTCGTCGACGCGGTTGCAGCTCTCGCAATCCTTCCGCCCCGCTCTCCCAACATCCCGCTTCTTTTCAGGGCCCCGCGAAATTTGATTCGGACACCAGTTCGCAGCTGTGCGTCCCCCCGTGGGGGGTATCCACGATGTTTTCTTTCAATGGGGGTGGTGCGTGGCGCTCTTTTTGGAGCGACCCATTGCGAAACTGATTCTTAACCTGTGTTGGAGTGGCTGGCGCAAGCCATGGCGCAAACTGAATCGCCACCCGCAGCGCAAATCATCGTCCTCCTTCCTTCTTGCCCCTCCCCTCCCTTCCTGCGATCCCTTCGTCATCGTTCCCCCCCGTTATCAGTTGCCTTCCGTTTTCAGGGGCCTCGCCAACCGCGCGTGGCACGGAATGAATTCACCCCCCAAAAGGGGCCGCGATCGAAAACGAGGAGGGGGGGTATCCCGGGTTTGGGATATGCGCGTTGAATGGCAGGCGATCAGATCGAGCGATCAGTCTTACATTGATTGTTGCTGTTCTTGTTCTTGTTGTTGTTGTTGTTGTTGTTGTTGTTGTTGTGGTTGTGGTTGTTGTTGTTGTTGTTGGTGTTGTTGACGAAACCACTCACTGGCGGGGGGGGGGGGGGCGCGCAACGTAAGGCAACGCAACGCAACGCACGTTACCCCGAATCCTGAAGGATTCCGATGGGAATATTATAGGGTCTCTGCGAATCTTATACGAATCCTTCAGGTATCCCACAGGAATCCTAGGGCGTCTACGAATTCTTTACGCTTCGCGTATCCCCACCGGCCCATCTCACAGCAGCAACTCTTGCGAAGCATGTCGACAGTCGTGTTTTTCAGGCGTGTGTCCGCTTGGCCCCGCATATCTCCCCTGTTCCTTGTTCCTCCCGCCTCCTTGTACATCCTCCTTGTGGGGGGAGCGGGAAAAGGACGAGGCGGAGGAGGAGGGAGAGAGAGCGTTCCTCGTGATTTGAGTCGTTTGGGGTTTCTCGTCCTGGTGTGAGTCGTTCGGGCCCTTCTTCCTGGTGTGAGTCGTTCGGGCTCTTCGTGGTGTGAGTCGTTCGGGCTCTTCGTCCTGGTGTGAGTCGTTCGGGCTTCTCGTGGTGTGAGTTGTTCGGGCCCCTCATCCTGGTGTGAGTCGTTCGGGCCCCTCCTCCTGGTGTGACTCGTTCGGGCTCCTCGTGGTGCGAGCCGTTCGGGGCCCGCGTCGTGGTGTGAGTCGTTCGGGCTCCTCGTGGTGTGAGTCGTTCGGGCGCCTCGTCCTGGTGTGAGTCGTTCGGGCCCTTTGGTGTGAGTCGTTCGGGTTCGTCGTGGTGTGAGTCGTTGGGGTCTCTCGTCCTGGTGTGAGTCGTTCGGGCTCCTCGTGGGGCCCCCCGGGGGCCCCCTGGAGCTTCTTGGGGCCCCTTGGGGGCCTCTTGGGGGCCTCTTGGGGGCCTCTTGGGGGCCTCTTGGAGCGTCTGGGGGCCTCCTGGGCGCCTCTTGGGAGGCCTCTTGGGGACCTCTTGGGGCCTCTTGGGGGCCTCTTGGGGGCCTCCTGGAGGCCTCTTGGGAGCCTCCTGGGGGCCTCTTGGGGCCATCTTGGGGCCTCTTGCGACCTCCTCAGAAACGCAGATGAGCGCTGCCCCCTGGGAAGGACAAAATGAGCCCAAAACCTTCGTAAAATCAATGATTTTGCTATGAGGGAAGATGAGCGCGGCCCCCATCAGAAAGGCCAAAATGGGGCCAACACCCTAGTAAAATCAATGTTTTTGGCTTCAAAGACGAGCTGAGACGCTAAACTCCCTCCCCCCCCCGGGGCCAGAATCCTCGTGAGGGTCGTCGTTTTGTGGCCCTCCCAGGAGTCGAAAAAGACCCCTCCAACCACCCGCGGGGCGCCCTCTCCAGGCCCAGGGGGAGGGGGTAGGGGGAGGGGTAAACCCCTCCCCGAAGGGGAAGAAGGGGGGTTGAGGACAGAGCGGGCTCTCTAAACCACTCACGCCCAAAGGGCTGGTGGGATTCTATGGGAATCCCATTGGAATCTTGTAGGAATCCTATAGGGCCTGTTTACGAATCCTATGGGGATCCCATAGGAATGTTATGGGAATCTTATAGGGCCTTTCAGAATCCGATAGGAATCCTATAGGAATCCGGTAGGAAACCTATTATGGCCTTGTTCGGATTCCGATGGAAATCCGACAGGAATCACATAGGAATCCTATCGGGCTTTTAGGATTCCTATGCGAATCCCCCAGGAATCCTTTGGGAACCCTGTAGGGCTTCTGCGAATCATATACGGATCTTATTGGAATCTTTTGGGAATCCCATAGGGCCTCTACGATGCCCATAGGAATCCTACAGGAATCCCGGAGGAATCTCTTAGGGCCTCTACGAAGCTTATAAGGATCCAATGGGATTCCTGTGGGAATTCCAAAGGGCCTCTTATGGATCCTCTAGGAATCCAATTGGAATCGTATGGGGATCCTATAGGGCCTGATTCCTATGGGAACCCTGTAGGAATCCTTTGGGAATCCTATAGGGCCGCTACGAATCCTATGGGAATCCTACAGGAATCCGATGGGAATCCTTATTAGGGCTTCTCCGATTCCTATAGGAATCCCATAGAAATCCTCTAGGGCCTCCACGAACCCCACAGGAATCGTATAGAAATCCCATAATAATCTTATATGGCCTTTACGTATCCTATAGACATCCTATACCAAACCTATAGGAATCGTATGGGGCCTCTGCGAATCTTATACGCTTCTTAGAGGAGTCAGAGGATTCCTATAGGGCCTTTACGAACCCTATAGGACTCTTATAGCAATCGGATAGGAATCCCAGAGGGCCTTTTCATATCCTATAGGACTCCCATCGGAATCCTAGAGGACCTCCGCGAATCCTATAGGAATCCATCATGCTTTTCCTACGTATCCTATAGGGCCTCCACGAATCACTTAGACATCCTATAGGAATCTTATAGGAATCCCAGAGGGCCTCCACGAATCCTTCTAGGAGTCCTGTGGGAATCCGATGGGAAACCTATATGGCCTGTGCGAGTCTGATCGGGATCCCATAGGAGTCCTATACGAAATACATGGCCTTTCTACGAATCCTATAGGAATCCAGCGGGAAGCTTATAGGGCTTTAATGAATCCAATGGGAGTCATTTTTAGGAATCTTATAGGAATCCCATCGGGCCTCTGGCCTCACAGGGAGCTCCTCCGAACCTTCATCTCGGCGCACCTCTCTCGAGGATCGTGGCCTTGGCCTCAGAGGGAGCTCCTCCGAACCTCCATTTCGGCACACCCTTCTCGAGGATCGTGGCCCTGCCTCACAGAGGGTTTCTCCGAAGCTTCATGTCGGCACACCCCTCAAGGACGATCGTGGCCCTGGCCCCACAGGGAGCTCCACCCACGCCTCATTTCGGCACACCCCTCTCGAGGATCCCGGCCCTGGCCGCACAGGGAGCTCCACCGAAGCTTCATTTTGGCACACCCTTCTCGAGGATCGTCGCCCTGGTCCCACAGGGAGCTCCACCGAATCTTCATTTCGGCACACCCCTCTCGAGGACCGTGGCCCTGGCCCCACAGTGAGCTCCACCGAAGCTTCATTTCGGCACACCCTTGTCGAGGATCGTGGCACAGACCCCACAGGGAGGCCCACCGAAGCTTCATTTCGGCACACCCCTCTCGAGGATCGTGGCCCTGGCCCCACACGGAGCCCCACCGAAACATCATTTCGGCACACGTCTCTCGAGGATCGTGGCCCTGGCCCCACAGGGAGCTCTTTTCGTTCCCGTGCCGGCCCAGCTTCTAACACGCCTCTGCCGTGCAGGAGGCACGGCGGCGGAGTTGACTCCCGTGGTTCTGGTGGCCTTGCGGCTGACGTGGGCACGCTCCTTTCCCTCTCCTCATTTGTGGTTCAAGCCATTTGGGCATGGGCTTCCCCCCTCTGGGGCAGGCCACCGAAGGACGAAGGGCAACACGCCGGGACCCATGGGGATTCTATAGCATCCCTTAGGGATTCTATTGCATCCCTGAGGGATTCTATAGCATCCTTGCGGGATTCAATAGCAGCCTTTATGGATTCTATAGCATCCCATCAGGGATTCTATAGCTTCCCTCAGGGATTCTATAGCATCCCTGAAGGATTCTATAGCATCCCGTCAGGGATTCTATAGCATCCCTTTAAGGATTCTATAGCATATCTCAGGGATTTTATGGCATCCCTTAGGGATTGTATGCATCCCTTAGGGATTCTATAGCAGCCCTTCTGGGATTCTATAGCATCCCTGAGGGATTATATAGCATCCTTCAGGGATTGTACAGCATCCCTTAATGATTCTATAGCATGCCCTTCAAGATTCTATGGCAGCCCAGGGTTTCTATAGCATCCCTCTGGGATTCTATAGCATCCCTTAGGGGTTCCGCAGCTTCCCCTTGAAGATTCTATGACATCCCTCAGGGATTCTATAGCTTCCTTTAGGGATTCTATAGCATCCGTTAGGGTATCTGCGGCCTTCCCTTAGGGATTCTATAGCATCCTTTGGGGATCCCACAGCATCCCGTATGGATTCTATAGCATCCCGTGGGGATTCTGTAGCGTTCCTTTAGGGATTCTATAGCATCCCTCAGGGATTATATCGCATCCCTTAGGGGTTCTATAGCATCCCTTAGGGATTCTATTGCAGCCCTAAGGGGTGCTTCTATGGCAGCCCTCAGGGATTCTATGGCAGCCTTTCGGGATTCTGTAGCATCCCTCAGGGATTCTAAGGTAGCTCTTAGGGGTTCTATAGCTTCCCTGAGGGGTTCTGCAGCCTCCCCTCAGGGATTCTGTAGCATCCCTTAAAGGGTTCTGCAGCCTCCCCTTAGGGATTCTGTAGCATCCTTTAGGGATTCCATAGCATCCCTTAGGGATTCCATAGCATCCCTTAGGGATCCGTAGCATCCCTTAGGGATTCTGTAGCAGCCCTTAGGGATTCTATAGCATCCCTGAGGGATTCCATAGCATCCCTTAGGGATTCTAAGGGATTCTGTAGCATCCCTTAGGGTTTCTGCAGCCTTCCCTTAGGGATTCTATAGTATCCCGTAAGGATTCTATAGCATGCCCGAAGGTTTCGGCTCGGGGGAGCGCACATAGTTTCAGCTCGTGGGAATGCGTCGGCTTTCTTAAGCACCCCGAAGGATTCCAGAGGATTTTCCAACGGCATCCTTTTGTTTCTGTTGCCAACCATCTGTTGCGTTGCGTTGCGTTGCGTTGCCGGGGGGGGATCGCGTCCACCAGTGAGATGTTTTGCCACAAGGAGCGAAACAGCGAGCTGGTGGACCTTCACCGGGTCCACCACCGATTGTTTTGCCTTGCTGTTGTTGAATTCTCATTCTTGAAGAATATTGTTGATCACCCCACACCGGTGCACATTGATTTTTTTCAATTGAAATGCCCCCCCCGGGGCTCGCACTTGGTTTTTTGTCAAAGAAAGTCTTCCTGCTCAAACTGGCCCCTGCCCCCCGGACTACAACAACAACGGCTCCCGCTTGAGACTTCCTAACAATTTAGCTAGGACCCCCGCTCCCGCCCGAGACTTCCTCGCATTTTATTCAGGAATCGCGCTCTCGCTTGGCACTTCCTTACAATTTATTCACGAATCGCTCTCCCGGCGCTCTGGAGTCGCGCTTTCGCTGGAGACGTGCTTGCAATTTACTATAGAATAGCGCCCTTGCGTTGGACTTTCTTGCGATTTACTCAAGCGCCGCGCTCCCAACACCCAGGCTTTCGTGGCCCCGCTGCAGTGGCCCCCTCGTTGCCCTCTTCGTGGCCCCGTTGCAGCCCCTCGTGGCCTCCTCGCTGCCATTCGTGGCCCCCTCGCTTTGTTTCGTGGCCCCGTTGCAGCCCTTCGTGGCCCCCTCGCTGCCCTTCGCGGCCCCATCGCAGCCCTTTGTGGCCCCGTTGTGGCCCTTCGTGGCCCCCTCGCTGCCCTTCGTGGCCCCGTTGCGGCACTTCATGGCCCCCTCGCTGCCGTTCGTGGCCCCATATATGTATGCCCTTCGTGGCCTCCGCTCGTTCGCGCCCGTGGTTGTCCCATATGCATGCCCTTCGTGGCCCCCTCGCTACCCTTCGCGGCCCCGTTGCTGCCCTCAGTGGCCCCGTTCATGCCCTCCGCGGCCCAATATACGTATGCCCTTCGTGGCCCCCGCTCGTTCGCGCCAGTTTTGGCCCCATGTGCCTGCCCTGCGTGGCCCCGCTGTCGCCGTGTGTGGCCCCCTCACTGTCCTACGTGGCCCAATTGCTACCTTCAGTGGCCCCATCGTTGCCTTCTGTGGCCTCGAATTATCTGCCTTTCGTGGCCCCCGCTCGTTCGCGCTCTTCGTGGCCCCATACGCATTCCCTTCGTGTCCCCGCTGTCGCCCTTCGTGGCCTACTTCGTGTCCTTCGTGGCCCTGCTGTCGTTCTCTCTCGCTCTCGCTTTCGCTCGTCGTCGTCGTCGCCGTCGTCGTCGTCGTTCTCGCCGACGCCGTCGACGTCGTCGTCGTCCTCGTCGTGGTCGGTCCCCTGTCCGTCCCTCTGGGGGTCGGGTCGACGGTCCGTGGCCGCCCCGCCGATCAGCGCTGCCGCTGGCCAGGCCGGCGGTCCGCGGCCGCCCCGCCGCTTGCCGGGGCCCGGCCTGCAGGGAAGAAAGGTATACCCCCCAAAAGGGGTTCGATCGAAGACGGAGAGGGCGTGTATCGAGGGTTTGGGAAATACGCGTTATTGGACACTCGAGCAGATAAGGGCGAACAGTCTTAAATTGATTGTTGTTGTTGTTGTTGTTGTTGTTGTTGTTGTTGTTGTTGTTGTTGTTGTTGTTGTTGTTGTGTTTGTTGTTTTGAAGAAGAATTATTGTTGCCCCCCCTTCAGGTGCGCATTGTTTTTTCAACTGAAGTGCCCCTCCCGGCGCTCGCACCCGGCTTTTTATCAGGGAGTGACTTTCTCTTCAAATTGTGCCCCTGGCCCCCGGTTTACATCAACAGCGGCTCCCGCTTGATGTTTTCTCGGAATTTACTCCGGTCCCCCGCTCCCGCTTGAGATTTCCGCGCAATTTAGTCAAGAATTGCGCCCCCGCCTGAGACTTCCTTGCAATTTACTCAGGCGCCGCGTTCTTGCCATTCAGGAATCGCTCGTTCGCTTGGGACTTTTTCGAATTTACTTAGGAATCGATCTCTCGCTGGAAAATCCTTGGGTAATCACGCGGAACTCGCGATCGATCCGCCCGCTTGTCCCGCCCGTCAGGGTCGTGCACCATGCTCGGTTGCGCCCTTTTTACCTCATTGCTGCCTTTCGTGGCCCGTCCCCTTGTGGCCCAGTCGCTGCCCTTCGTGGCCCAGCTGCTGCCCTCAGTGGCTCCTCGCTGCCCCTTTTGGCCCATGATACGCACTTCGTGGTCCCCAGTCGCTCGTGCCCTCAGTGGCCCCATTGCTGCCCTTCGTGGCCTCGCTGCTGCCCTCAGTGGCCCCCCGTTGCCATGTGTGGTCCATATATACGCCCTTCGTGGCCCCCAGTCGCTCGTACCCTCAGTGGCCCCATTGCTGCCTTTCGTTGCCCTGGCGTAAGCCTTTTGTGGCCCATACATACGCCCGTCGTGGCCTCCAGTCGCTTGTGCCCTCAGTGGCCCCATTGCTGCCCTTCGTGGCCCAGCTGCTGCCCTCAGTGGCCCCCTCGCTGCCTTTTGTGGCCCATCTATGTACGCCCTTTGTGGCCCCCAGGCGCTCGTGCCCCCAGTGGCCCCATTTCTGCCCTTCGTGGCGCCGCTGTTGCCCTCAGTGGCCCCCTCATTGCTCTGTGTGGCCCATACGTTCGCCCTTCGTGGCCACCAGTCGCTCGTCCCTTCCGTGGCCCCATTGCTGCCCTTCGTGTCCCCAGCGTAGCTCCTTGTGCCCCCCCCCGCTGCCCAATGTGGCCCCCTCGTTGCCCTATGTGGCCCATATGTTCGCCCTTCGTGGTCACTAGTCGCTCGTGCCCTCAATGGCCCCGTTGCTGCCCGTCGTGGCCCCAGCGTAGCTCCTGGTGCCCCCCCCTCCCGCTGCCCATTGTGGCCCCGCTGTTACCCTCAGTGGCCCAGACGGTGCCCTTCGTGGCCCCCCGTCGCTTGCGCGCTCAGTGGCCCCGTGGCTGCCCTTCGTGGCCCCAGCGTAGCCCCTCGTGGCCCCCTTGCTGCCCTCTGTGGCCTCGTCAATGTCCTCAGTGGCGCCATTGCTGCCCTTCGTGGCCCCGCTGCTGCTCTCAGTGGCCCACATCGCTGCCCATTGTTGCCCCGTTGGTGCCCTTGGTGGCCCATGTATACGCCCTTCGTGGCCCCCGCTCGCTCGTGCCCTCAGTGGCCCCATTGCTGCCCTTCGTGGCCGCGCTGCTGCCCTTCAGTGGCCCCATTACCGCTTCTCTCGTCCGCAGTTCTGCCCCCTCCCTCTTGTCCCTTGCCTTCCTCCCTCCACCCACTCCTTTCCTTTTTGTTTTTTTTTGTTTTTCTCTCTCTCTCTCTCGCTCTCTCTGTCCCCCCCTCTCTCTCTCCCTCTCTCTTTTCGTCGCTTTCTTTCTTTCTTTCTTTCTCTCTCTCTCTCTCTCTTTCTCTTTCTCCCTCTCTCTCTCTCCTCCCCCTCTCATTTCTCATTCCTCTTGCTCTTCTAGGGGCTGCACCCAATACACGTGGCAGGTCATGAATATGTGCCCCCCAGAGGGGGTACGACCCAAAAAGACGAGGGCGGGTATCGGGGGTTCGGGATATACGTGGTGAGGTACGCGCGAGCGAACAGTCTTAAACTGTTTGTTGTTGTTATCATTGTTTTCGTTGTCGTCGTTGCTATCGGGGTATGTATAACATATTAAAGCACAAATATCACAGTGTTTTGCTGTTGTTGTGGTCGTTGTTGTTATTGTTATGGTTGTTGTTGTTTCTGTGGTTGTTATAGTTGTTGCTGTTGTTGTTGTTGCGTTCACATTTTTGAAGAATAGTTATTGTTGGTCCACCCACGAGTGCACACTTATTTTTTCAATTGCAATGCCCCTCTCGGGGTTCGCACCCTTTTTAACAGGGAAGGTCTTCGTGCTAAAACCGGGCCCTTCGCCCTCTGGCTGCAAACACAACGGCTTCCGTTATATATTTCCTCACATTATACTCCAACATCGCACTTTCGCGCGGGATTTCCTCACAATGTATACAGGAGTCGCGCTCTCGCGTGGGACCCCCTTGCAATTTGTTCAGAATCCGCGCCCTCGACACTCAGGAATTACGCTTTCGCTTTGGCTTTTATCTAGGTTTACTTGGGAGTCGCGCCGTCGCTCGAGACTTCCTCGCGATTTATGTAGTACTCACGCTTCAGCAACCCGTCTGCTCGACCTGGCCGCCTAGGCCCGCCTTCCCGACCCGCCCGCTAGGGTCTGCCCGCCCAATCTGCCCGTTTGGTTCTGCCACGTGTTTTCTGCCCCTAGCTCCCCTATTGCTAATTTCTCGTCCTTCATGCTTCTTCATCCCTCTTCGGGCATCGTTTTTTTGTTTGTTTCTCCCGTTCGTTTTTTTCTTTTTTGTTCTCCCGTTCGCTTCCGCCTGTGCCGTTTTGCCCTCTTCTTCTCCGTTCGACCGCCCCACTTTGTTGTTGTTGTTGTTGTTGTTGTTGTTGTTGTTGTTGTGTTTGTTGTTGTTGTGGTTGTTGTGGTGGTTGTTGTTGTGGTTGTTGTCGTCGTCGTCGTCGTCGTTGCTGTTGTTGCTGCTGTTGTTGTTGTCGTTGTTGTCGTTGTTGTTGTTGTTGTGGTTGCTGTTGTTGCTGTTGTTGTTGTTGCTGCTGTTGCTGTTGCTGTTGTTGCTGTTGTTGTAATTGATGTTGTTGTTGATGTTGTTGTTGTTGTTGTGGTTGTTGTTGTTATAGTTGTTGTTGTTGTTGTTGTTGTTGTTGTTGTTGTTGTTGTTGTTGTTGTTGTCGTTGTTGTCGTTGTTGTTGTTGTTGTTGTTGTTGTTGTTGTTGTTGTTGTTGTTGTTGTTGTTGTTGTTGTTGTCGTTGTTGTTGTTGTTGTTGTTGTTGTTGTTGTTGTTGTTGTTGTTGTTGTTGTTGTTGTTGTTGTTGTTTGTTTTTTTCTCGTTCGGCCGTTGCGCGGCCCTTGCGAGGCCTGGGAGGCCCAGGAGGAAGCCCCCTGGCAGGCCCCTGGGAGGCCCCTTCGAGGCCCTTTTCCAAGGCTCGTGGGAGTCCCGCCAGGGACGCGGGCTCCGGAGGCGCCAGGTGGTGGATTTTGTACACAGGCGGACTTCGCGGGGCTTGCCCCATGGAGTTCTGCATTTTGCCCTCGTACCTTTTTTTTCCCGCACGGCCGCTCCGCTGGGGGAAGAGGGCGTGGGGGAGAGGGAATGGACCGTGGTATTGGCGTGGCTGCGTGCTGTTGTTTGTGGCCGTGGTGGTTGTCTGGCTGCTGCTGTTGATACTGCTCACAGGCCTCCCATTACTCGTCTTTGCTCCTGCGTCATATAATTCATCAATGGGTCTGCCAGCCTGTCAGGCTGGCAGGGCTGCTGCCTGTCTCTCTGTCTGCCAGGCGTCCAGCCACTTTGGTTAATCTTTCTGTCCATGCCATGTGTATATTTGCCTGTCCGTCGGTCTGTCTGTCTGGCTGCCGCTTGGCTGCAACGTCCACCTCTTGCTTGCGCGCTGTGGAAGGTCCTCCGTCGTCCACCTCCTCCTGCACCTCCTCCCCCACCCCGCTCCCCCCTGGTCTTCGTCGTCCTCCTTGCGGTCCCTGCCGCTAGACGCTGGCTGCTGTGTGGAGGGCGCTGGACCTGTACGCTGCGGACTGCCTGGAGCGCCAGCGAGGGCTTAGGCGGAGACGCGGCATGTAGCGAAGAGAGTGTTTCCGAGCCCCGTTGTCCAATTCTGATTGCTTTCTCTCTTCCCTCTCGCCCCTGTGTTCCCCCTGCTTCCCCCTCTTCCCCCTCTTCCCTTCCGTTACCTCTTTCCCCCCGTCCCACTGTGCCTCCTCCTGCTCCCTCTTTCCCTTCCTTCTTCTGTTCTTTGTGTGCCTTCCCCCCCCCCTTCTGTCTCTGTCTCTGCCTCTCCCTATGTGTCTGCCACTCCCTGAGTACACCCACAGCCCTGGGGCGCGGGTCTGCAGCCCAGCAGCCCCCTCCCCTGGCCAGGGAGAAGGGACGCACTGCCTGCAGGGGTCTCGCCCTCCCTTCCTCTCTCCTGCTCCCTCTCCCCTCCTGCCTGCCCCTCCTCCCGTCCCCTCCCCCCTCTCCCCTCTCCCCCTCTCCTCCCTTCTCGCCTGTTCACCTCCCCTCTTCCCTCCCTATTCGGTTACTCCACTCCTCTCACTTGCTCCGTCCTCGGCCCTGTCGCCCGCCGAGGGGCAGTTCGCTACACAGGACTCACAGGGACCATTGGCCGCCTACGGTCCGATCCGATGCGCTCCGCTTCGCCAGCTGGGCCCGCGATTCCGATCCGATTCGATTGGAATCGACTCACCGGTATCGGCCAGGCCCAGCAGGAGCCGGGCGTTGCGATCCGATGTCGATCCGAGTCGGGACGACCGCTGACGATACGGTGGGGGCGTTCATTCAGAATGTGCCCAGGAGTGTTCAGACTTCGGAGTGTGCTTCATCTGATGAGGGCGGTGGTGATCTCCATGGCTAAGCCTGACTCGATGTTACACTGGTTACCTGGCGGCTTCCTGGCCCTGGATCCCTTACCTAAGGATTCCTTACAGTACCTAAGGGTTCCGCTTCCGGTCTGATCCGATTTCGCGGTTCGCTTCAGCTCAGGTAGTGCCCGAGGACACTCCACCTCGTGCCTCGGGGCACGGCGGCGGGTGTGTTTTACCCTTCGCATATGGCGAGCTTTTCTTTGTTGAGCGGTGACCCCGCTGGGTTTCGGGGGCCTTCGGCTGCCTCTTGGGCTTCCCCCGCCCCTTCTCTTGCCTTGCCTCTCCCGTCCTCTGGAGGATCGAGGTTGAGGATTCGGTTCGAAGTTATACGACCGACGCAGCATTTTATGCTGTCGAGTGGTACAAACGGAAAGGCGCGCGCGGCTGTGTGCGCCCTCTTCGTCGTCGTCGTCTCCTCAGTCTCTTGCGACGGTTAAACTATAGTTACTCATCAAGGAACTCGGCCGCCTTCAGAGGCGAACCGAGACCTCCTAAACGAAGGGTTTGTTCGGCTCTACGGCCGTTCTGTTCCCCAATCCAGGTTACCCGCCGAAGCAGCGCAAGTGCTGCTACTGGCGCGAAGTGCCAGGTGAACCAGGTGAACTAGAAGCACACCTCGAAACCACCATCTCCGACGAATCCTTTGGGTCGGAGGCGTCGAGACCAGCAGCTGCGAAGTCGCAACCAGTAGGGTGCGGGCAGGTCGTGCCAATAGACCGTTCTTCGGGTAAGGGTCAAATATCCCGCCTCGCCCCCGTGATCGGGCTATTGCGGAGGGGAGGCATGACGCTGATACGGCGGGGGGACCTGACGCTGTTGTGGCGGGGAGGCCTGACGCTGTTGCGGCGGTGGGACCTGACGCGGGCATGGCGAGATGTCGTATGTGATCAAAGGAGAGGTCTGCTCCGTACCTAGCTATCGCTAGGTAGGATTACGAAGCTCGGGTAGCGAAGGCACCCGAGAGCACCAGGGCACCCTTTCCATTTGATCAGACGCAAGAAGTACCGTCACGACTGGTCGAACAGCAGTTGTCTAGGCAACAGGCGGGGCTGAGTGGATGGTCCAACACAGCCGCCGTTGAGAAATCACTATCAGTTTAAGCAGCTGATCTGCTTCAGACACTTAGCGAGCAAATGGCCGACACGCACGTGGAGGTATTGTCTGAGCAACGTCGAACGTTGAAGCAGCACCACGAGGCGACCTTCAACAGGTTCTGAGCAACCCTCTCAGTGTTCGTATGCGCATCTCAAATTCATAGCACTCAGAGTTTGGACCCTCGGGCTCGTGAGCTACTGGGTCATCTGGCCGCTGCTACCATACAGGCGCGCCAAGTTGACAAGATAATAACTGAACAGGGAGCCAACCACATTCTGGAGCGATTCAGTAACCCCTAAGGGTCTGTTGTTTTGGTCCCCCTCCCACTTTTTCACTCGGCGGTGAAAAGGACCAGTCCAGAAACCTCCTCCTCCTCGTTTTCCTCCTCCTCCTCCGTTTGCTCCTCCTCTTTCTCCTCCTCTCCCTTTTCCCCATCCTCCTTCTACTCCTCCTGTTTCTCCTCCTCCTCCTCCTGCTACTCCCCCTCCTCGTCCTCTCCCCGCTCTTCCTCGTATCATTCCTAATCAGGGCGGAGGGGGGGGGGCGGAGCAGGAGGATGAGGAAACGCAGGATGAAAAAGGGGGATGAGGAGAGGAGGAGGAACGGAGGAGGAGGAGGAGGAAGAGGAGGAGGAGGAGGAGGAGGAGGAGGAACGGAGGAGGAGGAGGAGGAGGAGGAGGAGGAGGAGGAGGAGGAGGAGGTGGAGGCGGAGGCGGAGGCGGAGGAGGAGGAGGAGGAGGAGAGGAGGAGGACGAGGAGGAGGGAGGAGGGAGGAGGGGGGGAGGGAGGGGAGGGAGGGAGGAGGGAGGAGGGAGGAGGAAGGAAGGAGGAGGAGGAGGAGGAGGAGGAAGAGGAGGAGGAGGAGGATGATGAGGAGGAGACGGAGGCGGAGGAGGAGGAGGAGGAGGATGATGATGATGATGATGAGGAGGAGGAGGAGGCGGAGGCGGAGCGGAGGAGGAGGAGAGGGGAGAGGAGGAGGAGGACGTGGAGGAGGGGGAGGAGGATGATGAGGAGGAGACGGAGGCGGAGGCGGCGGAGGCGGATGAGGAGGAGGTGGAGGAGTATGAGGAGGAGGAGGAGGAGGAGGAGGAGAAGGAGGAGGAAGAGGAGGAGGAGGAGAAGGCGGAGGAACTCGTAGTCGTGTTTGTTTCGCAGGGGTGCCGCGGAAAGCAATAATCAGTTACCTCGTGTTTATGGGACCCCGTCCTTCAATCTGGCCGCGGGACAAGTCATTATTTACCCCCTATGGGGGGGGAGTATCTGAAGACCATCCGCGGTTACTGTTGGGAACGCTGTGCAAAGGCATTCTGCACTCGAGTCTAGTGCTATCACGTTAGTAGATAATCGCAACAGCGAGCTAACTCAGCAACGCGATCCTGCTGTAACTGCGTGATCTCATTTCCGGCGCGAAGCCGACGAGATCATACCCTGCATCGAAGACATATTAAGAACCATGGCCTTTCTCTAGGGAAGACTGGACAATACGGGTGGACAGTGTTCCACCAACGGCGATGTGAGTTCGATGCCAGAGTTTCTGTTCCTTGAGCTCCAACATAAGGTCCAGCCCCTCTCTGAAAAAAGGCTGAAGGGCATGAGCAGGTTCTCGCTAACTTGATTGACCAGGTTTGCAACGACAGCGACCCCCACGATGCACGCCTTGAAAAGATCCGCCTTTGGGCTGTTGCGGAGATTAGTAGTATACACACAATGTGAATAAGCGCCATCGCGAAACCACCATGCAGCTGGCGGTCAAAGCCCGACGGCCATCCCCAGCTACGCGGTTCGTTCGCACGGTAGTGCGGACACTCATTGGGCAGCAAGGTAGCGCATCCCTATCAGCGGCCAGGGGGTTGGCCGACTGGTGAGTCGTGGGTGATCACCCACCATCTTTGGAGGCGCCGCCTACTGTTGCGTCGAGGGGACCTGATGTTGTTGCGTCGCCGAAGGCCGACGCTGTTGCGTCGGGGAGACCTGATGCTGTTGCCGGAGGGGAGACCTTACGCTTGCAATGCTGCAGCGCCTCAAGATAGGGAACCATGAGTGTTCCACCACCTCCGCAGCCGCATCTTGAACGGGGGCCATCTCTGCGAACGTGAGAGCCACCTAATGGGGTAAATGGCGATCGCCCCCTCGCGCGCCGAATGGGACCCGTGAGAAGAGGAAGGACAGTTCATGGGGTGAGAGCTCCAGTCGGAACCGTTGCCCAGGTGGTGCTAGAACGCAGCCCCCTGGGCGCGGAGATAGGCGAGGTGGCGCCCCGCCGGCCCAGGGGGGGCGATGGGGGAACACCAGCAGTCCCACGGGGGAAGGCAACCGTAAGGATAGCCCCTCAAACCGTAAGAACAGGCCAAGTACTGGTCGTAGTAGCAATTTCGTACCGTGGCCCCCCAGTGCATCTATAGACGTAGACCGCTCATTCGCGGCGTTCCTTATCCGACGCGTGGGGGGCGCTTGGTGGTCTTAGGGGGGTCCGCTGGACACGTCTGCGATGTCAGTGAGCTCAATGCTGCTTAAATGGACCAAGAAACCGAAGCGTGGCGCCTTCCGATGGCCGGTCTCGAACTCTGAGTGACGATCGTCTTGAGTTTTTTGGTTCGTTCATCGCATAGGTGGAAGCAGCTGCTCGCGCTGTGGCGAAACGCTGGGAATGCGAGCTCACCGCGAGCGGGATCCCATGACCAATATAGCCAAGATCGCCCTGTTCCTGGATCTACATGTAGCGATGCCCATTCTGCGCCCTCGGACACGCAGTCATGTATCAGTGATGTGACTGTCTTATGGCCTGGGCGCTCTTCGTCAGCGGCGACATCAAGATGGACGTATGCGCCGTCCTTGGGGGTCTGCGGCTGTTTCTGTCGTTGAGGATATCTAGATATAGATACATACATATATATACAGAGAGAGGTGAGAAAACGAGAGAGAGAGAGAGGAGGGAGAGAGAGAGAAACAAAAAGGAAAGCGTTGTTATTCGAGCCGGGGCTTGTTTCGACCTGATCGGTCGTGGGGATCTTACTCGTAGTGAGCGATGAAGGATGTGCTGTCCAGGTGTGGATGCAGTTCTTGCCGCCGCTCAGTGGGCCTGCGCTCGCAAACGAGGGCGAGCGCATCAACCTTGGCGAGCCAGTTATAGAGCATGAAGTCAATCCCATCATTTCTGAAAACATTCTTTCAATGTTCTGTCGCGGGCGACTCAGCAAAACGCGTGGCTGCAGGTTTTAGGCGGCCAAGAGCGAGGGTGCCTGTCTCGTTGTGCCCGACGGCAGAGTATGGTGATTCGAAGTAAGGGATCACGTTCCACATCTGACCTGCCCAGCCGTCGGGCTTTGGAATCGCCGCATTAACGACGTGGCCTAGGCGTGTGGTCGGACTAGCGTCAGCGCCTGAGCGTGTCCTGGACCGAAGGCCTGCGCTTCTAGCGTGCTTTGGTGGAGCCTCGTCATTTCCGGCCGCTACCATGCCGTTGGCTCATGCTGCCCCGCCGCGCGCGGGTTGGGGCTGCCCTTATGTAGGATATCCATGTGTATGCGGTGCTGGTTTAGTGCGCTGTCTATGATGCCATCATATCCGTCCCGCGATTATCCCGCGTGCTATGCGCCCGGTAATCCTGCGGCGGGGCAACTTGGCGCTGACGATCAGCGGGTAATGTTGCGACGGGGATCCCTTGCGCTGAGGGTGATATGGGGGGTGTTGCGTCGGCTGGAGCTGATGTCAGTGGTCGCTGTAGATTGTCCGCGGGCACCAGCGATGCAGATGTGGGCGGTGGGGGCTTAAACCAGGCATATGGAGCTAGATAGGCCAGGCTTTTTCAACGGTGGGAAGCAAGGTCGTCGTCTACTAGTGAGTGGGGAAGAAAGGATGGCTGCTGCAACTGCGGATCTCATCGCGAGGTTTGGCGGCATGCTTCGCGTAGTAGCCCGAGCGCGCCTTCCCAGGCGATTTTGTTATTGGGCCGAGGACCTGGGGGCTCCGTGGGTCCGAGACGATGACGCTGTAACTCAGTCAATCGTTGAGTGCGTGATCGTCGACTCGGCACCGCGGGGCAACATCGACACCAGAGACTATGCATGGGAGGGCCCGCCTTCCGAGACGCCGCCAGGCGTGGATGTAGCGGATGCTTGCGCCTCTGCTGGTCGAAATTACACGTGGCCATTTGGTGGGCCCGCGACTGCTAGTGGCCGCGATGATGGCGATGTTCAGCCACGACCCGCAGTCGTTGCTATCAGAAGGGCAATGGCTACTGCTGTGCGGGGGGAATCCCCTCCTATTGCGGCGGGGGGACATCGCGCTGCGGTGGGGGGGATGGCCTCGGGGAAACCTGCTGCATCTGTCTTGAATCTGTTTTTACCGACGTGAATCGCGCGTGCGGTGCGCCGGACCGTAGACGCAAGGCGGCGTCGGGGGCGGTGGTGCAAGGCAAAACCAGAAGTGCCCCACTCTCTCATGTCTGACACGTGAACCGAAGAGCTCCGACTGCCCAACGCGCCGGCGCGCCAGGGCGCAGGCTCGGGCACGGCGGCGACAACCCTCGCAAGATGAAGAGAACCACGGTATCGGAGTGCGTGCTTGATGCGATGTCCCGAAAGACTTCGGTGATATTGTCGCCACGGGAATATCAGAATATGGACCGAGCATGATATGTCGAGGCACGGTGATGCTGCGTGTATCTCGTGTTTGGCAGGGCAAGTCAATTCGTTGCGTGTTAGTCCGCGTCGCATGGGACCTCTGAGGAGACGTCGCGTGGCTTCCATGGATTTGTATCAAGGGGAACGTGACGTTCAGCAGTTCTGATGATTCGGGGGAGATCAAAATTGCGTGGTAGATCGTGCAGATTCGCCGAGGTTCTTCGACTCCACGGCGCTTCCAAAGCAATGGTGTTTCCGCGCGTGTCTTTCGACGCGTCATCGAAGATGCCGAAGCTGTGCTCGCGCAGCGTGGTCTTTCTCATGCCTGGTGGCGGGGGGCTGGCTCATGTGCCGCCGACCTAAGAGCTATCGCTCGGTAGTTGCGGGCAATCGCCCATGAGAAACGGCATGGCGAGAATTTTGAAGGCTTTTTTTTTGGTTGGGGGGTGGGGGGGTGGGGGGGTGGGGTTTTGCGGTTGCAGGTTCCGATGCCGGTTGCTGAATGCGGCGCGTAGTAGCGACGATGGTCAGTTCGTTGGCAAGACTAGGCATGGACTGTGTATGGGCTACCATTTCAGCAAATGGCGGCCATAGTCAGAGGACTGCAATGTCCGCGACGCTGAGTCCTACGCCGACACTGGGGACAGTACACACTGTCCCATCCCTAGAGTGGGAGAGGTGATTTCTGACCCCCCCTTCCGATGGCCTGTTGCTTACGGAGAACTGAATGATTCTTGTTGCGGGGCATGCAGGCCCATGTTGAGCTGGAGGCTATCGCCCAGCCTCTGGTGAGCGCGTTGCGCTTGCGGAAGCTGGCGTGGACCCAGGGCTTCCGCCCCCGTGGCGGCAGGGGCCGCCTGCCGACGTCTTGGTTCTAAGTCCGAGGCGCTGTGTTTGTCGGACTCGTGTACTAACCGAGGATGCATCTGCCTTGCTCTCATGGGAACGCTTGAAGGTGCAGGTCGCCTACTCACCCCTGTCGAGGAGGCCGACTGTGAACGTCATGCACGGACTAGGTTTCATAGTGGGCAACTTTTCTCGTTCTTCGCTTTTTCTGTTTCAAAGCATAATGCCTGCGAGTTTTTTTGGTAAACAAAATATTTGTATTACAAAAAATGGGTAGGTGAAGACTCATTCCCGATTGTGAGGCGCTGGTCCGACATGGGCAGCGTGTTCGGGAAAACATGCACCCGGGCAGTTTTTCGGAGCGTTTCATGTATGAAGCACCGACGAGATGCCCAGGAGTCTTGGGCGGATCTCACTGAGGCTAGGGACTAGCGACGTTTGGCACCCTTCGTGGCTGAGCGTGCCACGACGCAAAAGCATTCTGCCATCGCGTAAGTGGAGAAGGAGACCCGCGGTGGAAACGTGTCAGTCGACGTGTCGTGCTGATTCCAGCGCTGGTCAGGTCTTTCTGGGCCAAGACGTTGCGGGCGTCCACAACAAGGGTATCATGTTTGCCAAGCTGCCTGGTGGACCACGAGACGCGACCAGCAAGTTATGCCATGATGATTCAGATGTGGCTGTTGCGACTGGGAACGCTGTTGCTTCGATTGTGTCGGGGAAGCCTGGTGCTATTACTTCGGTGAAATCTGATGCTGGTGTATGCTTAGCTCGTCCGGCAGAGTCCTTGGCTGGTCCGGTCTGGCCACGTCGGGCGTATCGTGATGCGCCGCCCGCTGCGCCTCGGCTAACTGGCGCGCAGGTGCATGAAGTTGTTCGCTCTGTGCCAGCTGTGCCGGCTGTGGCGCCCTCGGTAGCTGGCTCGGGACAGGGGCATCGCGATATTCCTGATGACGTGACTGTGTGCGCCGATGCACAATATGCGTGCGTGATTCGGCAGTTGACGAGGAGAGAAGTTTGTGCTGCGCCAGATGCTGTCAAGTCCCTTGGCCGCGAGTGCTATGACGTTGTGCGGGGTTTGCGATCCGCTGGCAAACGCGCGCGCGTGTGTCGGTTTTTTGGTGTTGTCGTAGGTGCTCCGAGCTTGCGCACATAGGCAAGTCAAGGGTCGAGGGGCGTGTCGTGTTCCAGGGAGACATCGGAATGGGCAAGAATGGTTTAGCGTCCTTCTTTACGGAGGCAGCTAGCTCTGCTTCGTACATCGAATGCAGCGACTTTCTTGATGCGGTGGTGTGCCTGCCAGGCAACGGTGGACAACCGTCGGACGCCGCCAGTGCCTGCGCTCTGACCCTGCTGCATGGAGACGGCAGGATAGGCAAGGTCGACGCGTGGATCGAGCTCCTCAGGGAGTGGTGGCCAGTGATCTCGGTCAATAAACAGTTCGGCCGCCCAGTAGTGCAGCTGAGACATGCACTTTACGGCCGCCCAGTGTCGGGTGTACTATGGGAACGCCATTGCCTCGACGCGCTGCTTGCCCTTGAAATGACATGACTCATCCTGTCTATCTACGTTGGCGACTTTAAACTGGCAGGTAAGACACCGCGCCTTCACGGGTGATGGCAGCATTCCAGCTGTTTTTGTTTGTTGTTCGCTTTGGCTCTCGTGAGCACCTCGGACATTTCCTTGGACATGGGCTTCGGGCGATCAAGGTACCATAGGGTGACGTTTTAGTGCGCGTTGAGCGAATTCGACCTGTCATGACCCCCCCAGGAAGAGTGCGACTCCTGGCCTGGTTGGGCGGTGGGCGGGTTTGCGAGGGCGAAAGCTGTCGCAGCCCCTCCCACCGAGAGTAGTGACAACGAGACTGCACCAAAGACCCCTCGCGGCGACCGCGGCAGGCGAACCCTGCCTCCCCGTAAAGGTGATCGCTACGGCGTGGTTACCTTCGCCGATCATTGCGTGAGTAGGTGCCTGAAGTGTGCCAGCATGCCAGTCACAGCCCCTCGTAGTACGCTACGCCTGGGCTTGCTGACGACAGTTCCATGGCCGAATATGTCGACGCGGCAGAGACATTAGCTACGTCTGCTGCGAGTGATTTGGTGAAGATATTTTGCCCGACGCCATGCTGTTGAGTCGACATTTCTCAGCTCCGTCTGCGTGCTAGCGAGACTGGGTTCTAAATTGAACAGAGTGCGCGACCGACGGTTTCACGGACTCGTATCTTACATCCACCAGCATAGAGAGTACAGTTCGGAGGGGGTTGTTGGGGATGGTCCTGGGGATCAAATGTAGAACAGTTTATTGGAACATGGCTTGCCGACGGCTCACAGACAAGCCTATCATGGAGTGGCGGATGTAGCACCCTTATTGGGCCTCGGACCATCTGTCCGGTCCACTGCGTCTGTAAGAAGGAAACGATTGTCTCGCACTCCTCGACAGAGTGTGAGATCCTGGAATGGGGCGCCTGTCTACGGGTCGAGTCCGTGATTGTGTTGTACTTTTTGAGGCGACGTCTGTGAGGCGTTGCCCTTGGTGGCTGGACTGATTTCAAGTATCCTTGGGGAATAGAGAGTTGCGCAGGCGAAAGCCAGTGCAGGGACAAGTAAACGGATTTTTTGTCGGGACCAGCCACTGCGCATGCCAGCAGAGGTCACCGAGGACATAGGTGCCTCTGCTGGTCGGCATAGGGCCACCACCACCGCCCCAAATAAACAATTTGTGATCAGGAATTGTCACGCACCCATTGTACTCGCTGTGTTTTGTTGGTCAAGGTTTGTAGGTCCGAGCAGTGCAACATGCGATGCTGCGAAACGGCGGCGCAGTGTGCTGACGTGATGGCTGGTCACGAAACATTCTGTTATGCCTGAGCTGTTGGGCGCTTCGCGGCGCCTTCGCCGAATGCGCGCAAAGCAAAATCCGCTCCCCAGTTCCCCCTCTTGGCCCAAGCGCGCGGTCAGGAATAGGTGCCGGCGCAAAGAAGAAGGCGCCCAGGAGAAAGGCAGGGCGACCTGCGGAGCTGCTCGACGGGGGCGAGCCCCCCGCTCCTGAGGGTGGCGTCGCGTCGCGGAGACCCGATGCTGGGCCACCGTGTCCACGCGAGATTCACGGCAGCACAGCAGAATCACGATGTGGTGCCTCCTCCTCCTCTGCCAGCCAGGATGGGGGTGGTGATGGGTGGCAGCCAGTGCGTCTCTCAAGCTGCGTATATCATGCAAGGTGCGAGTGTGCGCGCGCGTGTCGTGCCTGCGCCCCCCCGCGTCCGCGGGCGTTCGCTATGCTCGCGGCGGCCGCTGAACCCGCGGGGCTTTGCGAGGGGGGGTTGTTGGGAAGAGAGAGAGAGAGAGAGAGAGAGAGAGAGGGAGAGAGAGAGAGAGAGAGAGAGAGAGAGAGAGAGAGAGAGAGAGAGAGAGAGAGAGAGAGAGAGAGAGAGAGAGGGAGAGATAATGAGAGAGAAAAAAGGGATATATATACTCATAAAGACATCTACATATATACATATATATGTTTTATATATATAGATATAGAGAGAGAGAGAGAGAGAGAGAGAGAGAGAGAGAGAGAGAGAGAGAGAGAGAGAAACATATAAGAGAGCGAGAGAGAGAGAACTAGAGGGAGAGAGAGAAAGAGAGAGCGAGAGAGAGAGAGAGAGCCGACAGCCAGTCGGTAAAGATGGAGCCTGTCTCTTGAAGCGGTGGCTCGAAAGAGCTGAGGATGCGGGTGATGATTTTGTGGTGGTGGTTGGGGCCGCTGCGAGCAAGGCTCGGCACCTTGCTTCGGCGGTGGGGGCCGCTGCAAGCGTTGCTGAAGATGCGTGCGCGATAGTTGCGGCGTCGAGGGGCGCTGTGCAGTCTGTGGGTGCAGCCTTTACAGTCCTGCCATCCTCCAGCTTCTTGGAGGAAAGGAAGGAGTTTTCCGAGTGGCCACGAGACGAGCGCGGGTGGCGGGCTGCCCGCGACCTTCCGCCACGGCCCCCCGTCCCGCCGAGGGGGTGATCGCCCGCGAATGCCAGCTGGAGGTGGAGTGGGGTTATGAGGGAAAGGCTGCGCTGTGGTCCCGTAACAACTCCCAGCGGCAGTCTTGGGCCTGCCACGTGGGTCGGATGCTGAGATGCCTCGCGGGGGCCGTTGATGTGCAAAAATCGGGGTAATACATTGCCGGACGACCAGCTTCTTGACTGCGTCTTGGCCAGCAGTGTAAATGCCCAGGTGCCATGTCGCCCGCAATTGGCTACGTGTCTTGCGACTGTCCTGGCATCAGCAAGCCATGAGATCTTCCGTGGCTCTAGATTGGTCGAAGACGAACAGTGGGAACTGCCTGGTGACATCAACGGTGGTGTGTACTGGGGCCAGGTGTTGTTTGCGCTGGCGGAGGCTCATGCGGTTGCGTCGGCGCAAGCTCATGCTGTTGCGCCGGCGGAGGCTGGTGCTAGCGACCCCGGTGCTCAGATCGCCGTCGCTCGTGGCCAGGATGCTAGGTCCCTTCGTGCGGTGACCGAGGGCCTCTGCGAGGTGCTGCGCCAAGCGGTGGAGGTTTTCACGCCTGCCACTTGGAGAACAGGTGCGTTCTCGGATTCCGACGTCCGCGGGCCCACCCAATGGGGAGCTAAGGAGTTGAGGTTCCACGGTATCCCCATCAACCGACGCGCCGTGTTGGAACAGGCGTCAAACAGATCCGTCGCGCACCTCTGCTTTATACCAACGGGTTCCTTGCGCGACATGGTGCGGGGCATCGCGAGGCTCAGGATTAGCCTCGTCAGTGCTGACGTTGGCACTTTGGCGTTGTGTATGGTATCCAACGCTGCCCTTGCAAGCCTCGCTGTGTCTGCCGAAAGGGCCCATGCGCCATTTCTTCTTGCGATGGAACCATTATTGGGTGCAACAGCGATGCGATGTCTTCTCCTAGTCATCGGAGCCAGCGTGCGTCCGAGAGGACATGGGAGCGCCAGATGACGGGCGTGGCAGAGGATTCGTGGATGGCGGTCGGGGTGTCCACTCGGGTCCTTGACGACTGTGCCGTAGCCATTCGGCTTTTACAAGCTTCGGCAGGTGTTCGGAGCGCTGATGCTACTTGGTCGTGGCTTCGCCTCAACCCAGTGCATTCGGTCGGGGTCGTTCGACGCGGCCACGTTGCAAGTGCAGGATCTTCCGTTCAAGGCCAAGGTGCCCACTCTGAACGCATTTGGGTACGGTGAGATCGCGAAGGCGCCGGGTGGCGCTTGGCGCTTTCAGGCCGGTCCGCAGACCGAGCATCAAGTCGTTTCCATCGTGCGTCCTGCCATATCGATTGGCCGAAACGGCCGTGTCCAGGGCCGCCTGGGCCATTGCCGAGCTCTGTTCTCTGTGGCATGTTTTCATCCATGCCGTGCGCATATACGCGGATGTTGTGAAGGGGGGAAGCACCGTATGTCTGTGTGCAGCGACTCGTCTTGCTTCAGCAGCTGCGCTG
Organism: Prorocentrum cordatum; assembly: GCA_963575745.1. NCBI lineage: Eukaryota > Dinophyceae > Prorocentrales > Prorocentraceae > Prorocentrum > Prorocentrum cordatum. Next base: position 66,065 of record CAUYUJ010017372.1, on the reverse strand, counting down.
GGTAGACGCGTGATCGCTGAGTCTTGAATAGTGTTCAGTGAGCTTTTCTGTCGACGGTGCTGCGAGTCAGCCTTGACCTAGACAGGGCGCGAACAAGGATGATATTGATGTCCTCCCTCCCGCAACTAATGGGGGGCTGTGTCAGGCAAATGAATACTTCGACATCTACCTGCAAGAGGTGGCTTTGTCTTCTCCTGCAGAGGAAGCAAAAGTTAAACGGGGGGGGGGGCGCTGCCATTGCGTCGGCGATAGCTGATTATTCCCTTGCGTTGGCGAAGGCCGATGCTCCTGTTGTGGCGGCGAATGCTGCTGCCGTTGAGTTTAAAACGGATCCTGGGTCTTCTCCTCTGTCGGCGTCGAAACCCGCGCCGCCGCCTTTTAATGGGCGGCCCCGGCCCCAGGGGGCAGCGGCGCGACGGCCGCCAATGCTTGGGGGTATGCGGCGGCGAAGGCTTTTGCCGGCTTTGAACCGCCCTTGCCGTTTGGGCCCTGGCCGCGCGGGCAGCGAGAGGTGGCGGCGAAACGACTGCCTCCGCGCTCAGAGCAGTTGCAACGTTCCAGGGTCGAATGGCCCGGCGCAGAACGAACCTTACTAGTGGGCGCCGCGCAAGAAAGGGCCGAGATTTTGCCGACGGCTCAGTGTGATTCGGTATGCAATCGGTCGAAACCGTGTTCTGGCCTTCTGCTTGAGCGCGGCTGCATATACCTCTCGCCCACTCGGTGGATGCGCCGCGCCTGCATGTGCCGCGGGCGCGTGGACTTGGCAGTCTTTGTCAGGGACATTGTCGCCGAGGCGCGCAAGGACAATAACAGAGACTTGGCCGGGTGGCAGCGGGAGGTGCACTACTCGAGAGAACTGTCTCGTGATCACGAATCGTAGCTTATGGACAAGTTTGAGGGGGTAAGGGCGACCATTGATATAGTGAGTTCCGCCGCGCCGTCCACTAAAGCGCGCTTCGACATGCTTCCATATGACGTGCATGTCCCCGTGCAAGAACCTCGGCGAACTCTTTGGCGAGGAATGCCGAGTGGAAAATTTGCGACCGAGGCATGGATTTACGGCGGCGAGAGCCGATGCTACTTGCCCGTCTCGGTCGACTCTGTCCACGTGTCAGAAGCCATCTGCGTCGAAGTTCGAAGCTTAGGTGGACGCTCGGGATGCGCGCTAGGCGAGGGCTCAATTCCAGCCAAGGGTTGGAAGCGTGCCGATATTCAAATTTCACCCCTTGTTTGGCATGGAGCGCTGTGCATGTCGGGCTTATTCAGGTGTTGCAATCAATTGGCGGCAAATGACATTATTTTCCTGGAACCTGCCTCGCGACCTTAACGTTGACGGCCCGCCATATGTGTTGAGCTACCATCATGTGCGTGGTCTTCTTCGATCTAGGTATGCGTTGGCGTCCACGAGGCAATCTTGTTGTGCCGTGGCTTCTGGATTGGACAGCAGGGCCGTCGTGGCGGTGAGGGCCATTCCACCATCGTGCTTCCTGTATGGGGCCCGCAACCGATGAGTATTTTCATTTCTATGTGGCTTCTCCACATGCGGAAGAACTGGCTAGGATTCCTGTTCCCGAGGACCGTTGTATCCGTAGAGGGAAAGAGGTTCAGGCTAAACCTGAATCTGCCCCACTAACCTATTCCAATGTTGTGCTGGCGAAAGCTGGTGCTCCTTCCTCTGCATCATTGGGTGACGGTGCGCTCAAGACTGCGTGTGCGTCGGCGGAGGCTGATGCGCATATTTTTTTGTGAGGCGTCGGCGGAAGCCGATGCCGCCAAAGCACCGCCGCCAGCTTCTGCTGTGGAGGACTCTGACGTTCATATTGCGGACAGCCGTGATACTTGTGGGGTTCCTGAGTTCGAGGGGGCGGAGGTGGCTCGTGGTGAAGCCGCCAATGGGGCTGCCCACCAGTCGGCCGCCGAACTGTCCCATGCGGTTTCGAGGATTATGAAGCCTCCAATTCAGGGCGCAGTCGCATGTGATTGGGTGACGACTACGGCGACCGCCTCGTGTGTTGAGCAACGGACTGCGCGTGGACGCAGCGGAAGGGGCCCATATCGACCCGAGGAGACCTCGGGCTTCCACGCGCGCCTCAGTATTCCAGGCAGGGAAGATTTGGTTTTGATTTCCGACCCGCTTCTCAGCGATTGTAATGACCTGCGAAAGCTGTCCATAATGCGGAAGTCTGGGATCCATCTGCACGCGTGCGCGTTGCACTTTGGATCTCATGGCGCACGTGGTAAGGCGGATGGGTAAAGGGCCAGACATCATAGGGGCGAATATCGCCATGGGCATTAACTCCTTATCTACGATGGGCGTTGCCCACCATGAAGAGCTGCGGGGGATGTTCGTGTAGCTGTTGGTGACGAGCCCTCCTGGCGAGAGGGGCTTCACCGCCGCTGCAGTTCCCAGATTCCAGTCAGGTGAAGAAACTCACCCCTCACATCGATGGCGAACGTCCCGAAGACCAAGACGCAGCACAACATTTTTGGTCAGGCTTCTGAGCCGGGGACGTGCATCGAACCAACCGATCGTATTTCTGCTGATGCAGAGGATGAGTCTGGAGCCAGTACTTTGGTTACTCAGCCTGTTGATCAGATAGGGCCAACGCTTGAGGAACATGGTGGAACTCCTCAGTCTACTGTCTGGTTCGTCTGCCAGACTGCTTCACTGCTAGAAGCCATTGACGCCGACATATCGATTAATAACCTTGTCAGTGCACCGTGTATACTGAGATAGAGTATACATAAACGCCGCCCCCCCCCGGCCCCGGATCCCACACCACCACGGAACAGCTCGGGAACGCAACCGGTACCGCTCCCCCGGCCTTTCCGGAGAGCCTCCCGGGAGCCCCCAGAATGCGACAGGATGGTCCAATGCGCTCCCGAGCAGCCCAAGTCAGCCTTCCGACGGCTCTCGAGGCTCCCAGGTGGCCTCCAAGAGACCCCGAGAGAGGTCCGAGAGGCGTCCTGGGACGGCCCGAAGAGACCAACATCGTAGATTTTCATTTGTCCATGTTTCACCGATGAAGATTTTGACGATCATGTCGTAAAAAGGGGGCGAATTCCCCGTGCCAGGAGCGTTGAGCGTACCATGGGCTATTATGAGGGAAGCTTGCTTGCTTGGAAATCGGGCGGCTGCGGCGCCGAGGCGCTGCGTCGTCCGCCCTCGCAGCTCTGGAACTCCAGAAACGCAGCGCCGAGCGAGCGGATGATGCTGCGCCGTTTGGGGTCGAGCATGTGGCAAACATTATCGCTAGAACTATCGCCATTGTAAGAGAAGCCTTCGTGCCTTTTGTCCCTGCTGCCTTGCTCCAGCTCGCGTCGGCGTCGAGGGCCTCGGGCGAGCGATCGTGCTTCGCCGGCCTGCTCAGTGGGAGCAGTGTGGGGCGATGGTCCGCGTGCCTCCGTCTTGAAACGCGGCCGCGCAACCGATGCGCCAGCTCAGCTGGCCGACTGCCGCCGCCCGCCAAGCAACGCGCCACGCCATCTAAAGCACCTTATCGGCGTGGCAGCCCGGCTGCTGAGGATGCGCCTCCCCCAGCAGGTATTATAGCGAGTGGGATATCGTCGGCGAAGTCTGAGCTGGGTGCTTTCCAAGGCGGCCCCCAGGGCGGTCGGCCGCGCTGCGACCGTCGAGCCGCCTTCCCGACTGCTTTGTCGGACAGACGCGCCTGTGCATGAGGCCGCTCCAAAGATGGTTCAGCATGGGGAGTGCGACGTCGCGAGCCCGGGCTTCACGGTGGCGCCCGCAGCTTAAAGACCCCATCGGAACGTTCTAGAGCACAATCAAGGGGGTAGGCTGCGTCCGCGAGCTCAGGACAGCCTTCAGCCGCGCCCCGACCCGCGCGGCGGGTGCACTTGCCGGGTGGATCGTGCCGCCCGTTGGAGAACTGGCCGCTTCCATCCAGGGGGGGCCGTGGTGGTGATCGTGATTGGCATGAGATGAGTAGACTTGGAACTGACAGGTAGGGCCGCGACAGCGTTGGCCGTCGCTGTCGTCGGCGGAAGCTGGTGCCGCCTTTTTTGCTCTGTACTCTATTTCCCCAATCAGAGCCTGCCTCTGTAGGGGTGCTAGCGGATTTAAGGGTAAGTGAGGTGTGCCGCCGATTCGGTGGCCGGGCCCGGGTGCCCGGGTGCCCGGGTGCCCAGGTGCCCGGGTGCCCGGGTTCGCCGCCGATTCGGTGGCCGGGCTCGGGTGCCCGGGTGCCCGGGTGCCCGGGTGCCCGGGTTCGCCGCCGATTCGGTGGCCGGGCCCTGGGGGCCCGGATGCCCGGGTGCCCGGGTGCCCGGGTGCCCAGGTGACGGGTGCCCGGTGCCCGGGTGGGTGCCCGGATCCCGGGTGCCCGGGTGCCCGATGCCCAGTAGCCCTATAGCTTTATAGCCCTATATTTCTATCGCCCTATAGCCCTATAGCCCTATGGCCCTATAGCCCTATAGCCCTAGAGTGGCCGTATGGCCCTATAGCCCAATTAGCCTTATAGCCCTATAGCCCCATAGCCCCAAACAAATTCTGATTGGGGTTTTTCTCCGGTATCATTGTTGTTGTTTTCTCTCTCTCTCTCTCTCCTTCTCTCCCTCGCTTGCCTTCCACGGCGCCGTGGCGGTGTGGCGTGGGCGACAGCTTCTGCGTTGCTATCGGCATTCATCTCGATTACTGCCTGGCCTCAGGCGGGGGCCGACCGCGGCCGCCCCTCTCCTCAGGGAGAGGGGCGTCTCCCTGCGCCTCCTCCCGCCCCGAACACTGTGCGCCACTTTTATTATGGGTCCCCTTTGACCTTCCCTTTTCTTGGGCGGGGTCCTGAGATGAACTCGAACCTGAGAGCCCCTCGGCCAGAGATTCGTAGGCGGGGTGCGTTTCACCCTTCGCATATGACGCGCGCTATTTTTCGAGGACTCGCCCGCTGGGTTTCGCTGGCTCTCGGCTGCCTCTTGGGCCTTGTCGCAACTTCGCTTTCCTCCCCATTCCCGTCCTCTTGAGGATCGAGGTTGAGGATTGTGTTACAAGTTCCGCGCCCGCCGCGGCGTTTTACATTGTCGAGCGGGGCAGACAGAGGCGCGCGCGGCGGTGTGCGCCGTCGTCGTCGTCGTCGTCGTCGTCGTCGTCGTCGTCGTCGTCGTCGTCTTCTTCCTGTCTTTTGTAGTGGTTACGCTATAGGTACTTATAATAAAGGAACTCGGCCGCCTTCAGAGGCGAGCCGAGGCCTCCTACACTACGGGTTTGTTTGGTTCTGCGACCAGTCTATCCCGAAATCCAGCGGGTACCTGCGCGATGCAATACGCGCTCTCATTTTCTCACCACCAACCGAATCGCCCCGATCCATCTCAAATGCTTCAGATTGCCCTCCACTCCCAGTGGAGGGGGTCGCTGGGGAACATTGAAAAACCATATTCGGAACGCGTACCCCGCCAAATCGAAATTTGAATCTTCGGGTTAGGTTGGGGTGGTCTGGTAAGTCGTCGTTTCCGTACTTCCTCGAGTCAAAGTGTTGCTGGCGTTCGCTTCTCCCAGATCTCCAGTGGTGCTTTGTTTTTTCAACCTGGGCGCTTTTCGTGGACTTCGGCCTCCAGGGCGAGTTTCCGGGCCCGGGGACCATCGAATACAGATCTGGGACCAAAAGTTGGCTTCGGAGCGACTGTCGGCGTGCGTGCCGTGTTTTGCTTCTGTGGGCGACCCGCCCGCAGTAGTTGCGGCTTGTGGGCAGGACCCGGTGGCTCAGAGTGGCTACCGAAGGTCCAGTTTGGAAGCGGCAGGAGAGGCGCCATTTATCAGGGACTCCGTTCTTGATGCCCCCCCGCGTTTGGTCTCCGAGTAAGCTCGCATCCCGTTGGCCATTTTTGCGAGGTCACGGCCCCGCGCCCGCGCCGCCCACAAGGGGCGTAGGCGAGCGCCCGAGCGGGCGTTCCCGCGCAGGGTTCACAACTTCTGCCAGATCGGGTGGCTGGAGCAAAGGCTTCCTGGCCAGGGGGGGTTTCAGAGGAAGGGAAGGTTCCGATACCGCTACCCGTGTGTCGTTTTCGTCTTTTTTGGGCCTCCTAAGAGGCCCTTGCCGCTACCGCTGGACTCGCTTCGATTCTCTGGGCAGAACGCACCCCAACAAAGGTCATGGGAACGCTGATATCGGTGCCTGTTCGCTTCTCCAGTTTCTGGACAGCAGCAGCGGCAGCAGGTTGGAGCCTCCTACCATGCCCTTCCCACCTCATCCTCATGACAGAGGGGAGGGGAACGCGGGAGTCAAGGAAAGACTGGATTGGGAGGGGCAGGGGGGGTCTGGCGAGTGGCGGGTCTCGGGCAGGCGGGAGCGGCCAGAGGGGGCAGAATGTGTCGGACAATGTTGATGCTCGTGTGCATGTTTGGGCCACGCGGCGCTGGCACGAGTCATGCATGCATTCTGCTACGGGGCTTGGCTGCGCCGTCGATACACGGGCCCTCCCAGCCTGGGCCTGGGGACAGTGCGCTGCCCTTCCCCGCCATCTGCTAGGAATTGCTCTACACACCAGTTTGAGGCTCAAGAAGGGAGTCGTCATGTGGAGTCGGTGCATACTTAGCGTCCTCCTTGCAAGCAAGGCAGCCCAGCGCCTAAACTGCGCATAGGCAGTATACAACTCTTCGATTGACACATACGAGACATACAATCATTATCAGAAAACGTACGGGAAGACACGCCGCCCATTGGCGTCTTCCGTGGACGAGAGGCTCTTCGCTGTCTGGTCGGGGCTGGCGCGGTTCCAAGCCGCCTTCCCTTCCCCATCACCTCTGCCGAGGGCCGCTTCGGTGGGCCGCCTCCCCCTCCGTTCGATGGAGGGACGGAAGGGGCCCTCGCACGGCGATGCGCCCTCTGCGAGCGGACAAAGCGACCCGGGAGATTTCGCGGCGGATGCTAAGGCCATACGGAGTAGGTCCATACGGAGTGCTCGGTCTCCGTCTGGGCTTCCTCCGACCGGCTTTAAACGTTTCTAAATCTGGCCCGCCGGCACTGCTACCCACACAGCCAGAATCAGGAACCGAAGTCGAAGAGGGGGGCAGCGCAAGCCATCCCGACCCTCGCCGGGGTCCCCACTCTCGACCTGGGGGGCCTGGCGGGTGGGTGGGTTGTGCTGTTCTCAGAAGAGGGGGGGGGGAGAATGGAGACCTTCATCCCCTCCGACCTCTCGGGATTGCACGAGGCTGGGGCATGTTTCCTTTGGCTGCTGGCGCTTCCCGCGGTCCTCACGCCTTCGCGGCCCGAAAGCTTTCAGTGCAAAGCGCACGTTCCAGGTTGCGGAGGTCCCCGCGTGTGGCATTGGTGGGTCCGCGCGACGACTTGGCTACGCACTGGGGGGAGGAGGGCCAGACGTACCTGGGATGGCCTTAGGAATGATCTGTCAGAATAGGGCGAGTTGAGACAACTGTAGTTGGCCTTCGGGGGACCCCCTCGTCGCCTCTGCTGGGCGCAGCTCGGCAACAAAACTGCTGCGCTTGGACCCCAGGGACCGATGCTGAGTTGCCGTTGTCTGAGCTCGCCCTGCACCGACTCATTGCTTCAGTATTCCACCCAACCTCTGAATCGTGCATGAACAGACTCACTCCCCCACAATCTTGGCGGTTGTAGATGGTGTGAATAATCCCCGTACACTTCTTACTCTTTACTTTACCGTTGCCATTTTCGGCTTGCAGGTATGGAGAGGATCGGCCCGTCGGTCAACCCTTTCTTCACACAGGTTATGCGCCTCGCTTTTTCAAAACTTTCGAGTGCGACAACTCCCACGCGGCGGGGCTCCAGCCTTGCACAGGTGGCTACCACCCCGCCTCGTGTGGGTGTGCCGCGGACGTTAGCGCAGGGTTTTGAGGAAATTGTCGATTCTGATAGCAGCAATGCTGCCAGTGTGCCCATTCCTCCAGACACATCCGATATGTCTGTGGTTTGGATTGATTTGATGTCTACTCATGATGCGTTCGGCGATCCGAACTCACGCGCCGCCCCCACCGTTGGAACCAGCGACTATGGAGCTCCTGACCCCTTCGCTGATCGCTTGTGGGTGGAAGCTCTTCCAGGCGCTAGCCTTGGTGGAGTGGGACTCATCCGGGATGCTCACGGCTTGCGGGGGGCAGTTCAAGCAGTCGCTGGTTCCCAGGGACCACCCAACTCCCAGGACGCTCGCTTCCCGGGCCTCCCGCTGCTTCGAGTGTGCGCGGGGGCACTTGCGAGTGCCATACTTGTTGTCGGCAATGCATTTCAGGGACATCCTCTTCCCCCCATGTATTCCGTCAGTGTTGGATCCCACCAGTTTTTCCGAACGGACGCGGATTAGGTATGTGCTATCGAGTCACGACGATCGGTCACTGAGCGCGGGCTCGAACACTGTCGCTCAAACTCCGTCTTCTGACAGCGCGCCGCCAGCCCCGAGGTCAACCGTTGCGGTGTTGGGCAGACCGATCATCTTGATTTGACTGCGCAGGACGCCCGCGGCCACAGTCCTCCGTGAGGGGCCGTCGCCACATGGACGCCTTCACATCTTCGTCAGTTGTGCTGCAACACCACTTGCTCGGGCTGAGAGACCAGGTTGAAACTTTTGCTGCGCGCCAGTTCTTTGCCGTGCCCACATCTATCGCCGCTGCCGCTTCCGCTGCGGCCCTCTTGCGACCGCGTCAGATCAAGGGGCTTGAAGCAGTCGACGTGGCCGTCCAGCGCGACCGTCAGGTTGCAATTTGGGTGAATGCCCGCGCTGATGAAACCCACTTGCAGCGTGGCCAGGATCGTTCCGAGCTTGCCTCCGCGAAGTCCGACCTCCAACGCCTCGAGGCGCGCGCCCTCGCGGTACGAGATCACAATGATTCGCGAGCTCGACTTGTGCACGAAGCTGTGCATGCACTGTCGCTGGCCGCGCCTGGCACGGCGATGGCCGCCACTCGTGGATGCCAACGCGAGCTTCGAGACATGGTTTCTTTCCGAGCTGCCACGCTGCGCTCCGTGACCCGCGACGCCTAACAGGACCATTGCGGTGAATTTTTCCAGCCAGAGCGCGGTCCAACGCGGCGTCTCAACGATTCCCGCATCACAATTATTCTTGCGTTATGCGCCAGAGTCTCTACATTCGAACAGACCGTGACTGAATTGCTTGTTGCAGGGGCCTAGACGGCGCAGTTGGGCGTCGCCTCGGTCGTCTTCCGCGCTCCCCTGTGGCAACTCAGGTACAGACTTTGCGGGCGACGGTGGCCGCGTGCAAAGGCAGTTTTACGACGTGCTCTCCGAGCGAGATGACCTATGGCGCGGGTGGCTGACGCTTAGGCCCGCCTGACGACGCAGGCCTGGGAATTTTGCGATGTACGTTCTATTCAAGCTGATGTACATTCCGACTTGGACCAAGAACGCTTTCGCACGGCGAAGAAAACCAGGGAGATCATTGCGGATTTCAAGGTGGCCAGGCGCTGCGTGGGCCAGCTACCGCGGGGGCCTCGCCGACGTCGGCGACAGGTTGTCCGCGCGTGCCCGCGGCGCGCCGCAGCGCCGCGAGCGCCGACCACAACAGAGCTAGAGTACTCAAGCGAGACGGAGCTCATTTCCAGCCCTCGCCAACCGAACCTCCGCGCCGACCATCGCGGTGGCCCGCTGCGCGCCCAAGGACGAACCGCGCTCCGACGGCGTGACTGATGCGGCGAGCTATCGAACTCATTTGCCCGTCGCCCATGGTTCTACCGTCACGCTGTCATAGCGCGCAGTCGCCGTCCCTCTCTTCCCCATTCCGGCCGTGGTCCAAGAGGCCGAAACCATCTAGGTGCCATTTCTTCCAAGGATAACCCAGGCATCGGAGTGGCATCGGAAGTCGCGCGAGGCATTCTGCGGGGCATCTGGCAGACCTACCGCTGCCTGCACCTTCATCGGTGCCGCCGAACAGCTTGACATACAGTTTGGTGATCTCCGTGGCATTGGGGACTTCGAGAGTCTGGACTGTCAGCTTGCAGCAGCATTCGCCGACAAACTCTCCGCTGAATTGCGAAGGACGTCGATCTCCTGGAAAATGCGGGGCGCCGACAGGGGCGCGTGCTGAAAGGGCGCCAACTCTATTTGCGTATCTTGCGCTCCTGCGATGTTGAGGACGCCGGCGACGCCATTCGCGATGTCGAACGCATCAACGCACTGCGCATGCGTGACGATGACCCCAGGAACTTGGTCTCATACTGGGGCAACTTATCCGTGAGGGCTTCGTCCCCTGCCGCCGGCCTCCTCTCTATCTTAATGGGATATGACAGCGTCGCATCGGTGCGTCTCGACGCTTCCTTGGCGCATCTGGGAACAGCATGCGGGGGCGTATAGGAGTCACCAGCGCAGCGCAAATTGAAACGTTGGCGCTATCCTAGTGGCCTTCGGTCCATCCACGCTACCGTGCCTGGTTTGTGGGTATGGGGCCTCTTGTATATATGTGTTGGGGTGTCGTGGGGAGCCTCTCGGGGGCCTCTTGGAGGCGGTTTGGGCGCCTCTTGAGGGCCTCTTGAGGTCTCGTGGGGTATCTTTCGGCTTCTTGGAGGCCTCTTGGGCGCGTCTTGGGCGCTTCTTGGGGCCTCTTGGGATCTCTTGACGGCCTCTCGGGGCTTCCTGGGGGATACAAGGGGCCTGGGGGGGCGAGTGTGGTTTTATTTGCGGGGCATCATGGCTCGGGGGCGCGATTGCGGCGTCTTTTGCGACGGAACGTGGCTTTGGGGGTGCGAATGTAGCGTAGCCTCGGGGCGCGATTGTGGGGTAATTTACATGGGATCGTGGCTCCACAGGCGAGAATGTAGTGAATTTGCGGGGGGTGGTGACCTGATGAGCGTGAGTGTGGTGTATTTTGCGAGGGATCGTGGCTTCGGGGGCGCGAACACGTTGTAATTTACAAAAGATCTTGGCCTCGCAGGCGCGAATGCAGCGTAATTTTCAATGGGTGATTGCGTCCGGAGCGCGAATCTCATGTATTGTAGTGGCCTCCGGCCAGTGCCGCTTCTTCGGGGCGCTCCGGATGATGATGATGACGATGACGATGATGATGATGATGATGATGATGATGATGATGATGATGATGATGATGATGATGATGCTGATGCTGATGCTGATGCTGATGCTGATGCTGATGCTGATGATGATGATGATGATGATGATGATGATGATTACGATTAGGATGATGATGATGATGATGATGATGATGATGATGATGATGATGATGATGATGATGATGATGATGCTGATGCTGATGCTGATGCTGAGGCGGATGATGATGAGTGATCGAGTGATGGAGGAGGATGATGATGATGAGATGATGATGATGGTGAGGATGATGATTGAGATGAGGTGTGGATGGAACGAGATGGGGATGGTGATGGTGATGGAGAGGGTCATGGCCGGGCGCGCCCCCACCCCCACACCCGCCCCCTCCTTCACTACTGGCCCCCACCCCACCCCCCCCCCCCCCCAACCCCCCCCCAACCCCCCCACTGTTAGCTTGGTCTATTTTATCCCTTGGTTTTTGGGTTCGCTTTACTTGTTGTTAACTTTGGTCTATTTTGATGCTCAAGCTTTTCGCGCTCTCGAGAGCTTGTCCCATACTCCTATTTCCCATCCCCACCACCCACCCCCCCACCCCCCCACCCATCCTTCTACCTCCATCCCCTCTTTTTTATATCCTGTCTCACACCCCCCCCCCCCACCCCCCCCCCCCCACCCCCCCCCCCCCCCCCCGCCCCCCCCCCACCTTCCTTCCTGTCCCCCACGTCACACCCAACCACCCCTCCTCACGGTCCCCACCCCCCTACCCCTATCTCCTGCCAACCCCCCTTCTCCTCGCCCCCCCCCCTCCACCTGTTCTGTCACTGTCCCACCCTACTCTCTCTTGTCCCACCCCTCCCCCCCCCCAACCCCCCCCCCCCCCCCCCAGACCCCACCACCCACTGCTCTCATGTCCGCCACCCTCCGTGCTCAACCGTTCCCCCCCCCCCCCCTATCTCTACTGTCCCCTCCCCCCCCCTGGTTCTCGTCCTGGCCATCCCCCCGTCCTCTCCCCCCACCCCCCCCCCCCCTCTCTCCTGTCCCCCCCCTCTCTCCTGGGGGCTGGCAGGGGGGGGGGAGGTGCCGAGCACTGAATTCGTCAGGTAATTACGTCCCCCCCCCTCCCCCCTCCCAAGCAGACCTAAAGCTCATGCTGAAGCAGAGCTTCAGCTTAGACTTCTTAAACTCACACGCCGGATCGGCGGATTTTCGCGTGTCCCAGTGCCCTCCACAAATTCTGAGAATGTGATTCGGGGATGCTAGCCGAGGTGGTTTTCGGCGCCCCTCCTCACGCGGACAGTAACAGTTTATATAGTAATGAGCGGAAAACAATGCTGTAACATTGGAAACTGGAAACTGGAACTGGCGCAGGGAGCAGCAAGACTAAGCCTCGCAGCCTGATGGCCCCGCAGGGGGGCCTGCGGATTATTCGAGCTACGCGGGATGCCATCGCCTGCGATGCTGGGATCTATGTCGTGCGCAGATGCGACGTCGCCCGTGGATGCGTGACGACATTGCTCTCTATCACAGCAGGGCGCCGATCAACCATCCAGAACGCAGCTGTACGTCGCTTCGCCAGTGTGTCAACGCCAACCTCGAGCTCCACCGACTTCGCCGCAACCGCCGCGGACTCAAAGAGTGCTCCACCCTTATCCCAGCGAAACCGTCCACGCGGTCTTCGCGGGACTACTGCTGCGTCGCATTCGTGCGCCTTCGCGACCTCCATCCAACGCTTCCAAGAACTGGAACAGCATTCGTCGATCTGCGACGGGACGATTCTGTAACTTCTGCTGTGTATGCGCGAAGACGGGGTCTTGTCCACGTGACGCTCGTTGCTGGCGACCACATCTACAGGGTTGCAGTTACTACGAGCACGGCCAATTCTTCAAGGGCGACAAGTGTACGCACCCGCGCATTCGCACAGCTAGCAAGTCTTCCCCTCGGAGTCCCAGCCGTCCACGCAGCCCGCAGCCGTCGCGGAGTCCAGGGGGTCGCCGCCCCCGTGGCCGTGGCCGCGACCCATCCCGCGGCAGTCCGGTGGGCGCGCGCCGACTTGGCCACAAGGACCGCCGTCGTTCGTCGGGTTCGCTTTCCCCTTCTCGTGGCCCCTCCCGCAACTCCCGCGACCCGCGCCGCGGCTCCGACGGCGGTCGCAGTTCGACTTGGGATGCGAGGCGCTCCTCCCAGCACGGCCGATCCCCATCCAGGGGTTCCGTCGGAGTCCGAGACGCCGCGGCCGCTCAGATTTCGCCCGGGCGCAGCGGCCGATCGCCTGCCCCGCGCCTGCTGTGTGCTTGTGCGGGTCTCTCGGGTACGCCGAGTTTCTGAATAAGCGTCTGGGGGCGCCGCCCCCGCCGACAGCCCCGCGTCGACCCCCTTCGCGGGCAGCCACCGCGCGCCTCAGGCGCTCCGACCCCCGTCGCGGCGCGACGACGAGGCGAGGTTGACCCTCGTCGGGGGGTACCCCCCCGCGCTTATTAAGAAATCCAATATACGTTTTGGGGCAAGGCTTGGCCATCTGGCCGGCCTTGCTGGCACGTGTTTCAAGCCCTGGCGCGCTTTGGAGAGCGC
>CAUYUJ010017372.1:42500-47500 GCA_963575745.1 Prorocentrum cordatum | reverse complement strand
CAGTCTTCTTGTGTATGCCAGTTGCCTGGAACCGTGCCTCGCATGCGTCAGCATGTCTCTCCCTCGTGCCTTCGAGGTTATCGATCATGTGACTGTTGTTGTTATTGTTATTGTTGTTGTTGTTGTTGTTGTTGTTGCTGCTGCTGCTGCTGCTGCTGCTGTTGTTGTTGTTGAACATTATTTATTCTAAAGAATAATTATTGTTGGGCCCCCTGGTGCGCGCCCCCCCTGCGCCGCCTAGGCCGCAGCTACATTTTCATCATTTTCGTGAGGAAGCCTCAGAAAAGAGGGTGTGTACAGGATCCGGTTGTTTTGTTGTAATCCGCTTTCCCTTGCAAAAAACAATAGAAAATGACATTTCTTGTTCTAATATAATCAAATTTCAAGAATCCCTTGCAAAAAATAAGGTAAAGTGGACATTCGCGCGCGCAAGACGAAATCCTTCCAAAACCTTAGTGTTCGCAGCGATTTTAACATAAAAACATCAAAAAACCAATGGTTTTTCAACAAAAAATTGTCAAAATCTCATCCCGCGCGCTCTTGCGGATTCGTAGGAAACCCAACACTTTTTAAACATTTCTGTCAAACGGGCTTTTGCGAGCAACTTTTTCGAACTTCTGCGACAACGGTTGCGCACCTGCCAGGGCCATCATCCCTGTCAAATAATACCATGCGGGACACATTCGTTTTTTCTTCGCGCGCGCACGCCGAAATCTCCAAAAACCATTGGGCTTCTTAAGAATTTTAGCACCGCGCATCATAAAATCACAACAACTTCTGTGGGTGTACGAACGTAGGCTTAACAACTTCTGTGGGTGTGTACTCCACGCCAGTGTAGTAGCCACGGTCGTCCGCAGGCCACGAAGTGAAGTGTCCGAACGTCATAGGGCGGGAAGCTGGGTGTGGGTGGTGGCGAAGAGTCGTGTGGATATTTGGTAGAGCTTGCACTGCCCCCCCACAAAGTGGGGGTATCGGCTGGCGTCGCATGAAAACCCTGGCACTGGTGAGAACACTGAGCGTTCGGGTAAAGTGATTGTTGTTGTTGTTGTTGTTGTTGTTGTTGCTGTTGTTATTGTTGTTGTTATTGTTGTTGTTGCTGTTGTGGTTGTTGTTGTTGTGGTTGTTGTGGTTGTTGTTGCTGCTGTTGTTTGTTGTTGTTGTTGTTGTTGTTGTTGTTGTTGAATTTTCATATCTGTAAATAATTATTGTTGACCCTCCCCCACCGGTGCATAATGTTTTTTCTCAATCAAAGTGTGCTCCTCGACGCTCGCACCTTGTTTTTTGACAGGGGAAGTCTTGATGCTCAAACTGGGCCCCTGGCCCCCGGGTTACAACAACAACGGCTCCCGCATCAGACTTCCTTACAATTTAGCCAGGACCCCCGCTCCCGCCCGAGACTTCCTCGCATTTTATTCAGGAATCGCGCTCTCGATTGGGACTTCCTTATAATTTATTCAGGAATCGCTCTCCCGGCGCTCTGGAGTCGCGCTCTCGCTGGAGATTTGCTTGCAACTTACTGAAGAATGGCCTTGCGTTGGAATCTCTTGCAATTTGCCAAAGCGCCGCGCTCCCGACAACCAGGCACCCAGGAGTCGCGCCCGTTGTGGCCCCATGTGCATGCCCTTCGTGGCCCCGCTGTCGCCATTTGTGTCCCCCTCACTGTCCTACGTGGCCCAGTTGCTACCCTCAGTGGCCCAATAGTTGCCTTCTGTGGCCCCGCATTATCTGCACTTCGTGGCCCCCGCTCGTTCGCGCTCTTCGTGGCCCCATACGCATTCCCTTCGTGTCCCCGCTGTCGCCCTTCCGTGGCCTACTTCGTGCCCTTCGTGGCCCTGCTGTCGTTCTCTCTCGCTCTCGCTTTCGCTCGTCGTCTTCGTCGTCGTCGCCGTCGTCTTCGACGTCGTCGTCGTCGTCGTGGTCGGTCCCCTGTCCATCCCTCTTGGGGTCGGGTCGACGGTCCGCGGCCGCCCCGCCGATCAGCGCTGCCGCTGGCCAGGCCGACGGTCCGCGGCCGCCCCGCGGCTTGCCAGGGCCTGGCCTGCAGGAAAGAAAGGTATACCCCACCAAAATGGGTTCGATCGAAGATGCAGAGGGCGGGTATCGAGGGTTTGGGAAACACGCGTTATTGGACACTCGAGCATATAAGGGTGAACAGTCTTAAGTTTATTGTTGTTGTTGTTGTTGATGATGTTGTTGCTGCTGCTGTTGTTGTTGTTGTTGTTGCTGCTGCTGCTGCTGCTGCTGTTGTTGTTGTTGTTGTTGTTGTTGTTGTTGTTGTTGTTGTTGTTGTTGTTGTTGTTGTTGTTGTTGTGTGGTTGTTGTTGCTTTGACTGTTGGTTGTTGTTGTTGTTGTTGTTGTTGAACATTATTACTTCTAAAGAATAATTATTGTTGGGGCCCCTGGTGCACGACCCCCTCGCCGCGCCTAGGCCGCAGCCTCATTTTCATCATTTTCGTGAGGAAGTCTCAGGCAAAACGGGTTGGTCCGGATCCGGTTGTGTTGTTACGATCGGTTTTCCCTTGCAAAAAATAAGCTAAAGTGGACATTTCTTGTTCTAACATAACCAAACTTCAAGAATCCCTTGCAAAAAATAAGGTAAAGTGGACATTCGCGCGCGCAAGACGAAATCCTTCCAAAACCTTAGTTTTCGTAGCGATTTTAACATAAAAACATCAAAAAACCAATGGTTTTTCAAACAAAAATGTCAAAATTTCATCCCGCGCGCTCTTGCGGATTCGTAGGAAACCCAACACTTTTTAAACATTTCTGTCAAACGGGCTTTTGCGAGCAACTTTTTCGAACTTCTGCAACAACGGTTGCGCACCTGCCAGGGCCATCATCCCTGTCAAATAATACCATGCGGGACACATTCGTTTTTTCTTCGCGCGCGCACGCCGTCGTCGTCGGCCGCGGGGCCCTGAATAGTAGCCACGGTCGTCCGCATGCCACGAAGTGAAGTGTCCGAACGTCATAGGGCGGGAAGCTGGGTGTGGGTGGTGGCGAAGAGTCGTTTGGAAATTTGGTAGAGCTTGAACCGGCCCCCCCACAAAGTGGGGGTATTGCCCGCCTCCTATGAAAACCCTGGCACTGGTGAGAACGGAGTGTCCCCACGTGCTAGTAATTGTTGTTGTTGTTGTTGTTGTTGTTGTTGTTGTTGTTGTTGTTGTTGTTGTTGTTGTTGTTGTTGTTGAACATTATTACTTCTAAAGAATAATTATTGTTGGGCCCCCTGGTGCACGCCCCCTCGCCGCGCCTAGGCCGCAGCCACATTTTCATCATTTTCGTGAGGAAGCCTCAGGCAAAACGATGTGGTCCGGATCCGGTTGTTTTGTTCCCCCCCGCTTTCCCTTGCAAAAAACAATATAAAATGACATTTCTTGTTCTAACATAACCAAACTTCAAGAATCCCTTGCAAAAAATAAGGTAAAGTGGACATTCGCGCGCGCAAGACGAAATCCTTCCAAAACCTTAGTTTTCGTAGCGATTTTAACATAAAAACATCAAACAACCATTTTTTTTTTTATATATAAGAATTTTTATATAAAAATTTGTCAAAATTTCATCCCGTGCGCTCTTGCGGATTCGTAGGAAACCCAACACTTTTTAAATCATTTCTGTCAAACGGGCTTTTGCGAGCAACTTTTTCGAACTTCTGCAACAACGGTTGCGCACCTGCCAGGGCCATCATCCCTGTCAAATAATACCATGCGGGACACATTCGTTTTTTCTTCGCGCGCGCACGCCGTCGTCGTCGGCCGCGGGGCCCTGAATAGTAGCCACGGTCGTCCGCATGCCACGAAGTGAAGTGTCCGAACGTCATAGGGCGGGAAGCTGGGTGTGGGTGGTGGCGAAGAGTCGTTTGGAAATTTGGTAGAGCTTGAACCGGCCCCCCCACAAAGTGGGGGTATTGCCCGCCTCCTATGAAAACCCTGGCACTGGTGAGAACGGAGTGTCCCCACGTGCTAGTAATGGTTGTTGTTGTTGTTGTTGTTGTTGTTGTTGTTGTTATTGTTGTTATCATTGTGACTGATGTGGTTAATTGTTGTTGTTGCTGCTGCTGATGATGATGGAAGCATGTTCCTGGGGTCCCGTTAGGTTGCGTCTGGGGGGGGGTGCAACGCGACCGCGCAACGCTCGCACGCGAGCGTGGTCGGGTTGCGACTCCCGTTGCGCTCTCCCTTGCGCGTCTCGTGCGCCTTTCGCACGGCGCCCCATGGGGGCTTCTGCGGCAGTCCGTATCGGATCTGCATAGGATCCTGTACATCCCGTATTGGATCCTGAACTGGCCGTATCGGATCTGTACAGGATCCACACTGGATTTATACGGACCCCACACAGGCCGTATGGATATGTGTCGGGTCCGATGCAGGCCGTAGGGGATCTGCATTGGATCCCGTGCAGGCCGTATGGGATCTGTATCGGATCCCCGACAGGTCGTATTGGATTTGTATCGGACCCCATACAGGCCGCATGGGATCTGTATCGGGCCCCATACAGGCCGTGTGGGATCTGTACTCGATCCCATACAGGCCCGATGGGATCTGCTTCGGATCACATACACGTCGTATGGGATCTGTATTGGATCCCATGCAGGCCGCATGGGGTCTGTCTCGGATCCCACTCCGGCCGTATGGGATCTATTCCGGCACACACCTCACACGGTTCGTGGCCCCACATGGGGCACAACCGAATGTTTCGGGTCCATTTCGACACACCCCTCACACGGTTCGTGGCCCAACAGGTGGCGCAACTGAAGGCTTTCGCGGCCTCACAGGGGGCTCCAGCGAAGGCTTCGGGTCAATTTCGGCCGACCACTCACACGGTTCGTGGCCCACAGGGGGCACAACCGAAGGCTTCGGGTCCATTTCGGCGCACCCCTTTCACGGTTCGTGGCCCCAAAGGAGGCACCACCCAAGGCTTCGGGTTTATCTCGGCACGCACTTTACACGGTTCGTGGCTCCATAGGGGGCGCAACCGAAGGCATCGGGTTCATGTCGGC
>CAUYUJ010017372.1:5000-37500 GCA_963575745.1 Prorocentrum cordatum | reverse complement strand
CCTAAGATGGGGTTGTTATTATTACTTGGGCGCCTCCTACTCCTCCTTCCTTTTCTCCTCGTCCTCCTCATACCTAGACATACTCATACACATACTTACTTATAAACATACCTATTCATATTCAGACCTGACAATTTGAACTTACTCGTACTCAGACCTACTCATACTCAGACCTACTCATACTCAGACTTACGCATGCTGAGACTCACTCATCCCCAGATTTGCTCATACTCAGACCTTTTCATTGTCTGACTTACTCAACACACAGCAGATTGTGAGGATGTCTCAGGCGGGGCGCTGGTTTCAACACCCCTAAGTGGAGCCGCCAAGGGGTATGACACGGTCCCGTTCGCGGCCGTTTTGTGGGGATGTCTCAAGCCGTTTGCTTGTTTTCTGTCCCGACATCCTTCGCTTCGATAGCAGATTTTGAGGATGTCTCAGGCGGGGCGCTGGTTTCAGCACCCCTAAGGGGAGCCGCCGAGGGGTATGACACGGTCCCGTTCGCGGCCGTTTAAGCGGGTTGCTTGTTTTTTGTCTCAACATCCTTCGCTTGGAGAGCAGATTGTGAGGATGTCTCAGGCGGGGCGCTGGTTTCAGCGCCCCGCCTGAGACATTCCCAAGTACAATGCTACCTTGTAAATAGGATGCGCACTTGGGGGGCTCCACGCAGTG
Source organism: Prorocentrum cordatum (assembly GCA_963575745.1). Lineage (NCBI taxonomy): Eukaryota > Dinophyceae > Prorocentrales > Prorocentraceae > Prorocentrum > Prorocentrum cordatum. The sequence continues at coordinate 36,828 of CAUYUJ010017372.1, read as the reverse complement.
AGTAATAGTTGTTGTTGTTGCTGCTGCTGCTGCTGCTGTTGCTGTTGCTGTTGCTGTTGCTGTTGTTGTTGTTGTTGAACATTATTTATTCTAAAGAATAATTATTGTTGGGCCCCCTGGTGCGCGCCCCCCCTGCGCCGCCTAGGCCGCAGCTACATTTTCATCATTTTCGTGAGGAAGCCTCAGAAAAGAGGGTGTGTACAGGATCCGGTTGTTTTGTTGTAATCCGCTTTCCCTTGCAAAAAACAATAGAAAATGACATTTCTTGTTCTAATATAATCAAATTTCAAGAATCCCTTGCAAAAAATAAGGTAAAGTGGACATTCGCGCGCGCAAGACGAAATCCTTCCAAAACCTTAGTGTTCGCAGCGATTTTAACATAAAAACATCAAAAAACCAATGGTTTTTCAACAAAAAAATGTCAAAATCTCATCCCGCGCGCTCTTGCGGATTCGTAGGAAACCCAACACTTTTTAAACATTTCTGTCAAACGGGCTTTTGCGAGCAACTTTTTCGAACTTCTGCGACAACGGTTGCGCACCTGCCAGGGCCATCATCCCTGTCAAATAATACCATGCGGGACACATTCGTTTTTTCTTCGCGCGCGCACGCCGAAATCTCCAAAAACCATTGGGCTTCTTGAGTGTCATCTTGAAACCTCTGCGTATCGACGCATGTGTATCATGTGTATCATGTACCATATGCATCATATGCAACAGATGTTCTGTGGAAGGCTTAACAACTTCTGTGGGTTAACAAGGCTTAACAACTTCTGTGGGTGTACGAACGTAGGCTTAACAACTTCTGTGGGTGTGTACTCCACGCCAGTGTAGTAGCCACGGTCGTCCGCAGGCCACGAAGTGAAGTGTCCGAACGTCATAGGGCGGGAAGCTGGGTGTGGGTGGTGGCGAAGAGTCGTGTGGATATTTGGTAGAGCTTGCACTGCCCCCCCACAAAGTGGGGGTATTGGCTGGCGTCGCATGAAAACCCTGGCACTGGTGAGAACACTGAGCTTTCGGGTAAAGTGATTGTTGTTGTTGTTGTTGTTGAACTCTCATTTCTGAAGAATGATTATTGTTGATCCCCCCTGTCCGGTGCACATTGTTTTTTCAATTGAAGTGCTTCCTCCGGGGCTCGCACCTTGTTTTTGACAGGGAAAGCCTTGCGGATCAGATTGCGTTGTTGGGCCCCGGACTACAACAACAACGGCTCCCGCTTCAGACTTCCTCACAATTTACTCAGGACCCCCGCTCCCGCCTGAGACTTCCTCAAAATTTACTCAGGAAGGGCGCTCCCGCTTCAGACTTTCTCGCATTTTACTCAGAAGCGGCGCTCCCGCTTGAGACTCCCTTAATCAGGACCCCTGCTCCCGCCCGACACTTCCTCATAATTTACTCAGGAATGGCGCTCTCGCTTAGGACTTCCTCGCAATTTATTGCAGCATCGCGTTCTCGACGCTCAGGAACCACGCTCGCGCCAAGGACGCCCTCGCAATTTACTTAGGAATCGCGCTCGCAATTTACGCAAGAATCCCGTTTGAACGTCCCGCCCGCCCGACCCGCCCGTCAGGGTCCGCCCGCCCGACCGGCGCTCCCGCCTGAGACGTCCAACAATGTACTCGGGACCCCCGCTCCCGCCCAACTCTTCCTTGAGGAATGCGCCCTCGCCTAGGACTTCCTCGAACGTTCACACTCTTACCCTCCTGCCCCTTCTTCCCCATCCAACCTCCCTCCTCCCTCCCCTCTCCCTCATATCCACTCTCCTCCTCCCTCTTCCTCTCTCCCCTCACCCTCCTCCCATAACCCTCCTCCCTCCTCTCTTCGCCCTCCCCTCTCCAGCCTCCTCCTTCCTCCGCTTTCTCTGTCTCTCTATCTCCAATCGTCCCCCCCCCCTCCTCGCCCCCTCTCTCCTGGCGTGTTCCCCTTTAGCCTCGTCCCTCCCCCTCCCTTCCTCCCACTCTCCCTCGTTCTCCCCCTTCCTCTTCTTGCAGGGCCCGCGCTAATTCCAATGGTGGGCAAAGAGATGCGTGCCCCATCCTCCGAATAATTCCCCGCCCGTTCACGCCCGCTTGTCTAAGCCCGCCCGTCCCCGCAAAAAGAAAGAATCCCCCCAGAAGGGGGTGCGCTCGAAGACGAAGGGGGCGGGTATCGAGGGCGTGGGTATACACGTTGCATGGCACGCGGGCAAGTAAGAGCGAACAGTCTTAAAATGATTGTTGTTGTTGTTGTTGTTGTCGTTGCTGAGTATTCATTTCTACAGAATACTTGTTGTTGATCTCCGGAAACGGTTCCGCGCGCTCTCTCCTCGACGCCAGCTACATTTTCTTTGAAAACGAGGCTCCCGCTCGAGCGTTGGCTTGAGCCTACATGTAGGCCCTTGGAGGCCCAACTTCGACAACAACGGCTCCCGCTCGATACTTCTCACAATTTACCCCGAGACACTCTGGCCAGAGAGGCCCCCGATCTCAGGAACGGCGCTCTCGCTCGAGACTTCCTCGCAATTCAATTCAATTGGCGGAGGCCCAGCCACGACGACAAGGGCTCTTGCTCGATACTTGCTCACGATTTACTCCGAGAGCCCCTGGCCAAGAAGGCCCCCGAACTCATGAACGGCGCTTTCGTTCGAGACTTTCCCGTAATTCAGGCAAGTTGGTGGAGGCCCGGACATGGCGACAAGGGCTCCTGTTCGATATTTCTCCATAGGTATTCCGAGAGCCCTTGGCCAGAGATGAGGAACGGCGCTCCTGCTCGAGACTTCTTCGCACTTCAGTCAGTGACCGACGAGGAAGGGATTCCCCCCGAAAGGGGGTGCAATCGAAGACGAAGTGGGCGGGTATCGAGGGCTGGGGTATACGGAATGCAAGACACGCGTTCCAGTAAGAGCGAACAGTCTTAAACTGATTGTTGTTATTCTGGTTGTTGTTGTGGTTGTTGTTGTTGTTGTTGCTGTTGTTGTGGTGCTTGTTGTGGTTGCTGTTGTTGTACCCTTTCCACTTGTTGATCATTCTGTTGGACAGCCTGAATACGCCCTGGCGCTCTCGTCCAGGCGCCGGCTGCGTTTCCTTTGAAAAATAGGCTCACGCTCGGGCGCTTCGGAGGTGCGCGAGAAACGGCCCCCCAACAACAACAGCGCCAGCTCGATACTTCCTTTACACTCGGGGCCAGGGCTCTTGCTCGCCGCCCAAAGGCGCCTTTCCAACAAAACCGGCGCTCCCGCTCGAGACTTCCATGCTCTTTACCTGAGGATTGGCGCTCCCGCCTCAGGACCGCTTGCAAACAACGACGTTCCCACTCGATACTTCCTTCGCTTTTTAACTCAGGACTCTCTAGAGGCCCTGAGGCTTCATAGTGTCTGAGGAGACTTGCTTACTAAACAGTTGTTATTGTTGGACACTCTGAATGCGCCCTGGCGCTCTCGCCCAGGCGCCGGCAACATTTCCTTTTAGGCTTACGCTCGGGCGCTTCGGAGGTGCGCGAGAAACGCCCCCCCCCAACAATAACAACAACAGCGCTCAGGCTCGATACTTTCTTCCTTTTCACTCGGGGCTTCTGCTCGCCGCCTAAAGGCGCCTTTCCAACAAAACCGGCGCTCCCGCTCGACTCTTTACCTCAGGATTGGCGCTCCCGCGTCAGGACCGCTTTCAAACAACGACGTTCCCGCTCGATACTTCCTCCGCTCTTTACCTCAGGATTCCGAAGAGGCCCTCGACCTCGAGCGGCACATATGCGCCAAGCGGCCGGTGTGTCGGTCCTCCCGACGCGCCCAGCCCAACACGCACTCGTTTGTTTCGTCGTCGTCGTCGTCGTCGTCGTCGTCGTCGTCGTGGTCGCCGTCGCCGCGCCCGACCGCGACGACGGGCGACAGGCGCCTTGCCCCGCTCCGATGCTTGGAATTCGGTTGCCCTGGGGCGCCGTCGTCGCCGGGCGCCGTCGTCGTCGTCGTCGTCGTCGTCGTCGTCGTCGTCGTCGTCGTCGTCGTCGTCGTCGTCCTTCTCCCCCTCCTCCTCCTTCTCCTCCTCTTTCTCCTCCTCCTCCGCCTCCTCTTCCCCCTCCTCCTCCTCCTCCTCCTCCTCCAGCTGCCATCTGGGCCTAAGATATTGTCAGGGCAGCCCAGACCGCCACCATGCTATTCCTCAGTCCGAGCGGACAGAAGGGGTGACGGCCCGCATAATGGCGGCTCTCACAGCGTCTCTCGCAGTGCTCCTCTTCAACCCGCTCACGGCAAAGTCCGACAGGCTGGCAGAGATATACGAGGAGGTTCAAAATTTTGACATAATCGTGCTGACTGGGACTTCCCGCAGAAGACGCGACCCCAGCATCACGCAGCACCGCAGCGCCGACACCCGCTTTTACGAGGCAGGATGGCAGCCTGGCGACCTGACCAACCGCAGCACGGGCATCATCATAGCTCTGCAGGGTCGACTGCGGGGCGCCAAGGTGACATAACTACACGAACCACCACAGGAACTCAACGGAAGAGGACTCGCGATCACAATGCAGCACCACGACCAGACAATGCTGATCATCGGCTACTACTGCCCCCCGCAGCCCACCGCGGGCAAGACGTCGCGCAAGGACTACTATGCGACGACCAGCCGCCTGTTCGCTTGGATAGAGGACATCAGCCAGAGGAAGCACCGCGATGCGATGCTCATCGTTGCAGGCGACCTCAACGACGGAGTAGGCATCACGGGCAAGGGCGACAGACCAGAGACAGAAGCACTCGGAGAAGGGCGATCACCAGAACGATTACCAGGAGGCGCAGGGCAGAAAGCACGGAACTACGCGGACCGCCACCAACTCAGCATAGTGAATACCATCGGCAGCTGGCGGCCCACGTACTTCGGCGAGAAACACGTTAGCTGCATAGACTATATCATGATACCGCAGAGCATGACGGAAACGATGATCTCACAAGGACCCCTGCTTCACATGGGAGCACGCCTTCAACACATTCGTTGCCGAGCACGACGGGGCCGCGTTCCAGTGCACGTGACGTTTCGCCTGCCACTACGACAACGAGTACAACATCGACCCAAGATACCCAAGTGGGACAAGGACAGCTTGGCCCACGCAGCGCGCCACGGACTTCATAGAGGGGAGTTCATCGAGCGGGTGGAACGGGCCATGCAAGATTACGACCCAGCAGGCAAAGGAGTGGACCAGCTCTTCCAGGACATCAACACCATGCTCATCGAGAAGGCGCAGAGGTTCTACAGCAAGGCGCCGACGCCGACGGACGAGTGCGAGGAACTGCGCCGTGAACGCATGCAACTCCTCCGAGATCGCAGAGCAGCCAGAGCTGAACTTCATGACCTCCGCGCAGCAACCACAGAGGCTGTTCGCGCGCCTGCGACCGCATCGTCGCCGCCCCTGTTTTGCACGGGCGGGCTCGAACCCAGGGGCTCTCCCGCGACGGCGACCCAGGACCAGGGAAACACAGAAGGAAACCCATGCGCCGAAGATGAACCAACGCCACTCACCGAGACGGAACAGCGCATGCGCAGGATAGAGACGCAGCTCCGAGACACCACGCGGACCTGCCAACTACAACGACGACGGGCGCAGCAACGCCGTGCCGACCTCCGCGTGGAGGAGCTGTGCGGGGCGTGGGAACAACGCGACCTAGCACGGGTCGGACGACTCTCCCGTCTGATTGCAGGAGGACGGTGCGGACCACGCAAAAGGGACTACTGGACGGCGAGGACGACAAACCCAACCAAACAGGAGTGGATAGAGTTCTGGCAACTTCCAGGAGGCTCTGGAGGCATGGATGGGACTGAGCAGGACACACAACACCTGGGGGCCATCCCACACCACGCGGAAGAATAGGACTACTGCGAGAACGACTTAGAGGAGAAGATCGAGGAGGACTACAACGAGATCGCGAAGTGCCTCAAACGTGCGCGCCTCCGACGAGCAGCGCCGCCCACAGCGGCGCCAGCAGGAGTATGGCGACTACTGCTTTGCCCGCCAGGCCAAGACCGACAACCGCGCCTACGACGCGGACTCGGGCATCAAGCATGCGACGGGGGACCAGTTCTATTTCAAGCTCTAATCAAGGCGGCACTGGCAGCGGTGCGCATCAGCAACGTGGCACCAGTGCGCTGGCAGCAGAGCACGGCGACCGCAGTCAAGAAGAACACGAAGAAGGGCCCTGCAGGCAAGAGGATCTACCACATCATGGACCCGGTCGGCAAGGCGTACTACGCGGCGGCGCTGCGGCGACAGCAGAAGCGCACCCGCGCCGACCAGGACTGCGGCATCATCGAGGGCAGACGACGAGAAGGCGCGATCCTCGCCATGGCGGTCATCGAGTGCAGAGCACGAACGGCGGGCTACAACTACGCGTCCACCATGAAGGATAGGTCCAAGGATGTCGTGGCCAGCTTCGCGCCCTGCATCGAGCGCTGGACTAAGGACTGCAACGGGGAGATCACGCACGACAGCTGCTCTATGGCACGAGCGAACTATTTCAACACCCTGTCTACGTTGGCCGTGCCGAGCACGCGGGCGACATACGCAAGGTCATCTTATGCGGGAAGCAAACAGACGCCCCATCCCTCGTCGACCAGGCCCACAAGATAGACGACACATTGAACGTACGCCTCGCAGAGATCGGCCTCAAACAGAACCAGGACAAACATGAGGCGATCGTTTACTTCCAGGGCTCGGGTGCCAGCCAGGCACATCGACTACTCAAGCAGGACCCACAGTGCAAACTTCCTGGCGAGGTAGCGGCGACGGCGAGGTACCTGGGCCCACAGGTCACAGCGACGCAACAAGATTACCCAGAACTGCAGAAGCGCTTCCAGGCCATGAAGAAGAGCTACTACGAGTGTGGCAAGTTCTGGACCAAGCGCGAGATCCCGTGCAGGTGGAAGCGCGCCGTCTTCATATACAGGGTCATCAACACGGGGCTCTCATGCATCGAGTGCTACCTGCCGGCGCCCAACGAGTACCAGATACTTCAGAGTGCAATGGGGGCGCTGCTGAGGAGGGCGACGGCAGGCAGGGCGAGCACGCGCCACGAGATCTTGCCACCAGAGGAGGAAGCCTTGGTCCGAAGGCTCGGCTGGACAAAAGACATCTTGAGATTCCCGAGCAATCATCGCCAACTCATCGTCGCCCTGTTCGGGCGCCTCGAATTCGAGACGAATGCCGACGATGCCACGAACGAGCTGACGACGCATGCGAACCCCTGGGCCCGTCGCATCGAGGAGGGCGTGGCGAAAGCCTGCCAAGTCTCGGAGAACTTCAGAACCATCTTCGGGGAGGAGGATGTCGAGATAGGTAAGATGTTCACGCTCGAGGTCAGAGAACAACTACACCTACTAGACGTACGAGAAGTCAGCCCAGCTAAACTGACAGTAGCAGTTCCCCACCAGGACAGGCCCCAAACGATGAGCTGCGAAAAGATCTGGCCCTCCAGGACCTCCCACCGTGGAAATGCTCTCTCAGGGATAATCTAGGGGAGTGCGGACTCCTGTTCGCCAGCAAGAAGGCGTTGCACAGTCATGTCATCCGAGATCATCGCGTGCACAATTTAGCCGCTCTGCTGACGACTAACAACGAGTGCGTCAATTGCTACCAGTGTTTCACTAGCCGAGGGACCGCTTGGACACATCTTGCGAGGAGTATGATTACAGGAAGCTGCAATTCAGATAGGACACGAAATCAATACCAGCCGACAAAACCGAGCACGAAATGCCCTCTCTGCAGCCATCTCTTCTTAGACAAGGGCACGTTCTACTCCCACCTATGCACTCATTTACCTAGACAGCTACTCCGATCGCGAGCACGGAATGGCGCTCGTCGACCAGCGCCCAGCAGGGGCGCCCGCGGCGACGGCAGGAGGGCCACCGAGCCCCGTCCGCAGCCGCCAGCCGAGACGCCTCGTGAGAGGAGCTCAAGAAGGAGGACCAGGAGGAACATCGGAGGCGCCCAACCAGCAGGCAGTCGAAATCACCGCGCACCCCACCCAGACGCTGGCGCGCGAGCAGGCCGAGCTGGGCCGCCACCACATCGGCGATTGGACAGAGGTGGTGAACTACATTGGCCGCGCCCTGGAGCCAGACGCGGAGCACGACCAATGGGAGAATTACTACCAGGACACCATCTCGAATGGCAACGCGGAGACGGAGACCGACAGCATCCCGATCACCAGGGTGCGCAAGGGCAAAGAGGGCGGAGCGAACGAGAAGCGCAGCAGGAACCAGTCCCAGGCGAAGCTGACGAAACCGCAACTGGAGCCCTTCCTCGTGCGGGAACTACGCAAAGAAGGAACGGTACGCAACGTCGGATCGGCGCCGAGGGGAGCGCTGGAGCGGGAGACGAGGCGCCGGATCAACGGCTGAGAACCGTGCAGCTCTGTCCTGTGCCTGCCAGCGCAATAGCACAGGCAATTCCGAAGGCGTTCAGAGGCAGCGAACGTTTTAGAATGTTGGTTAGGGAAGGCCGCCTCCCCCCCTCCTCCTCCGCCGTCTGAGTCTCCTGACCTTTTCCGACTCCGAGGCCAGAGCTTTCCAGAGTATTTTGTTGTGCACCGACCTCCCCCCCCCCGAACCGAAGCGAAAGGGTAGGGGCAGAGGAGGCCAGGGCAGGGGAGTAGAGGAGCAAGCGACAGGGCATTCGTAAACGCTGGTGCTACCCTGCTCTCGGACCCCTGCGTGGGGCAGGTCGGTGCGGGTTGGGCCCGAGCGTCTCAGCTGACGCCAGTGACCCCCTTTCGGCAAAGTGATCTCAGCTAGGCCGCCAGATTTTGTAACGCCACGCAAGCCCGAGAGAGCGTAGCACCGAACTGGCCCGAGAGCTCGATCGATCGATCCTCCTCCTCCTCCTCCTCCCTCCTCCTGCCCGTCCTCCTCTCTCGACGTCGTCGTCGTCGTCGTCGTCGTCGTCGTCGTCGTCGTCGTCGTCGTCGTCTTCGTTGTCATCGTCGTCGTCGTCGTCGTCGTCGTCGTCCTTCTCCTCCTCCTTCTCCTCCTCCTCCTCCTCCTTCTCCTCCTCTCCCCCCTCCTCCTCCCCCCTCCTCCTATTCCTCCTCCTCCTCTTCCACCTTCTCCTTTCCTGCCCCATCCCCCTCGTCGTCGTCCTCGTCTTTCTCCTTTCTCGTCGTCGTTGTCGTCGTCTTTCCTCCTCCTCCTCCTCCTTCTCCTCCTCCCTCGTCTTCACTCCCTCCTCCTCCTCCTCCTCCTCCTCCTCCTCCTCCTCATCCTGCTCCCGCCTCTTCCTGTTGCCTGCTCCCCCTTCCTTCGCCCCCATCCTCTTCCGATCCAGGCGTTCCAGACGCCTTCACGAAGCCCAGAAGCTCCTCAGATCCAGGCTTTCCCCAAACATTTCCTGAAGTCTCGTTTAAGGGAACTCAGCAGTCCTCTAGCTCAGCTTTGAGGCGTCTCCCAGGGGCCCTCATGTTTCCTACAAGGATTCTGAAGCTTTTCTCAGAGGCTCCAGGGGCTCTCCAAAAGGCTCCACAGACTCTCCAAGGGGCTCCGGGGGCTCTCCCAGAGGTTGTGGGGCCTCTCTTAGAGGTCTTAGGCTACCCAGGCGTGGCGATACTTAGAAGCAAGGCATGGGCAGGGCGATCGTGAAGGCGACGTGCCATCCGGACTGGAGATGTTGAAGCGCTTCGGAAGAGGTGTTGTCAAGACCACCATGGGCGGGATATTTGGGTAAGGGAATATCCGAGCCCCTTTGGGCAAGACAACTCCCCCATGATGGGTGGAGCTATCATGATGGATGCATGCTGCATGTAAAGTCAAAGAGCATTCGGATACACTGATTGTTGTTGTTGTGGTTGTTGTTGTTGTTGTTGTTGTTGTTGTTTTTGTTTTGTTGCTGTTGTTGTTGTCGTTGTTGTTGTTGTCGTTGTTGTTGGTATTGGTGTTGGTGTTGTTGTTGTTGCTGCTTCTGGTGCTGCTGCTGTTGTTGTAATTGCTGCTGTTGCTGTTGCTGTTGCTGTTGCTGTTGCTGTTGCTGTTGCTGTTGTTGTTGTTGTTGTTGTTGTTGTTGAGTTCTCATTATTGAATAAGTATCCGTAAGGGCTTCGCCCGCTGCCGCCGGCCCCCTCTATATCAGATTGGGATACATCAGAGCTATATTGGGATGTCTGGGCACCGTCTTGATGACATTCGGGAACGTCATGCTAGGGCGGCTGGCGATGAGCAGAACATATCGAGATTCTGAAATCATTGTTGAACGCTTTGTTGTCTTCTTAAAGCATTTTCCTCCAGTTGTTCATTGGAAGCGCTCTGGTAACGGCTGGGAATAGATTGTTTCAGGCAGTATTTGGGGACATTGCAGTTTTTCTGCTCAGGAGAAGGAGTGTCGCCTTTGGGCAGCCTCCGCGAGGTGGATTCGTAGCCTGGGGGTGCGCATCCAGCGTAATCTACGAGGGATCGTGGCATCGAGGGCGCGAATGTGGCGTAATTTCTATGGGATCGTGGCCTTGGGGGCGCGAATTTTGCATAATTCACTCGGGATGGCGTGGCCTCGGGGGCGAGACTGCGGCGTAATTTACAAGGGATCGTGGCCTCGGGGGCGGTCATGTGGCGTAATTTACGAGTGGTCGTGGCCTCGGGGGCGCGAATTTGGTGTAATTTACAATGGATCGTGGCCTCGGGGGCGCGAGCGTGGTGTTTGGGTGCCCGTTGGCTTTTGGCACCTTTTACTTTTTCCTTTTTTCGGCACGGTGGAGGTGTCGACGCACTTGGGTCAACACGCTCGAGCGGAATCAGTACGTGCGTTGGCTCCACGGCAACATCAAGTTCGGTTTGCGAACGCTCCAGGCCTCAAGGCGCAGGGGCGATGGGCGAAGATCGCCAACATGAGTGCGGATGTCTTGGCTCTGACTGAGACCCATTCGGACCAAGCTGGTGGATGGTGCGGGGCCGGCCTGCTACGGAGGGGACCTTCGGCGGCGTCGGCCTCTCGGTATGGCGGCATTCCTGTCTGGCGGTCTGGGAGTCGAGGTAGTTGTCGACGCGGAGAGCCCGCGCCGCAAGTGCTACGAAGACCGCTGGCTGATGGCGACGACTCTGTGGACAGGCGAAGGCAAGCGACCCATCGTAATTTACGCGGTGCGCGGGCCGTCGGGGGCGCGAGCGGACAGGGCCAAGCCGAAATATTTGTTGAACATGCTCGAGACAGTTCTCGTGGACGCCACTGCTCGCGGTCAGGTGGCCCGTTTCGCGGGCGGGATTTCGACGCAGAGATTTCGGGCGCGGCCGACTCCCAGGCGAAGCTGCGCAAGGCAGGGCGACATGAAGGCTACGACTTCTGCAGGGAGAGCCACCTGGCCATCCCGACTTGCACGCGGGGCCGTAGTTCGCAATTTGCTCGCGTCGCCATGAAGTTTCTGCCTTGGCTCGGAACTGCCGGATGGATGCCGCGGCCGGGCTGCCCGTGCGCCGCCCGTTGATTTTTGGCGATCGATTGTCGAGGCGCCGTTGGCAAGGCAGTGTAATTTGCGGAGGATTCTGGCCTCGGGGGCGCGAACTTTGCGTAATTTACGAGGGATTATAGCCTCGGGGGCACGGATCCTTTTGCATTTTTACGTGTCCCCTTCCCCCCTAGGAATTCTGAGAACCCTCCCGGGGGACGCTAAGCAGGGCCTTTTTCGGCTCCCCCCCCTCGAGCGGACAGTAACAATTTACAGTAGGAAGCAGAAGGCAGTATTGCAACACTTGAAACTGGAAGCTGGAACTGGTGCAGGGAGCAGCAACCTTAATCCTCGCAGCCTGATGGCCCCGCAAGGGGGCCGGCGGATTGTTGATCCCTCCCCCTCTGGTGCACATTTGTAGTTTTCCAATTGAAGTGCTCCTCGCGTCGCTCGTACCCTGTTGTTATCAGGGAAAGTCTTCGTCCTCAAACTGTGTTGTTGGCACCCGGGTTACAACAACAACGGCTCCCGCTTGAGATTTCCGTGCAATTTAGCCAAGACCCCTGCTCCCGCCTGAGACGTCCTCGCAATTTATGCAGGAATCGCGCTCTCGCTTGGGACTCCTTTACAATTCTTGACGCTTCGCGTATCCCCACCAGCCCATCCAGAAACGATGCTCAGGGGAGTTGAGGTGATCAGGGAAGTCGGGGAGCATGCAGAATAACAAGAGCGGGGGAAGCTGTCGCAGACCCCGAGAGGGGGAGGATGGAAGAGGAATCGTCGTCGTCGTCGTCGTCGTCGTCGTCGTCGGAGGAGGAAGAGGAGGAGGAAGAGGAGGAGGAGGCGGAGGAGGAGGAGGAGGAGAATGAGGAGGATATGGAGTAGGGCGAGGACGAGGACGAGGAGGACGAGAAGGAGGAGAAGGAGCAGAGGGAGGAGAAGGAGGAGAAGGAGGAGAAGGAGGATGAGGGGGAGGAGGAGGAGGAGGGAGGAAGAGGAAGAGGTGGTTGAGGAAGAGGAAGAGGAAGAGGACGGCGAACCGAAGAGCCAGAAGCGTCTTGAATGCCTTTTCGGAAATCCTCTTGAGGCTTCTTGGGGGTCTCTTGGGAGCCTCTTGGAGGCCTCTTGGGCGCCTCTTGGGGACGTCTTGGGCGCCTCTTGGGACCCTCTTGAGGCGCTCTAGGGAGCCTTCGGGGCGTTCTTGGGGCCATCTTGGAGGGAGTCGATCAAACAAGAGGGGACCTCCAATTAGCCTCCCCCCTCGGGAGCCCCATAAATCGCCTCTTGGGCCCCTCTTGGAGCCCTCTTGGAGCGCTCTTGGGCGCTTTTGGGGCCGTCTTGGGGCTCTCTTGGGCCTCTCGTGGGGCCCTTTTGGGCCTTCTTGGAGCCATATTGAGGCCTCGGATGTCAATCGGAAGCGAAAAGGCGAGACAGCCAAACACATTGTTTTTCCTTAGGTTTTGGGACGATTTTGGCCTCGTCGGGGCCTCCTTAGGGAGCTCTTTGGCCACTTGGAGCCGTCTTGGGATCGTCTTGGGGCCTCTTGGAGCATCTTGGGAGCCATCGTGAGCGGTCTTGCGCTATCTTGAGCCATCTTGGAGCTCATCTTGGGCTCTCTGACGCGCTTTTGAAGCCATCTTTGGCCATCTTGGACGCTCCAACGCGCCGCGGCCCCCCCCGTCCAGGTCCAGGGGAGGGGGTAGGGGGAGGGGTAAACCCCTCCCCAAGGGGGAAGAGGGAGGGGTGGAAGAGGATCTGCTCTAGACCACCTACGCCCAGAGGGCTGGTGGGATTTATGAACGAATCGCTCTCTCGGCGCTCTTGAGTCGCGCTCTCGCTGGAGACTTGCTCGCAATTTACTCAAGAATAGCGCCCTTCCGTTGGAATCTTACGCGATTTACTCAAGCGCCGCGCTCCCGACACTCTGGCACCCAGGAGTCGCGCTCACGTTAAGGACTTCCTCACATATTGTTTAGGAATCGGGATCTCGCTGCCCTTCGTGGCCCCGTTGCAGCCCTTCGTGGCCCCCTCGCTGCCCTCCGTGGCCCCGTTGCAGCCCTTCGTGGCCCCCTCAATGCCCCTCGTAGCCCCGCAGCCTTTCGTGGCCTCGTTGCAGCCCTTCGTGGCCCCGTTGCAGCCCTTCGCGGCCCCCTCGCTGCCCTTTGTGGCCCCGTTGCAGCCCTTTGTGGCCCCCTCGCTGCCCTTGGTGGCCCCCTCGCAGCCCCTCGTGGCCCCCTCGCTGCCCTTCGTGGCCCCGTTGCAGCCCTTTGTGGCCCTCTCGCTGCCCTTCGTGGCCCCGTTGCAGCCCTTCGTGGCCCCCTCGCTGCCCTTCGTGGCCCCATATACGTATGCCCTTCGTGGCCTCCGCTCGTTCGCGCCCGTCGTGGCCCCATATGCATGCCATTCGTGCCCCGTTGCTGCCCTCGGTGGCCCCGGCCTTGCCCTCCGCGGCGCAATATACGTATGCCCTTTGTGGTCCCCGCTCGTTCGCCCCCGTCGTGGCCCCATCTGCATGCCCTTTGTGGCCCCGCTGTCGCCCTTTGTGGCCCCCTCGCTGTCCTACGTGGCCCAGTTGCTACCCTCTGTGCCTGTCGTTGCCTTCTGTGGCCCCGCATTTTCTGCCCTTCGTGGCCCCCGCTCGTTCGTGCTCTTCGTGGCCCCATACGCATTCCCTTCGTGTCCCCGCTGTCGCCCTTCATGGCCTACTTCGTGCCCTTCGTGGCCCTGCTGTCGTTCTTTCTCTCGCTCTCGCTTTCGCTCGTCGTCGTCGTCGTCGCCGTCGTCGTCGTCGTCGTCGACGTCGTCGTCGTCGTCGTCGTCGTGGTCGGTCCCCTGTCCGTCCCTCTTGGGGTCGGGTTGCCGCCGATCAGCGCTGCCGCTGACCAGGCCGACGGTCCGCGGCCGCCCCGCCGCTTGCCGGGGCCCGGCCTGCGGGGGGTACGATCGAAGACGAAGATGGCGGGTATCGAGGGTTTGGGTAATACGCGTTAACGGACACTTGAGCAGATGAGAGCGAACAGTCTTAACATGATTGTTGTTGTTTTTGTTGCTGTTGCTATTGCTGTTGCTGTGGCTGTTGTTGTTGTTGTTGTTGTTGTTGTTGTTGTTGTTGTTGTTGTTGTTGTTGTTGTTGTTGTTGTTGTTGTTGTTGTTGTTGTTGCTGCTGCTGTTGTTGTTGTTGTTGTTGCTGCTGCTTCTGTTGTTGTTGTTGTTGTGGTTGTTGTTGTTGTTGTTGTTGTTGTTGTTGTTGTTGGTTGTTGGTTGTTGGTTGTTGGTTGTTGTTGTTATTGCTGTTGTTGTTGTTGTTGTTGTTCTTGTTCTTGTTGTTGTTGTTATTATTGTTGTTGCTGTTGTTGTTGTTGTTAATGCTCTGGTTCTTGTTCTCGTTTACGTTTTTGTTGTAGTAGGTGTTATTGTTGTTATTGTTGTTGTTGATGATGATTTCTCAGTACGGGATATCAATGTTTGTTGATCCCCCCTCCGGTGACCATTTGTTTTTTCCAATTGAAGTGCTTTTCCCGGGGCTCACTTCCAGTTTTTGATCCGGGAACGTTGACGTTTTTGTTGTAGTAGGTGTTATTGTTATTGTTGTTGTTTTTGTTGATGATTTCTCAGCACGGGATATCAATGTTTGTTGATCCCCCCTCCGGTGACCATTTGTTTTTTCCAATTGAAGTGCTTTTCCCGGGGCTCACTTCCAGTTTTTTATCCGGGAAAGTCACGGGGATCAAACTGTGCCCCCGGCCTCCGGGTTACAACAACAACGGCTCCCGCCTGAGACTTCCTCACAGTTCAACCAGGATCCCCGCTCCCGCTTGAGACTGCCTCGCATTTTACTCAGGAGTTGTGCTCTCGCTTGGGACTTCCTTTAATTTTATACAGGACTCGCTGCCTCGGCGCTCTGGAGTCGCGCTCTCGCTGGACACTTGCTTGCAATTTATGCAAGAATCGCCCTCTTGCGTTGCAATTCCCTTGCAACTTACTCCAGCCCCGCGCTCTCGACATTCAGGCACCCAGGAGTCGCGCTCAAGCCTAGGACTCCCTCATAGCTTATTTAGGAATCGAGATGTCACTGCCCTTCGTGGCCCCGTTGCAACCCTTCGTGGCCCCCTCGCTGCCCCTCGTGGCCTTATTGCAGCCCTTCGTGGCCCCGTTGCAGCACTTCGTGGCCCCGTTGCAGCCCTTCGTGGTCCCCTCCCTGGTCTTCGTGGCCCTCTCGCTGCCCTTCGTGGCCCCGTTGCTGCCCTGCGTGGCCCCCTCGCTACCGTTCGTGGCCCCGTTCCTTCGTGGCCCCCTCGCTGCCCTTCGAGGCCCCGTTGCAGATCGCGCTGTCGCTCGAAATTTCATGGCGATTCATGCAGGACGCACGCTTCAGCAACCCGCTTGCTCGACTTGGCCGCCTGTTCCCGCCTTCCCGACCCGCCTGCTAGGGCCTATCGGCCAGATCTGCCCGTCTGGATCCGCCACCTGTTTTCTGCTCCTATTTTCCCTCCTGCTATTCTCTCTCGTGCTCCATCCTCCTCCTTTCCCCTTGTCCCTTCCTTCCATCCGTCCTCTCGTACCCTGCCTCAGGGGCAGCACGAAATACATGTTGCAGGTAAGGAAGATCTAATTACCCCAAGGGGGTACGATCGAAGACGAGCAGGGCGGGTATCGAGGGTTCGGGATATACGTCTTGGATGACACGCGATCAGATATGAGCGATCAGTCTTAAAATGATTGTGGTTGTTGTTGTGGTGGTGATGGTGGTGGTTGGAGTGGTGGTTGCTGTTGTTGTTACTATTGTTGTGGTTGTGGTTGTGGTTGTGGTTGTGGTTGTGGTTGTGGTTGTGGTTGTGGTGGTGGTGGTGGTGGTGGTTGTTGTTGTCGTTGTTGTTGTTGTTGTTGAACATTATTACTTCTAAAGAATAATTATTGTTGGGACCCCTGGTGCGCGGCCCCCTCGCCGCGCCTAGGCCGCAGCCACGTTTTCATCATTTTCGTGAGGAAGTCTCAGGCAAAACGGGTTGGTCCGGATCCGGTTGTTTTGTTACGGGCGGTTTTCCCTTGCAGCAAATAAGGCAAAGTGGACATCTCTTGTTCTAACATAACCAAACTTCAATAATCCCTTGGAAAAAAATAAGGTAAAGTGGACATTCGCGCGCGCAAGACGAAATCCTTCCAAAACCCTAGTGTTCGTAACGATTTTAACATAAAAACATCAAACAACCAATGATTTTTCAAAAAAAAGTGTCAACATTTCATCCCGCGCGCTCTTGCGGATTCGTAGGAAACCCAACACTTTTTAAACATTTCTGTCAAACGGGCTTTTGCGAGCAACTTTTTCGAACTTCTGCAACAACGGTTGCGCACCTGCCAGGGCCATCATCCCTGTCAAATAATACCATGCGGGACACATTCGTTTTTTCTTCGCGCGCGCACGCCGTCGTCGTCGGCCGCGGGGCCCTGAATAGTAGCCACGGTCGTCCGCATGCCACGAAGTGAAGTGTCCGAACGTCATAGGGCGGGAAGCTGGGTGTGGGTGGTGGCGAAGAGTCGTTTGGAAATTTGGTAGAGCTTGAACCGGCCCCCCCACAAAGTGGGGGTATTGCCCGCCTCCTATGAAAACCCTGGCACTGGTGAGAACGGAGTGTCCCCACGTGCTAGTAATTGTTGTTGTTGTTGTTGTTGTTGTTGTTGTTGTTGTTGTTGTTGTTGTTGTTGTTGTTGTTGTTGTTGTTGTTGTTGTTGAACATTATTTATTCTAAAGAATAATTATTGTTGGGCCCCCTGGTGCGCGCCCCCCCTGCGCGCCTAGGCCGCAGCTACATTTTCATCATTTTCGTGAGGAAGCCTCAGGTAACGAGTGTGATCAAGATCCGGTTGTTTTGTTGTAATCCGCTTTCCCTTGCAAAAAACACTATAAAATGACATTTCTTGTTCTAATATAATCAAATTTCAAGAATCCCTTGCAAAAAATAAGGTAAAGTGGACATTCGCGCGCGCAAGACGAAATCCTTCCAAAAGCTTAGTGTTCGGAGCGATTTTAACATAAAAACATCAAAAAACCAATGGTTTTTCAACAAAAAAATGTCAAAATCTCATCCCGCGCGCTCTTGCGGATTCGTAGGAAACCCAACACTTTTTAAACATTTCTGTCAAACGGGCTTTTGCGAGCAACTTTTTCGAACTTCTGCGACAACGGTTGCGCACCTGCCAGGGCCATCATCCCTGTCAAATAATACCATGCGGGACACATTCGTTTTTTCTTCGCGCGCGCACGCCGAAATCTCCAAAAACCATTGGGTTCTGTGGGTGTGTACCCCACGCCAGTGTAGTAGCCACGGTCGTCCGCACGCCACGAAGTGAAGTGTCCCAACGTCATAGGGCGGGAAGCTGGGTTTGGGTGGTCGCGAAGAGTCGTTTGGATATTTGGTAGAGCTTGTAATGCCCCCCCACGAAGTGGGGGTATTGCCTGGTGTCGTATGAAAACCCTGGCACTGGGGAGAACACCACGCGTTCGGGTAAAATGATTGTTGTTGTTGTTGTTGTTGTTGTTGTTGTTGTTGTTGTTGTTGTTGTTGTTGTTGAATTCTCATTTCTGAAGAATAATTATTGTTGATCCCCCCCCACCGGTGCATACTGTTTTTTCTCAATCAAAGTGTGCCCCTCGACGCTCGCACCCGGTTTTTTGACAGGGAAAGTCTTCCTGCTCAACTGGGCCCCTGGCCCCCAGGTTACAACAACGATGGCTCCCGTTGAGACTTCCTTACAATTTAGCCAGGACCCCCGCTCCCGCCCGAGACTTCCTCGCATTTTATTCAGGAATCGCGCTCTCGCTTAGGACTTCCTCAGAATTCATTCAGGAATCGCTCTCCCGGCGTTCTGGAGTCGCGCTCTCGCTAGAGACTTGCTTGCAACTTACTGAAGAATGGCCTTGCGTTGGAATTTCCTGCAATTTGCCCAAGCGCCGCGCTCCCGACACCCAGGCACCCAGGAGTCGCGCCCGTTGTGGCCCCATGTGCATGCCCTTCGTGGCCCCGCTGTCGCCATTTGTGCCCCCCTCACTGTCCTACGTGGCCCAGTTGCTACCCTCAGTGGCCCCATAGTTGCCTTCTGTGGCCCCGCATTATCTGCACTTCGTGGCCCCCGCTCGTTCGCGCTCTTCGTGGCCCCATACGCATTCCCTTCGTGTCCCCGCTGTCGCCCTTCGTGGCCTACTTCGTGCCCTTCGTGGTCCTGCTGTCGTTCTCTCTCGCTTTCGCTTTCGCTCGTCGTCGTCGTCGTCGTCGTCGTCGCCGTCGTCTTCGACGTCGTCGTCGTCGTCGTCGTCGTCGTCGTCGTGGTCGGTCCCCTGTCCGTCCCTCTTGGGGTCGGGTCGACAGTCCGCGGCCGCCCCGCCGGTCAGCGCTGCCGCTGGCCAGGCCGACGGTCCGCGGTCGCCCCACCGCTTGCCGGGGCCTGGCCTGCAGGGAAAAAAGGTATACCCCCCAGGAGGGGTTCGATCGAAGACAAAGAGGGCGGGTATCGAGGGTTTGGGGGAAATTCGTGTCATTGGACACTCGAGCATATAAGGGCGAACAGTCTTAAACATATCATTGTTGTTGTTGTTGTTGTTGTTGTTGTTGTTGTTGTTGTTGTTGTTGTTGTTGTTGTTGTTGTTGTTGTTGTTGTTGTTGTTGTTGTTGTTGTTGTTGAACCTTAATTACTAAACAATTATTATTGTTGGACCCCCTATATTCGCCCTGGCGCTCTCGCCGAGGCGCCGGCCGCATTTCCTCTGAAATTGAGGCTCACGCTCAGGCGTTTTGGGGTTCCGCCAAAACCGGCCCCCCAACAACAACAACGCTCCGGCTCGAGACTTCCTCCTTTTTTACTCGGGCTCGGTGCTCTTGCTCGCCGCCGAGAGCGGCTCCCGGGCCGGACGCCCGGGTCGGCGCCCGAGCCGGCGCCCGGGCGCCGGAAAATCGAGTTCCGAGGCGGCGCCGAAAAAAGGCCATTCCAATACACATTTTTCTTTCGAAAATGCTGAATTTCTGCTTCCGGCGCCCGGGAGGGAGGCCGTCCGGGCCGATTCCGGAGCTCGGGCCGGCACCCGGCCCGGCTCCCGGGCCGGACGCCCGGGTCGGCGCCCGAGCCGGCGCCCGGGCGCCAGAAAATCGAGTTTCGAGGCGGCGCCGAAAAAAGGCCATTTCAATACACATTTTTCTTTCGAAAATGCTGAATTTCTGCTTCCGGCGCCCGGGAGGCCGTCCGGGCCGATTCCGGAGCCTGGGCCGGCACCCGGCCCGGCTCCCGGGCCGGACGCCCGGGTCGGCGCCCGAGCCGGCGCCCGGGCGCCGGAAAATCGAGTTCCGAGGCGGCGCCGAAAAAAGGCCATTCCAATACACATTTTTCTTTCGAAAATGCTGAATTTCTGCTTCCGGCGCCCGGGAGGCCGTCCGGGCCGATTCCGGAGCTCGGGCCGGCACCCGACCCGGCCGGCACCCGGCCCGGCTCCCGGGCTGGACGCCCGGGCAGTTCTCCGATCGCGCCGAAAAGAGGCCATTCCAATACACATTTTTCTTTCGAAAATGCTGAATTTCTGCTTGCGGCGCCCGGGAAGCCGTCCTGGGCCGATTCTGGAGCGGTTTTGGGCCGGACGCCCGAGCCGGCGCCCGTACGTGGTGCTTCTCTGCTTCTGGCGCCTGCGCAGCTTCCCGAGCCGCTTCTGGAACCATATCTGAGCCGGTCCAGCGATAGGTTTCCTGGATGTGGTGAACCATCCAACTTTTTGAAACTTCTGCGTCTCAAGGATAGGGAGAGAAGACGTTAAAGGAGGATCAAAAAGCAACGTCGCTATGAACGCTTGGCTGCCACAAGCCAGTTCTACTTACTTGGACTACTACTACCGTTACCACTACTACTAGTGCTACAGCCGCAACGACAATATCATCAACTGCTGCTACTACAACTACTCATCCTTCCTTCCCCTCCTCCCCCTCCCTTCTCCTCCTCCCCCTCCCTATCTCTCTCATCTCCCCCTCCTCTTCCTCTTCCTCTCCCTCTGAGATGCGGGGCATGCGCAAGGCGATTGCGAAGGCGATGTGCCGTCCGAGCTATGGATGTTGAAGTTCCTCGGAAGAGGTGGTGGCCAAACCTTCTTGGGCGGGATATCTGGGTGAGGGAATATCGGATCCCGCATGCCAGAAAAATCCCCCATGATGGGGTGTGTTATCCAGATGGATGCATGTGTCATGTGGAAGCATGGCGCATGAGGGTAAAATGATTGTTGTGGTTGTTGTTGTTGTTGTCATCATTAATATTATCATTATTATTGTACTAGTATTCTTGCTATTTAGTATTATTGTTGTTGTTGTTGCGGCTGCTGTCGCTGCTGTTGTTGTTGCTGTTGTTGTTGATGATACGCTGATGATGATATTGTTGTTGTTGTTGTTGTTGTTGTTGTTGCTGTTGTTGTTGTTGTTGTGGTTGTTGTTGCTACTGTTGTTGTTGCTGTTGCTGTTGCTGTTGCTGTTGCTGTTGTTGTTGTTGTTGTTGTTGTTGACCTCGCTGTTTCCATTCCCGACGTGCACCAGCCTTCTAGATAGCAATGTCCGAGCCGTTTAACATGACATGTGCCAATCTGAATGCCTCCCTTCAGCTGACCGACGCGTTTTGCCGCAACCACGGCCTGAACTGTGCGAAGGCTCCTGGCGACTGCTTCTCGATGGGGCATTGGCGAGGACCGAGGTCGAGGGCAACAGGATGTGGGGTCGAGGCTGGATGGAGCTGGCATGAAGAGCAGGAGAAGAAGGAGGAGGAGCAGAAGCAGGAGTTGGAGGAGGAGGAGGAGGAGGAGGACGACTAAGACCGGGAGGAAGTGGAACAGCACCGGGAGTGGGAGGATGAGTACGAGGGTGTGGCATGGAGGGGGAGTGGGAGGGGCATTGGGATGGGGAGGGGGGCGGATGGGAGGAGGATGAGTAGGTTGAGGAGGGAGGGAGGGGAAGGGGATGGAGGAGGAGGGGCAGGAGGGTTGAGGAAGAGGAGGAGGAGGAGGAGGAGGGCGAGGAGGACGAGGAGGAGACTGAGGATGGTACAACGGACTACGATGGGGGCGAGGAGAAGGGGGCGATGACGAGGATGAGGAGGAGGGCATGATGATGCTGATGATGCTGACGATGACGATGATGGTGATTGTGGTGGTGATGGTGATGGTGATGATGATGATGATGATGATGCTGATGCTGACGATGATGATGTTGTCGATGATGATGATGATGCTGATGATGGTGACGATGATGATGATGATGATGATGATGATGATGATGATGATCATGATGATGATGATGATGATGATGATGATGATGATGATGGCGACGATGACGTTGGAGTCGTTGATGACGATTACGATGATGATGACGATGCTGATGATTATGATGATGATGATGAGGATGATGATGATGATACTGATGCTGCTGCTGATGATAGTGATAATGAGGATGATCATGGTGGTGGTGGTGGTGCTGCTGCTGTTGCTCTTGCTGTTGCTGTTGCTGTTGCTGTTGCTTGTGCTGGCGGAAATGATGATGCTGCTGCTGATAATGATGTTGACGATGATGATGTTGATGATGATGATGATGATGATGATGATGATGATGATCGTACCTTTTGTTGTTGATGATGATGCTGATGCTGATGATGATGCTGCTGATAATGATGATGATGCTGATTATGCTGAAGATGATGGTGGTTGTGGTGATGATGATGCTGACGATTGTGGTAGTAATACCAATAATAATAGTAGTAATGATGATACTAATGATGATGATAATGATAATGCCAATGATAATGATGATGATATTGATAATGGTATTAATGATAGTATTACTACTAATAATAGCAAGCAGTATGGTAGTAGTAGTAGTAGTAGCAGTAGTAGTAGTAGTAGTAGTAGTAGTAGTAGTAGTAGTAGTAGTAGTAGTAGTGATAGTAGTAGTAGTAGTAGTAGTAGTAGTAGTAGTAGTAGTAGTAGTAGTAGTAGTAGTAGTAGTAGTAGTAGTAGTAGTAGTAGTAGTGGTGGTGGTGGTGGTGGTGTGGTGGTGGTGGTGGTGGTGGTGGTGGTGGTGGTGGTAGTAGTAGTAGTAGTGGTAGTAGTAGTAGTAGTAGTAGTAGTAGTAGTAGTAGTAGTAGTCGTAGTAGTAGTAGTAGTAGTACTAGTAGTAGTACATATAATACTAATGACAGTAATCACACTAATAATCGTAGTAATAGTCTTAGTGTCACAAATGATAGTAATACTCGTAAAGCATAGTATTCATAATGCTAATAATTGAGGATCTGATTATTATGGTGATGCTGCCCATGATGATGCTGATGCTGATGCTGATTCTTGCTTCTGCTGCTGCTGCTGAGGAGGAGGAGGAGGTGCCACCAGGCGGCACTCGCTGGCCACGCAGCCCAGCGCGGCCTCGCCTCACACAGGGGGGGCGGGTCCCCACCGCGGCCGCCGCCGGGCCGTCGGCCCGCTCCCCTCCCCTGTCCGCGGGGGGCCCGGCTGGCCGCCCCCTCCCAGCAGCCGTGCTCGCAGACGTGCTCGCGTGGTAGTAAAGATCACGACGGGCGGTTTCTGGCCACTTTCGGCCTCTGGTCGCCGAGCGCGTTCCACTACTCGCAAAGTGCCTACTCGCAAACGTCCGAAAAACCCAAGGTTGCTTCGATGTAATGTATCGTGAATCCCCCACGGCGGATCCACGCCATTTGCGAGCAGTGACTTTGCGAGTAGTGGAAGGCGCTTGCCTATTTGGGTCTGTCAAAGAACGGCTCAGGACGAAAACCGGGCTTTAGGGAGAGGGGTCGGGTCTTCCAGGGACTTGGTATGGAACACAATCAGGACATCGCATGTATGGGTTGCTCTCGCGGCCCTGCTGCTCCCCAAGAAATCGACGAAAGTGGAACGGAAGTGAAACGGAAATGGAGCGAAAGTGGAACGAAAGCAAACGCCTGAGCGTTACGCGAAGGCTCCCATGACGGCCACGTAACGCCTCTAACATCAGCACGTAGTATTTGTACGGCGGGTTCGCGTCTTGTCGACTGGCGGCGACCACGCCGCCGACGTTCAACGTTGAATGCCGCCAGCAACCCATAATCGGTCGATGTTGAACGATCTGACGTTTCGGAAACCGCCGATCGGCGCCGATGCATCGGTGATGCGGCGCGATTTTCCGACTCCATCTATTGGGAACTCATTTTGGAGGCCTCTATCAGCGCGAGGGCCACTGGACAGATCGAGGAGCAAGACATTGTATCAACATAATTTTGCAGATCTCCGCGCGAGTTTTTTGGTTCGGTGCTAGGACCCCCGGGCGGCGCCTCTGGCGCCGTCCCTGGCGCGCTTTGCGCGCTAGGGAGGAAGATCCAGCGCAGAATCATTATCCGAACGGAGCTCCCAAAGTGTATGTTTATTAATCGCTTCGCTGATTCCGCTGGCCCTCGAGCTCTATGGGGCCTCTTTGAAGCCTTTTGGGGGCCTCTTTGGGGCCTCCTAGGGGCCTCTTGGGGGCCTCTTGGGGGTCTCTTGGGGCTCCTTGGCGGCGTCTTGGGGCCCCCTTGGGCCTCTTGGGGGGCTCTTGGGGGGCCTCTTGGCGCGGGGTAGTCGAGTGCACCCCCCTCGGAGACCACGATCCTCGTGAGGGGTGTCGAAAAAAGGCCCTCAAAACCATCTCTGGGTAGACTTGGTCGGGCTGCGGTCGGGATACTTTTCGCCGGGGGACCCCCAGGGGCCGCCTCGCGCGCGCGAACTAGAAATATTGTTAACCAGTTACGGGAGATCTTAGCACGCCTCTGGCCCGTTGGACCGGCGAATCTTGGCCTTTCTTCCTCCACGACCCTGAGATCTTGGCGTTGCATTCTTTACAATGGGCGATTTTGCCTTCTGTCGGACTCCAGGTCTATCACAGATCGATCTGGCTTGAAACATACCGCGGAAAGATGTGGTCTAGGGCTCTGGTCTTGATTTTTCGAGATGTTTCATGTTGCAATATCGGGAAGCCCATACGGCCAGTGCCGCCGACCCTTCAGGGGGACGACGAAGGCGGCGGCGGCGACGACGACGCTGACGCTCTGAAGCCCTTCTTGGGGATCTCTTGGCAGGGAGCCGCTTGGGCTCTATTCGGACGGGGCTAGGAAGAGAGCCTTCCAGAATGCTCTCAGAGCGTTCCGGAACGCTCTGAGAAGGCCGCGACGCCCGAGACACCTTCCGGATCCGCGGGATCTCAGAGATTCTCGATCGTTCAGCCCCCGAATCTATCTTCGTCCTGGCTTCGTCTTTATCTGTTGGGGCTGGGTCTGATTTTTTTTTTCTGCGATGTTTGCCTTCTTTTCTGCCACGCAGGGCCTCAGGGTGTTGCCTGGGAGCGTCGAGAATCAAAGAACCAAGGGGTCCTTCCCCTTCTCTCCTTTCTCGCGAATCATGCCCACCAATGCTTTAAGGTCGGGGTTAGTGTCGGAGGTGGATATGCCTCCTACCCTGACACGTCGATAAAAAGGAATTGGCCGTTTTCGGTTCGCGAGGGCGTCGCGGCCGTCATTTTTGCGGGTCCAGGTCCGTCGGTTTCGGTCCCAGGCCGTTTTCACTAAGGGGAGGTTTACCAAAGGGAGGTTTGTCCACCGCCGATAGTGGCTCTATCAGGTTTCTCGACCTTATGAGGGGTTCCCGTTCAGCGCTCCCCTGGGGGAGGTCTGGGGGGGGTGCCCCCCGGGATCTGGACCTGGCCACGGGCGGAACGCCGGCAGAAGCTGGCAGAAGATGCCCGCTCTCGGCCAGAGTCGGCCCCATTTCGGCAGACGCGTCTCCAGGCGGCATGGACGGCCCCAAACTGGTCCGCAAGATGGTCCCCGAGGGCGAGGAATCGCCGACAACTCGATCCAAGACGCCCAAGACAGCCTCAAGATGGTCCAAGAGGCCCTCAAGGCGCCCCAAGAGGCTTCCAGGAGAGCCTCCAAGAGGGCCTGGAGAGGCAAATTTGTTGCATATCTTGTGGAAATGTCGATGTCTTTCGCGTTTCCGCTTTTTCCACTTTCCCCACGCTCCGAAACGGCCCAAGAGGCTCCAAAGATCGCCCCAAGACGGCCTCAGGCCCCGAACACGGCGCCCTCCTGGCCAGAGAGGCACTCAGGACGGGCCAAGAAAGCTGTAGGAACTCAAGAGGAGTCCCATAGCGGGAGCAGGAACCGACACTTCGAATTCTTCGCCCACGCAAAAATTTCAGAGGCCCCCTGTGGCCCACAAGACGCCCCGACAAGTCGCCCAGAGGCTCCCAGGGAGCCCCAAGAGGTCCCCATGAGGACCATCCAATTGCCCAAGAGGCCCCCAGGAAGCCCCGACACGGCCCGAGACCTCCTCAGTACAGCTGCCGCGCGTGCTTTGCCCCCGGTGGCTCGCATGGATGCGTGCTCAGCTCACCTCGTGGCTCGCATGGTAGCGTGCTGAGCTCACGTTGTCGCTCCCGCTGTACCGTGCTGAGCTCACCGAAACGACAAAGCTCTAACTTCGGCGGTGGCTCGCATGGAATCATGCTGAGCTCAGCGTGGCTCGCCTCCGCGCCCACACGGTCTTTCTTTCTGACCGTATGGCTCCGGAACGTGGCTGTAAAAGATCATTCTCTGCATCGGGGTTTCCTTCACGGTGGGATGCAAGGAGGATGCCGAGGGGGGGGGGCCACAGAAGCCCCCCAAACCCCAACGGGAGAGACTTCGCACCAGCGGACCTACTCCCGCTCAGGCCCCTGGCGCCTTCTCAGGAAGCGCCGCCCGCAGCGCAACCTGCCCCCCAGCAACTAACTCCGCATCGGGGGCGCTTAGGCCACTTACAGCCACACAAAACACGCCCCGAGGACCTCTTCGACCACCAAGCCCACGAAGCTCCAACAATGCACGTGCCTCGCTTTCAAGCGTGCTATGCCGACCGCGTGGCTCGCATCGTGGCGTGCTGTGCTCACCTCAGGAAAGGACTCATGCTTGTCCCACCAGCTGTGCAGCCCCTTGCGGCCTCCGAGCCAACACCGTCTCTTTTCCTTCTCCGCCGCCATCAGGTCTGTGGCCCCTGGGGGCCTCCGCGCCCACCGTGTCTCTTTTCAGGCTGTGTGTGGCCTCAGCGCGGCCACAAAGGACCATATTCTGCATGGGGAGGTGCGTTCAATGTGGGGCGCACAGGGTATGCCAGGGAGAGCCTGCCGAGAGAATCCCCCCAGTCCCAAGCGTGAGTGAGTCCGCAACAGAAACGTGTGGACGGACCTATTCCCGCCCAGGCTTAGCCCGTCAAAGCAAGGTGCACAGCCGGAGCAGCCCGTGACAGCCGCAATGACGCAGCTGCGGGAGCCCAGGAGGGCACCGCTGACATCGTCGGCGGCTCCTTGACGCACAAGGCCGCCGAGAAGACTGGCGGGGTGCACGTGCCAGAGATCAATGCCGAGCGCAAGGCCGAGGCCACGCCCTGATATGAAGACGAGGCTATCTTCGCGCTGCTGCATGCGCCTTTGAACGACGAGCTGGCGCCAGTGCGACTCCTGGATGAGCAGTGGTTGCTCAGGCGCGCAGAGCAATGCGCTGCCGCAAGCGATCCCTCGGCATTGGTGCTTCCACGGCATCAGGACGTCGAGCTCACCGAGCCCAATGCGTACCAGGACCCCACGTGCTTTGCGAAGCTTCCCCGACACCATGAAGACATACAGTGCCCCCTTTTCCGAGGCGAGCATACCATTTGCATGATTCACTCGTAGCCATGCTGATCCTCCAGGCGAGTATCTGGTCATGCTCGCCCACTCGTTCTGGGCGAAGATGACGCGCTACAGCTATCTCCCAGAGCACGGGGCAGTCTTCTTTGAATCCAGTTCCCTCTGCCCTAAAAGGATTTAACAGGGAGTCGGTCCCCTGCCGAGTAGCGTGTTTTTTGTCCACGGCTTTTTTACGCATGCTGCTGTAGTACGCAAGTCACAAAACGTTGGTACACATCTTGTCGAGGCTGCCGCCTGGATGCGATGGTAAGACGAAGCCATGCGACGACCGCAGCTAGCCCACATTCGAGAGGTTGTGTCTGTGCTCATTCAGATTAGCAGTAACTTTAAGTTGCATAACGTTGTCGATGTAGGGAACCAAGAAGCAGACATAGCTCCACCGCTGGTTCCAGGAGCCTTCGATCAACTTCTGGAAACTAAGCCAAGAGGCCCCTAAGAAGCGCTCAGAAGGCCCCCAGACAGCCCCTACAGGCCCCCAACAAGCCCCCAAGACTGCCCAAGAGGACCCCAAGATAGTCGGAGCACCCCGAAAAGGCGGCGCAGCGTCAAGCGGACAGCACGGGAATCACCAACATGCGCCCTATAATCATTTGTTGCTTTGCTATTCTCATTCTCGCAGATCACGCCCACCTGTCCTCCAAGGTCGGGGTTCGTGACAATATCAGGTTTTGTTTTTCCCCACATGCTTAGTGGGGTTATGGTTTTCTTCCTTCACGCGTCGCACCCGCGTCTCCTCCTCACCCCTCCTCCTTTTCCTTCTCACGCAGCACAGCGCAGCGCAGCGCAGCACAGCGCAGCGCAGCGCAGCACAGCACAGCACACAGCACATTCACACACACACACACATCACGTATACAGCACAGCACAGCACAGCACTGCTCAGCACAGCTCACCTCAGCTCAGCTCAGCACAGCACAGCACAGCACAGCTCAGCTCAGCACAGCACAGCACAGTACAGCACAGCACTGCACAGCACAGCACAGCACTTCAGCACAGCACAGCTCAGCTCAGCACAGCACAGCACAGCACAGCACACACACAAGCACACAAGCACACAACCACATGACACGCACACCACGCAACACATGCGCGCCAACAGGAGGTGCGCAGGGGGTGGTCCCTGAGGGCGGGCGCTATGCGTGACGGTCGTCCAGGGCACAGCAGGCGTGGCATATTCTCGACACCATAGGGGGTGCGCACGAGGTGTGCCCTGAGGGCGGCCGCTATGCGTGACGGTCGTCCAGGGCACAGCAGGCGTGGCGTTTTCTCGACACCACAGGGGGTGCGCAAGGTGTGGTCCCTGAGCGCGGCCGCTATCCGTGACAGTCGTCCAGGGCACGGCAGGCGTGGCGTTTTCTCGACACCACAGGGGGGTGCGCACGGTGTGGTCCCGGAGCGCGGCCGCTACCTTGGACGGTCTCCCAGGGCACGGCAGGCGTGGCGTTTTCTCGACACCACAGGGGGTGCGCACGGGGTGGCCTCTGAGCGTGGCCGCTATCCGTGACGGTCGTCCTTGCCCTAGCAGGCGTGGCATATTCTTGACACCACATGGGGTTCGAACGGGGTGGTCCTTGGGGAGCGGGATGAGGCGGAGGACGGAGCTACAAGACCAGGAGGAGGATGAGGAGGAGGAGGAGGCGGAGGAGGAGGAGGAGGCGGAAGATGAGTAGGCGGAGGAAACGGGAGGATGAGGAGGAGGAGGCGGATGAAGAGGATGAGGAGAAGGAGGAGGAGGCGGATGAAGAAGATGAGGAGGAACAGGAGGAGGAGGAGCAGCAGCAGCAGCAGGATGAGGAGGATGAGGAGGAAGAAAAGGAGGAGGAGGCGGAGGAGAAGGAGGACGATAAGGAGGAACACGATGAGGAGGATGAGGATGAGGAAGAGGACGAGGGGGGAGGAATAGGAGGATGAGGAGGACGAGAAGGAGGAGGACGATGAGGATGAGGGGGAGGAGGAGTAGGAGCAGGAGGATGCGGAATATGAGGAGGAGGATGAGGAGGAGAAGGATAACGATGAAGGAGTGGCATACTCATACTACTGATACTAGTTCTACTCCTTCTAGTCGTAGCACATACGCACACTATGGATAATACACATAATGATACAACCAAGTGGCCGAACCATACGAATACGACTATTACGGCTATTGTCAAGAGTACGACGAATCATACTACGTATGCTAACACATCGTATCATTGGCAATATGGCGGTTACGAATCAGACTTTTTTCATACTACTACAGATATGAAACGAACACTATTCATACTACTAATAGTACTAAGGCGAGGGGGATGAGGAGGAGGACGAGGAGGAGGAGGAGGAGGAGGAGGATGGGGAGGCGGAAGAGGAGGCGGCGGAGGCGGAGAGGAGGGAGGCGGATGATGAGCAGGAGGAGGAGGACGAGGGTGAGGAGGACGATGAGGATCACGAGGAGGAGGAGGAGGAGGAGAGGAGGAGGAGAGGAGGGAGGAGGAGGAGGTGAGAGGAGGAGGAGAGGAGGAGGAGGAGGAGGAGGAGGGGAGAGGAGAGGATGTGGGGATGTGGAGGATGGGGAGGAGGATGAGGAGGAGGAGGAGGAGAAGGAGGAGGAGGCGGAGGAGGAGGATGAAGAGGAGGATGGGGGGGGTAGGAGGAGGAGGAGGAGGGGTATGAGGAGGAGGGGGAGGATGCAGATGATGAGGAGGAGGAGGAGGAGGAGGAGGAATAAGCGGATGAGGAGGCGGAATAGGTGGCGGAGGCGGCGGAGGCGGAGGCGGGGGCGGATGAGGAGAAAGTTGGGGGAGGAGGAGGAGTAATGATAAGTATAAGGGAACCAGCACTAATAGTACTAGTAGTGCTACGTTCTCGGCGATCTTTTTTTTTTATACGAAGACGGTACATACGAGTACTCATTATATGAAGATTTCCAGTACCAAAACGAGCGACGAATATTATGCTTATGAGCGTAGCAATGTTATTGATGGGGAGCGAATAGTGATGGTAATGCAACTGTTTTCGGTAGTGCTGTTAATACTGCGAGTAAGAATCACCGTGCCGACGATACTATTCATGATAACCGCAAGAAGACTGATCACACTACTAAATGGTACGAATTCGACTGGGCTTCACATTACAAGTTGTAATGCTATCAATCATAGTCGCAGTGCAATGCGTAATGATACAAAGTTAATTAATCCCAGTACTGTTACTAATCCTGACACTATTACTAATACGATTACTGATACCAGTACATGGGGTAACACTAATGTGACTATTGCTCGTGCGAAGCATGCTAATTTCAGCAAGACTCGTACTAATCATACCATTGCGAGTCGTAATGGTACTACAACTCTGTTTGTTAGTGCCATCCAAGAATTTTACTAGTCGTAGTATCGATCTTACCAATACAGATCATATTAATACTACGACTACTACTACTCACGCTGCTAATGCGACAGCGGATCTCAGTAGCTGTATGGGCGCAGGACTCGCAATACACGACTAGCTAGTACTAGTAATAACAGTAGTGCTGCTACTGGCACTACTGCTAATACTTCTTGTCGCTGTCCTTCTGCTACTAGTAGTACCTACTACTACTACTGCTACTAGTACCAATGCTACTACTACTCATAGTACTTGGAATCGTACTGCTACAAGTAACTTAGTCATATTATTGAGACTAATATCAATAGTCGTAAAGCTCACTCCAATACTACGTACTAGTAGTCGTAATGCTAGTATAGAGCACAGTAGTATGAGTAATACTACAGTTAGTCGTAATACGAAGACGACGACGAAGACGAACCACACCAGTTATTTTGATACGAAGGTGAGGAGAAGGAGGGGGGGCGGAGGAGGAGTGGAGGAGGAGGAGGAGGTGGAAGAGGATGAGGAGGAGGGCGAGGAGGAGGAAGAGGAGCAGGACGAGGAGGACGAGGAGTAATATTACCCCTAACAACGATACTACTAATACTAATGATACTAATTCCATTGGCACTCGTACTTGTAATCATGAAATTATTAACCGTACTAATGCTATTAATATTAGTAATGGTCACGCCGACATGGATGCTCTTACGAAGAATAACACTACTAATCATACTATAACTCATAAGAGTAGACAACATGTCCACATGATAGAACTAGTAAGAAGAACTTTGTGACTATTACGATTGCTAATACTAGTCGTGACACTAATACGAATCACAATGCGCATGCTAACACTAATACGAGGCGGAGGACGAAGATGAGGAGGATGCGGAGGCGGAAGAGGGGGAGGAGGAGGGAGAGGAGGAGGAGGAGGAGGACGAGGAACAGGAGGAGGACGATGATGATGGTGATGAGGAGGAGGAAGATGAAGAGGAGGAGGAAGAGGAATAGGAACAGGATGATGCTGAGGGTGATTATGCTGATGATGATGTTTTGATGGTGATGATGATGCTGATGATGATGATGATGATGATGATGATGCGATGGTGATGATCATACTCATGATGATGATCATGTTGATGATATTGATGATGCTGATGCTGCTTATGATGGCGATGCTGATTCTCATGATGATGACTATGATGATGATGATGCTGGTGATGCTGATTACGATGAATCTGATGATGATGTTGATGCTGATGATGCTGATGCTGATGATGACGATGACGATGACGATGAAACTGATGATGATTAAGATGCTGATGATAATGATGATGGTGATGATG
>CAUYUJ010017371.1:793125-894010 GCA_963575745.1 Prorocentrum cordatum | reverse complement strand
GGTCCAAAATGGCCCTAAGAGAGCCTCATGGCGGCCCAAGATGGCCCCAAGACACCCTCCGAAGCATTCTAAATCGTGACCGGGCGTTCAGGGAGACCGCGGTTAGAGGCAGGTTGGCCTTAGATAGAAGCCCAAGAGGCCCCCAGAGTATGCCCAGAAGGCCTCCAGAAAGCTTCAAGAAAGCCTGAGAACTTTGGTGAGGCCCCCAGCGGCTCTCCAAGGAGGAGCCTCCGCAAAAAGAGCTGAGGAGGATGGGGAGAATGCCCAGGGTATGGCGAGAATGAAGAACAATAAACATGGAGGAAGGATAACGAACAACATTACTATAACGGCGATGCCAGAAAAGGCAGCAAGGAGTTATCGCTAAATTGTCGGCTTGACCTTCCTGCCATTTCCGCCTGCAGCATACCAAACTTCAAGGACCAAGGTGCATGGCGCGAAGCACCACTGCAGTCTTCGCGCGCTTCGCGCGCGCTCAGGTTCAACCTCAGACCCGGGCAACGTCTGAATGCCGGATTGTGCTGCTGGACAGCAGGGTGGCACAGTCTGCTTCAGACAACTAGGGAACCGAAGGCCCCGAGCGACATCAGCCGCGGCATCACCAACACCATAAGCAATGGGGAAGACGCCCGAGACGAGGAGAATGAGGCCGAGGTGGGACCCGCCGAGTCAACCGGACGAGGAGGGATGACGAAGAAGAGTCCCAACGGCCCTCCCCTTCATCCCTTTCGGGGCAGGGGCCTTCCCCTACCCCCTACCCCTACACCCTCCCCCTGGACGAGGGCGTTCGGCGAGCCGTTCGAGCGTCAAGGATGGCCCCAGAAGGTTCCAAGAAGGCCCCCACGAGCTCAAAGATGGGCCTCAAAGATCGTTCAAAGTGTGACCCCCTGATCCGCGGCGTCCCCCTCGAGAGGCACCTCCCAGCTGCCCAGCCTGCGGGGAGGCGCCCGCGGACCACCCCGCGCGGAAGGTGGCCCAGACGCTTTCCCCCCCCCCCCCCCGCCCTCCGACGTTTTCTGCTCCGCGGCGTCCCGCCCGAGAGGCACCTGCCAGCGCCTGCCCAGCCTGCGGGGAGGCGCCCGCGGACTTCCCCGCGCTGGAGATGGCGCAGTCGGGGCTGTGGTGGCATCGCCTCTCCGCCCCTCCCCATCCGACGTCTTGTGCCTGTTCTGTTCGTTTGGTCGTGTCTCTGTTGTTGCTTCTGTTGATGGATTGCTCTCTGTGCTGTGCCCGCCCCCCCCCCCCCCTCCGACCCCCTCCGACTCTCCCTCGGCCGTCTTCTGAGTCGGTCGCCAGGGCGTGGAAGAACTGCAGGCCCCAGCCGCCGCGAGCGGCTCGTGCCGTAGTGCGGGCCTTCAGCAGAAGGGTGCTGAAGATGCAGCATGCGGCGTCCACCTCTGGGGAGCGAGGAGGGAGAGAGGCATGGACGACATCAACGACGAGCAGATCTGTGTCCGAGCAATCGCGATCCCATGGAAACGCGATCCCATGGACATGTTCCGCGCGGGGCATGGGCGCAAAGCCGCCGCGCAGCCACAGGGTTGCGGCCGCGGGGTCCAAACCGCAAAGCCGCGGATGTGGACATGTTACGCTGCCCGCAAACAAAACAATGGTGGGAGCGGACAGGAGTGGGGAGGCGAAGGTGGCACGAAGGGAAGGAGGAATGAGGAAGGGATAGGCAATAATCGGCGCCGTGCGCCCACAGCCCGCTAAGGCAGAGGAAACGACTACAAAAAACACGAATGACCGTGTAAGGAACACATAGAGATAGCCGTCGCCGAGCTGACTTCTGAGCATCGTTTAACCGATCCCCCACTCCCACCGGCATGGCCTAGACCCCACTGCAGCCCGCCAAGGCGGAGGAAACGACTACAAAAAGAGAACGAACGACCGTGTAAGGAGCACAGACATAGCCGTCGCCGAACTGACTTCTGAGCATCGTTTAACCGCTCCCCCGATCCTCACCGGTGTGGCCTAGGCCCCACTGCAGACCGCCAACGCGGAGGAAACCTACAAAAAAAGACGAACGACCGTGTACGGAGCACAGAAGTAGCCGTCGCCGAGCTGACCTCTGAGCATCGTTTAACCGATCTTCCCATCCCCACCGGCGTGGCCTGAGCCCCACAGGCGGAATTTACCCCCGTAGATGGGGATATACGCCGTTCCCGTCGGGTTTCGAGGGGTATATCGCCAACTGGGGTGGTTGGATGGAGATTGGGATGGGGATCGGAATGGGGATCGGTTCAACCATACTGAACCTCGGGACCTGATGTGATCAGACCTTGACGAGGGCTCCTAGATGTCCTCGCTGAGAACGCCGACTCTAAAGACCCTACCAGCACAGGCGTCAAGGGGCTGGGCCACTACTCGTGCTGCCATGTTTGGCGTGGGTGTGTCTGCCACACTTGGAGCACAGCAAGTTGCACCTGCTAAAAAAAAATCGCGCGCTGAAGCCGACTGGACGGCCATTTTACACCTCTTGCCGGCCCGATCCCGAGTGTTCTCGGTTACTTGACTGGCCACGACGGACTCATTGCTGTAGCTAGAACTTCCCGCGGCGCCGTCGTCGTCGTCGTCGTCGTCGTCGTCGTCGTCGTCGTCGTCGTCGTCGTCGTTGTCATTGTCATTGTCGTCGTCGTCGTCGTCGTCGTGGTCATCGTCGTCGTGGTGGGCGTCGTCGTCGTCGACCGTCGCTCGGCGCCGTCGTCGTGGTCGTCGTCGTCGTCGACGTCGTCGACGTCGTCGTCGTGGTCGTCGTCGTCGTCGTGGTCGTCGTCGCCGTCTTCGTCGCCGTCGTGGTCGTCGTCGTCGTGGTCGTCGTCGTCGACCATCGCTCGGCGCCGTCGTCGTCGCCGTCGTCGTCGTCGTCGTCTTGGTCGTCGTCGTCGTGGTCGACGTCGTTGTCGTGGTCGTGGTCGTCGACGTCGTCGTTGTCGAGCGTCGCTCGGCGCCGTCGTCGCCGTTGTCGTCGCCGTTGTCGACGTTGACGTCGTCGTCGTCGTCGATCGTCGCTCGGCACCGTCGTCGTGGTCGTCGTCGTCGTTGTCGTCGTCGTCGTCGTCGTCGACGTCGTTGTCGTCGTCGTCGACGGTCGCTCCGGGCGGTCGTCGTCGTCGTTGTCGTCGTCGACCGTCGCTCGGCGCCGTCGTCGTGGTCGTCGTCATCGTCATCATCGTCGGGGTGATCGTCGTCGTCGTCGTCGACCGTCGCTTGTCGCCGTCGCCGCGGTCGTCGTCGCCGTCGACGTAGCTGCCGTTGTCGCCGTCGTCGTCGTCGTCGTGGTCGTCGACGAGGTCGTCGACCGTCGCTCGGTGCCGTCGTCGTCGCCGTCGTCGTCGACCGTCGATCGGCGCCGTTGTCGTGGTCGTCGTCGTCGTCGCTGTCGTCGTCGTCGTCGACCGTGGCTGGGCGCCGTTGTCGTCTATGTCGTCGTCGTCGTCGTCGTAGTCGTAGTCGTCGTCGTGGTCGTCGTGGTCATCGTGGTCGTCGACGTCGTCGTGGTCGTCGTCGTCGTCGACCGTCGCTCGGCGCCGTCGACGTCGTCGACCGTCGCTCGGCGCCGTCGTCGTCGTCGTCGTCGTCGTCGTCGTCGTCGTCGTCGTCGTCATCGTCGACGCCGTCCTCGTCGCCGTCGTCGACGTCGTCATCGTCGTGGTGGTCGTCGTGGTCGTCGTCGTCGTGGTCGTCGTCGTCGTTATCGTCGTTGTCGTCGTCGTCGTGGTCGTCGACCGTCGCTCGGCGCCGTCGGCGTAGTCGTCGTCTTCGTCGTCGTCGTGGTGGTGGTCGTCGTCGTCGTGGTGGTCGTCGTCTTCAGCCACCGCTCGACGCCGTCGTTGGCGCCGTCGTCGTCGTCGACCGTCGCTCGCCGACGCCGCCGTCGTCGTCAACGTCGTCTTCGTCGGCAAAGTCGTCGTCATCGTGGTCGTCGCCGTCGTCGCCGGCGTCGTGGTCGTCGTCGTCGTTTTCGACGTCGTCGTCGCCGTCGTCGCCGTCGTCGTCGTAGTTGTGGTCGTCGTCGTCGTCGACCGTCGCTCCGGGCGGTCGTCGTCGTCGTCGTCGTCGTGGTCGTCGTGGTCGTCGTGGTCGTCGACGTCGTCGTGGTCGTCGTCGTCGTCGACCGTCGCTCGGCGCCGTCGACGTCGTCGACCGTCGCTCGGCGCCGTCGTCGCCGTCGTCGTCGTCGCCGTCGACGTCGCTTCCGTTGTCACCGTCGTCGTGGTCGTCGTGGTCGTCGTGGTCGTCGTCGTCGTGGTCGTCGTCGTCGTTATCGTCGTTGTCGTCGTCGTCGTGGTCGTCGACCGTCGCTCGGCGCCGTCGGCGTAGTCGTCGTCTTCGTCGTCGTCGTGGTGGTCGTCGTCGTCGTGGTCGTCGTCTTCAACCACCGCTCGGCGCCGTCGTTGGCGCCGTCGTCGTCGTCGACCGTCGCTCGCCGACGCCGCTGTCGTCGTCAACGTCGTCTTCGTCGGCGAAGTCGTCGTCGTCGTGGTCGTCGCCGTCGTCGCCGTCGTCGTGGTCGTCGTCGTGGTCGCCGACCGTCGCTCGGCTCAGCCGTCGTCGGCGCTGTCGATGTCGTCGTGGTCGACGGCCGCTCCGGGCCGTCGTCGTCGTCGTCATTGTCATCGTCGTCGCCGCCGTCGTCGTCGATCGTCGCTCGGCACCGTCGTCGTGGTCGTCGTCGTCGTTGTCGACGTCGTCGTCGCCGTCGTCGTCGTCGTCGTAGTTGTGGTCGTCGTCGTCGTCGACCGTCGCTCCGGGCGGTCGTCGTCGTCGTCGTCGTCGTCGACCGTCGCTCGGCGCCGTCGTCGTGTTCGTCGTCGTCGTCATCGTTGTCGTCGTGATTGTCGTCGTCGTCGTCGACCGTCGCTCGTCGCCGTCGTCGTGGTCGTCGTCGTCGTCGACGTCGCTGCCGTGGTCGTCGTCGTCGTCTTCGTCGTCTTCGTCGTGGTCGTCGACGTCGTCGTCGACCGTCGCTCGGCGCCGTCGTCATCGTCGACGTCGTCGACCGTCGATCGGCGCCGCTGTCGTGGTTGTCGTCGAAGTCCTTGTCGTCGTCGAGGACCGTCGCTGGGCGCCGTTGTCGTCGTCGTCGCGTAGTCGTAGTCATCGGCGTAGTCGTCGTGGTCGTCGTCGTCGTGATCGTCGTCGTGGTCGTCGACCGTCGCTCGTCGCCGTCGTCGTCGACGTCGTCGTCGTCGTCTTTTTGTTTGTCTTTGCGGGGCCATAAAGGCTGGGAAGCTCCAGGAGGGGCCGCTTCGGGCCACCCTCCACCAGAGGAGGGGCCGCCTCGGGCCACCTCCGCACCTCCAGGGAGCCCCAG
This sequence comes from Prorocentrum cordatum, assembly GCA_963575745.1. Lineage (NCBI taxonomy): Eukaryota > Dinophyceae > Prorocentrales > Prorocentraceae > Prorocentrum > Prorocentrum cordatum. Next base: position 888,693 of record CAUYUJ010017371.1, on the reverse strand, counting down.
GAGCAGGGGAAGAGCCCCGAAAAACCCTGGGCCCCACGGGTGCCAGGCGCGAAGCGCCGCGATTGCAAGCTCACGTACACATTCAAATACAAGAAATGCGAATGCGCGGAGCAAACGGAATTAGCGTCCGCACGCAAGGCTAACCGTCCTGCACCTGGGCCTCGGCAAGGACGAGGAGCCTCTCGAGCGCGAGCGAGGGCCCGTGAGCAACACAGGCGATCGATGCTACCGAGAGGTCGTCCAAAAAGGCCCAGAGACCGCGGACGGGCTCGTCCACGCCGCCAGCCCCGCCTCCGCGCGGGGGGGCCTCCTCCGACTCCTCCTCGAAGGCCGTGCCGATGACGACGGGACGCAGGTCGAAGCGGACGCGACGGGCGCGCCGCCCCGTGCTTGCACCTCGCTCCCTGCGGACGCGGCTGCCCTCGAAACCAGCGCCAGGACCAGTACCGCCAGCCACAGGAGCCGCGAGGGCCCCGCCGCCTCCCGAGAGGAGCGCCGCAGGGTGAGCGTGCAGGTACGCCAGAACCGCAGTGCTGGCCTGTGGCGCCGCCTCCGACACCGAGCAGGTCGTATCCACTTCAGCGTCGGCAGCACCCACCTCCTGGTAGTCGAACTCGGCCGAGTCGGCCGCACTGCCCACGGGGCTGGAGACGGCCTCAACGTGACCACCACCCGAGCCCGCGGAGCCTGTCGGCAGAGGCTCTCCAGCACCAGCCGCAGCGTCAGCACGCGCGTGAAGACCAGCCGAGGCGAAGACCACGGCGCCACACGTGCAGCGGATGCACACGGGGGGCAGCGGCTCCCAAGGCCCAACGCGCTGGACCGTGAGGAAGGCGTCCCGCGCCCGCGGCGGCCGCGCCTCCGCGCGTGCAGCACCGCTCGCAGTCCTGCTCTCCCAGCCGGCGCCGTCCAGCTGCTCCCAGACTCCTGGGGGGTGCCGCGGCCAGAACGGGGCAGCCTGCTCGCGAAGCACGGCCAGGTTGCCCGCCACGGCGTACAGCTTCTGCCCGAGCACCTCCGCGCCACCGACGCCCTGCAGACGAGCTTCGAGACGCGCACTCCTCTGCATCTGCCGAAGGCGCGCGGGCCGCGCCTCTGCCACGCTCTCGCCCTCGGCGTCGGCGTGTAGCGCGACGTTGCGCCTGAGCACGTCCTCGGGCGAGGGCGTCTCGCCCTTCAGGAGTGCGCGCAAGGCAGGAATCAGCGCCACCACGCGGTCCGCCAGCTCCGCGTCCCCGATGAGATCCTCGAAGCCGCCCAGGAGCTGCCGAAGGGTGCGCCTCAGGGAGTCGGCATCCTCGCGGGCCTCCGCGTGCTGCTTGACCAACTTCTGCACCAGACGGTCTGCCGAGGCACGGGCACCAGCCGCGCCCCGCAGAACCTCCCGCGCCATCGCCTGCCCAAGCACGCTTGAACCAAGCTGGCTTGAGCCAAAATGGCTACGGATGTCGTCGTCGTCGTCGTGGTGGTGGTCGTCGTCGTCGTCGTTGTCGTCGACATCGTCGATGTCGTCGTCTTCGTCATCGACGTGGTCGTCGTGGTCGTGGTCGTTGTCGCTCGGCGCCTTCGTCGTCGTCGTCGTCGATCATCGCTCAGCGCCGTCGTCGTCGTCGACCGTCGTCGTCGTCATTGTCGTCGTCGTCGTCGTCGTCGCTCGGTGCCGTCGTCGTCGTCGACGTCGTCGTCTTTGTCGTCGTCGTGATCGTCGTCGTCGTCGTCGTCGACCGTCGTTCGTTCGGCGCCGAAGTCGTCATCGTCGACGTCGTCGTCGTCGTCGTCGCTCGGTGCCGTCGTCGTCGTCGTCGACGTCGTCGTTGTCTTTGTCGTCGTCGTGATCGTCGTCGTCGCCGTCGTCGTCGACCGTCGTTCGTTCGGCGCCGAAGTCGTCATCGTCGACGTCGTCGTCGTCGTCGCCATCGTCGTCGTCGTCGTGGTCGTCGTCGTCGTCGTCGACCGTCGCTCGGCGCCGTCGGCGTCGTCGTCGTCGTCGACCGTCGCTCGGAGCCAGCGTCGTCGTCGTCGTGGTCGTCGTCGTCGTGGTCGTCGTCGTCGCGGTCGTCATCGACCGTCGCTCGGGTCCGTCGTCGGCGCAGTCGCCGTCGTCGACCGTCGCTCTGCTCAGCCGTCGTCGACGCCAACGCCGTCCTCGTCTATGTCGACGTCTCGTGGTCGTCGTCGTCGTTGTCGTCGTTGTGGTCGTCGTCGTCGTCGTCGTGGTCGCCGTCATCGTCGACCGTCGCTCGGCGCCTTCGACGTCGTCGTCGACCGTCGCTCTCTGCCGTCGACGCCGTCATCGTCGTCGTTGTCGTCGTCGCCGCCGCCGTCGTCGTCGATCGTCGCTCGGCACCGTCGTCGTGGTCGTCGTCGTCGTTGTGGTTGTCGTCGTCGTCGTCGTCGTCTTCATCGTCGTCGTCGTGGTCGTCGTCGTCGCTGCCGTCGTGGTCGTCGAGGTTGTCCTCGTCGCCGTGGTCTTCGTCGTCGTGGTCGTCGTCGTCGTGGTCGCCGTCGTCGTCGTCGTCGTCGTCGTCGTCGTCGTGGTCACCGTCGTCGTCGCCGTCGTTGTCCTCGTCGCTGGCGTCGTCGTGGTCGTCGTCGCCGTCGTGGTCGTCGTCGTCGTCGACCGTCGTTCGGCGCCGTCGTCGTCGTCGACACCGTCATCGACCGTCGCTCGGCGCCGTCGTCGTCGACGTCGTCGTCGTTGTCGCCGTCGTCGGCGCCGTCGTCGTCATCGTCGTCGTCGTCGTCCGTCGTCGTCGTCGTCGACCGTCGTCGGCGCCGTCGTCGTCGACGTCGTCGTCGTCTTCGTCGTCGTAGTCGTTGTCGTCGTCGTCGTCATCGTGGGTGCGTCGTCGTCGTCGACCGTCGCTCGGCGCCGTCGTCGGCGCCGTCGCCGTCGTCGTCGATAGTCGCTTGGCGCCATCGTCGTCATCGTCGTCGTTCAAGGCCGGAAGGACAGGCCCACGGCCACGGAGGGCTGAGCTCCTGCAGCGCGGCGGCCAGGGCGCCGTCGTCGTCGTCGTCGCCGAAGTCGTCGTCGTCGTCGTCGTTGTGGGCGTCGTCGTCGTCGTCGCCGTCGTCGTCCGTCGCTTGGCGCCGCCGTCGTCGGCGCCGTCGTCGTCGTCGTCGTCGTCGTCGTCGTCGTCGTCGTCACCGTCGTCGTCGTCGTCTTCGTCGCTCGGCGCCATCGTCGTCGCCGTCGTCGTCGTCGTGGTCGTCGCAGTCGTCGCCGACGTCGGTCGGCGCCGTCGTCGCCGTCGTCGCCGTCGTCGGTCGGCGCCCTCGTCGTCGCCGTCGTCGGCGCCGTCGTCGAAGGCCGGAAGAACAGGCCCTCTGGGCCCGCGGCCGCGGCGGGGCTGATCTCCTGCAGCGCCGCGGCCAGGGCGTCCGCTCGGCCCCCCATGCCCGGAACGGGGCGGGGGCGCTTCGCCGGCGAAGGGGGCCCTCTGCGAGACCGGGAGTCGGGGCATGGAAGGAGGAGGGCCCAGGGAGGAGGGGGGCGGGGAAAGAAGGAGGGAGGAACAGGACGGAGACACATGACGGGGAGGGGGCAAGACGAGCAGGGAACAGGACGAGGAGGAGGAGGAGGAGGAGGAGGAGGCGTCGAGAGGAAGAGGCGGAGCACGAGGAGGAGGGGGGGCCAAGAAGGGAGGATGAAGGAGAAAGGACTGGATTGAACACTTCGAGAGACAAGACTAGACCTTCCAGCAACGAAGGTGAAAGGGTAGACCTGTCACCGCCCAGCGGCACAGGGTCCCTCACCAACCAACATGCCAGAAAAAGCAGCCTACAGAGAACGCACCTGTCTGCAACACAGTCTCACACGAGCTATAATTGGCCGGCCGCACACGAACGGCAGGACAGCGCGACTTCACACAGGAGTGGCACTCAAGAACTCCAGGCACACGACCTCCTGCGCCTCTGTCGAAGTCCTGCTTCTAGGCTTGTGGTTCTTGCTGACAATGCGTGGCACACCGAAACGTGCAGCACGGAGATCGGCCAGAACAGCACGATGAGAAATAGCCACGGCGTGAACAGCACCGTCAGCGGAGGAGAAGGAGGAGGAGGACGACGACGATGAGGAGGAATGAGGCTGCTAGAAAAAGCTCCGTGGCCATTGCGGCGGGCATATAGAATAAAGCTCCTTTCTGTGGCTTGCCTGGCGCGCGCGACAGGCCCTAGAGAATGCCGCTGCGCCGTCAGCGGGGATGTACCCCCGTCAAAATACGGAAGGCTCGAAAAGAGGCAAGTGATTGAGCTGGCGATGGCGAACCCTGTGACTAGGGATCCAAGCGCGAGGGGTGAGGGGCGTCGGCGGCGGCGACTCCCAGGGTTGTAGTGTCTGGCGGCAGCAGGTCCCGCCATGATGACAGGATCGCTGTTTCCCAGAAGCGGTCTCGGCGACACCATGCGGCAGCGATGCGACACCCGCGAACATAGAACGCCAGAGCTCTTGGTGCACTGGGAATGTGGCGCCCGGGGTTTTGTACAGAGCGCATCATTTCTCCCGCCCCAATCAAGGAATCTATGCTACGAGGGAGAGAACGCTGGGGTGAGATTTCTGGTGTTCTTTTGCATGGTGCATACGTGATTGCATGTTTTATCACCCGGCGATCATCTTTATCAGGCCAGACCAGCCAACCCAGGGAAATCACTCGATCGAGCGCTAAGATACCGCCCGCCCGAACCACGCGCTGGCCCCCAAGCTGGCGGAGCCCGCCTGCGAGTTGGCAAGGGTTGGCTTTCGCGCCCGGGGTTCGCCCGCCACTGCGTTTTCGGGGGGGCGCAACAAGCGTCGGCCACGAGGGCCCGATCGACGACGCGACGCGGATAGCACCCGCGCGGCCTGCCAACGCTGATCGGAACCGACGCCCTGGCCTGATCAAGCGGCGCGCCGCCGCCCGTCTTTCGATTCAGATCCCGTTGCGCTGAACATTGGATCGATGGGGGGCGCGATCGATGCGCCTCGCTGCTGGGGGTAGCATCGTTGAAGAGGCGCCCTATGATCCCAAGCTGGTGAAGGAGCAACTCCTGCGCCGTCGAAGGAGCCGCTGAAGACAATGGGCCTGTTGAATGTCAGGTGCGCCGCCGCCTGGTTCTCCGAAGCCGCTCGCTCCACGGCTCGGCGAGCGGCCGCCTGACTGACGCGGGCGGGCGCCGAGGTCGACGGCGGAGCGCCGCTCTGACACTCCTCCGTGGTCTCAAACAAGAGCCCCCGCGCGCGTTGGTCCAATCGCCTCGATCTTCCTGCCTCCGCGGCCAATCAGCGCAAGGCCCACGGCCTCTCGCAGGTGCGGACCCCCCCATCCATCAGAATCCTCGTCACTGGCGCTCGCAATCGACGCGCCCAATTCGCTGATATGGGCCCTGCAAGCATCACAACCAGTAGCGCAAAGAAAAAATTGTTCCATCAAGTCGGCCGTTTTTTTTTACGGGGGCTGGCCTGCGCATCCGCCACCAAGGACAGCGCGCGCCCGAGACATCTGCAGCGGTTGTTCCGCACTTGCCTCTGGAAACGCAGTCGCGCGACCGCTTCCTTCACCTCGCCAGGGCGGATAGCAGGCGACGCGTCTCCATGCAAACACTTCCCCAAGAATGTGCGTGGAACAGCACGCGCCACTTGCCTGCTGTCTCCTGTCTTCCTGCATCGGCACCAGTCAAGTAAGACGCGCAACAAGCCCTTCGTGGATGACCAAACTCCTGGTCCGCATCCTGAAGTCCACCCTGCCCTGCGCTCCTAAACCGCAAAAGCGCGAAAGAACGCCCGGGCGCCTCGCCCCCTCCAACGCCGAGTGCCCCCCGTGTTTTCCGCCGCACAGGCGGAGAGGAACAGCGCGAGAGCACGTCGTGTATTCTGGTGCGTTCGGAGATTTCATCGAAACCATTTGCTGGCAACGCCCTCTTGACCTCCCACTGCGCACTCACAGGGGGCACTTCCACAGAAACGCGCGGGCTTGCCATCGGGACAGACAGTCGAGCACTGAATGACTAGACCTTTGGTGTTCGTAGCCATGTTCTGAATTGAGCTTTGGGCGCAGAGGCGGCCGTGCACACACCGTGGCCGCAGCCACCTAAGCGCGAACATGCCGGACGGGTAGCGCCGCAACGGCGCGACCCCGACTGCGCCGCCCACGTGCTCCGCGGGCTGTTGGGATGCGCCCGCGCAGCTCTATCATATCTGCGCTGCCTGATTTCGCGCCCTTCAAATACACCATCGCGACCTTCGGCGCGAAGCATGCACCTTTGGCCCCAGCGACGGGAGCCAAGAGGATCTTATGACGGCCCCAGGAGGGGCCAAAGATGGCCCCGAGAGAACTCGCGACCTACGCTCTGGGGCCCAACGAGGGAAAAGAAAGTGAACTGAAGGTGCGCTTTACGATCGGCACCGGTCCTAACAATTTTCTGCGAGCTCCAGGGCTCCACGAAAAGGCCCAGGAAGGCCCCGCGGGGCCTTCGAGCAAGCCCCCAGGAAGGCCCCGAGAGGCTCCGCGAGCGGCGCTTGGGAGCCCCAACGGCTGACAGAAAACTTGCAGAAATCGGGAATCACCACCGGCACTTTTCCCGTCAGGTTTCTGTCAGCTCCATGGCCCCATGCAGAAACTAGAAGGGCCCCGTGGAGAGCGCAAGAGGGGCCGACGAGAGCCCCGAGAGGCCTCGCGAGCGGCGCTTCTGGGCCCAACGAGCTGACTGAAAGCTGCCAGACAGCGGACTTCAAGATCGGCACAGTTTCTGTGAGCTCTCTATCGGCTCCAGGGCCACGCGAGGGGCCCAGAAAGGACCCCGCGAGGACCCGAAGAGGGGCCCCAGAGGGCGCCAAGGTCTCGCGAGCAGCGCTGTTGCGCCCCGATGGCTGACCGTGAGCTGACGGAAAGTACCATCGGCGCCGTTTCTGCGAGCCTTCCGAAGCTCCAGAACCTCACAGAGTGCCCCACAGAGCGTTATCAGAGGGCCCTTCAGGGGCCCGCAAGGGCGCCAAGAGGGCTCGCGAGGGGCGCGCTGGGGCCCGAAAGGCAGACAGTAAGCTGACAGAAACAAATCGTCACCAGAGGCACCGTTGCCGCCAGCTTGCCGTCAGCTCTGGGCCCCCGCGACGGGGGCTCTACGGGGCCCAAGAATGAACCCAAGAGGGGGCGAAGATGGACCCGAGAGGCTCCGCGAGCGGCGCTTGGGAGCCCCAGGGCTGACAGGGAACTGACAGACATCGGGCCTCACCACGGGCACTGTTTCTGTCAGCTTTCTGTGAGCTCCAAGGCCCCACGCGGAACCTAGAAGAGCCGCCCGAGGACAACGGGCGGGGCCGACGAGGGCCCCAAGAGGCCTCGCGAGCGGCACTTTCGGGCCCAACGACCTGACAGAACGCTGACAGAATGCGGACTTCAAAATCGGCACCGTTTCTGTCAGCTTTCCGTCGGCACCTGGACCCCATAGCGGGTCGAAAAGGGAGCAATGAGGACGCCGAGAGGGGCCCGAAAAGGCCCCGAGAGGTTCCGCGAGCGGCGATTTGAAGTCCAACGAGCCGACAGAAACCTGACAGAAAGCGGACTTCAAGATCGGCGCCGTTTCTGTCAGCTTTCTGTCGGCCCCAGGGCCATGCGAAGGGCCCAGGACGGACACCGCGAGGACCGGAAGAGGGCCCCCTGAAGACACGAAGAGGGATCCAAGGGGCCTCCGAGTGCGCCAATGGCTGACAGTGAACCGACGAAAAACGCGCTTGACCATCGGCGCCCTTTCTGTCAGGGTTCTTTCAGCTTCGGAGCCCAACAAGGGGGCCAAGAGGGACCAACGAAGGCCCCAAAAGAGACCAGGAGTGACCCAACTGGCCTCGCTAGCAGCGCTTTGGGGCCCAGCAAGCGAACGGAAAGCTTTCAAAAAGCGCGTTTCACCATCGGCGCCGTTTGTGGCCTGTCGGCTACGGGGCCCTGCGAGGGGCCAAAGAAGAACCCCGCGAGGACCCCGTGAGGATCCCAAGCAAGCCCTGAAGGGATAGCGGAGAGCGCCCTGGGGCCCGAATATATAACAGGAGCCTGACAGGATGTGAACGTCGCCATCGGCATTGCTCCATCAACCTCCAGTCAAGTCCTGGGCCGGACTCCAGCCACAATGCTTTTCGTCGTGGAGCTCAAGATCGACGCCCACCCTGCCTTGCAGCGCCCATGTATGCATGTATTCGGCAGAGCCCGCGGATGGACCCGAATGATATCCCGACGTCGCAGTCCCATCGTCGGCAAGACTGGCAGGATGCACAGGGCCGAACAAGCCGCGCGTGCGGGGCCGCATAAATCTGAAGCTTCCGTCCTGGAGCACGCGCAAGCAATTCGCGGCTTGCTGATATGAGCCAGCCACGCGGCTCTCGCCGCAGGCACTGACATGGCGACTCAGCGCCCGAGGGTTTTCGTCTCTAGAAATACGCCAGTATTCGGTGCACCAGTTTTGGTGGGTGTATACGTCGCTTTCTTGAAACATGCGTTAAATGTTTGCTCGGGTGTATCAATTGCTGGAAGGGTGTATACTTCGTTTGGGCGGGTGTTCATCTTGCTTGTTGCGTGGTTCTTGTATGCACCCGCAGTCCCGCGGAAAAACGAAACGCCTCTGGAAATACCCCGGATTCGCGAGGGCGGTCCCGCCCGTGCAGACGAGCACGAGCATCGTCGATGCTGGCGGCGACCTGCATGGCCGCGTGCAGTCGGCGGGCTCGCTGGGCCCCCGCGAAGGCGGCCTCCGCGAAGCGTCGGCAACTCGTCCAAGACGCCCCCTGCGACCCCCCGAAGTCGGCAGATTTGGGCCCCGAGGCAAATTTCGCGTCACGAATCATGAAAATACATTGGCATCTGTATTGCGGGGTGGGTGTCGTTATCTTGCCCCCGATTCGTGGTGGCCAGGGGGCAACAATGAAATGCGTCCAGCTCGCGCCGCGCGTCGCGCGCATGATATCGCCAATGCGATCAGATTCCCCCTCGTCCTCCGGGCATTCCACGCCCGCCTTGCGCGGGCACGCGCGCCCGCGGTGAGAGTTGTCGGTTTCGGACGTTGGGGCCGCGACAGAATATCAGACACAGAGTCAGATATGCAAAGTGAGTCTGGAGGAACTTCAAAAAGGGCCCGAAGAGGAAACGGCGGGACATTCGAGTACCAAAAACACAATGTGTCACACTTGCCTGAGCGATGCAACTGTTTTGAACAAGTGTGTTACGTGTTTTTGATTGCGTCGCGATCGCAGTCCAAATCGGACGGACACCGGAAGGTCCCAAGTACGGGGCAAGAGAACTGTCTGGGAAAGCAATGTCTTATGACTGTTGGGCGGACGCATGCTACTTTTGCGTTGTTGCACCCGATCCCCCCCCCCCCCCCCCCCCCCCCCCCCCCCGCAGCGCCCGCCATCTGAATTATCTTACCAGCCCCCTGTTCCCCGTCCAATTTAGCCTTTTTTATGTCGGCCGCGCGGACACCAGGGATCAAGTTCAACACAAGACGAACGCATCACGTCCAAGGGATGCCAGGTCATGCTTCGTTCCTCGAGCGAGAGCTCAACAAACCGCATTGCCCCAAACCCCTGCCCCACTTGGGTCTACACGGCGAGGCCGCCTGCTATGTTCCTGAATGGTTGGCGTTTCGCCACGGACCTTCCGACGTCGCGGCAACGCGCGCTGGGGCATCGGCTCGCGAGCCATTAATTGCCAACTCTCTACTACGACCTAGGTGACGCGAGGAAGATGCAGCGGATCCAGACGGGCGAGCGCACGCAGAGACGGCACTGGCAGGAGGGCGCGCCCGACGCGCGACGATACAGAAGGCCAGACATCAATTCTTAATGATTGTTCTCTCAGTGAGATTTCGCTACGGAGCGCCTCGATGGTCGTGAACAATCAATCCATTGGGCGGCCCCGGAAAAAAGCCCTGCTCGTGCACGGACGCCCGGGAAAAGCTAGGGGGCGATCTGCGCTGAGCTGGCCTCAAACAAAAATCCCAGCGCACGACGCTGCGCTGCGCGCGCAGCCGTCGTCTCAAACGGCCAGCGGCGGAGGCGCCTCAAGCTCGGCCTCGCTCGCGTTTTGTCAATCCCCCGCCGAGGGGGCAGCCTCGTCCGCGCTGCCTGAGGTTTCATCGGATTTCTTCGCGGCGTCCTTGAACTCGGCACGGCGGGAGGGCAGAGTGCGACCAAAGTGGTCGGGGAAGAGCTCGGCAATCCTGAAAGGTGTGCTATCTGTGCCAGGGTGAAAATACAACGACGCCCTCATCTCCGACCAATTGCACTCGATGTTCAAATCGCCCACTTCCCACTGGTCTGGCAGCTTTGACTCAGGGGCCAACTTCATCTCGCTGGCGCAGCGCACTTTGATGGCCAACTTGCCGCTCTGGCGATCACCTCCTGGCACGCGTCAAATTCGGGCCACGCGACGGGCAGCGCGACCTGCTTGCAGCGACTCCCGCGCCACCGAGACAGGTGCCTGAGCTCCTCCTCGAACAAACGCCACGCCCGCATGCGACCATGAACGGGGTGGCCCGCGTCGAAGCCTGTCTGGAACTCAACAAGACGAAGGTACTCAGCTTTCGCAGTGTCAATGTTGTTCTACTGGTTCAAAACCAGCGCCCTCAAGTTCGATGTGCTCAATGCTCCAGGCTCGACGGCCTTCAAACAGTGAGTCGCGATCATGGGGCCGGTGAGTTGCTCGAAGCAGCCAACTTTGACAAGGGCAAGATCTCGGGGGTCTGCGGGGCGGAACTCGGGCTGGGTGACCCCGTGAATCTCCGCAGCGTTGTCCTTCTGATTTTGCGCTTTTGTCCAGCGACTGTTGGGCAGAGCGAGACGTCGGAAGCCGCGAACCCTCGGGCTTGTCTTTGTCGCCCAAGCTCCTCACGTGGGTCAGGGCCTTCTCGCTCGCCTCGGGGTGCTTCTGCAATGTCGCGGGGACTTGCTGGCGAGCAGCTTTGGGCCGTCTCTCGCCGGCGCGCCTTTCAAGGTCCGCGGCCTCGGCCTCTTGGCCAACGAGGGCGCGGTCTCCCGTCGCGCGGGGCGAGATGGAACGGCTGATCGATTTTGCGGAGCTCGCTCCTGCAATGGGCGCAGGGAGTCTTGCAACCAAGATGGACAACGAACGCGCGCCTGCAAATTGCGCGGCCCGCTGAAGCAGACTGCGCCTTGGCCGAAGACACAAACGCGGCAGCGAATGCGCCTCCGACTCGCCAGTTGAACGCGCATCTGCGCGTTGCGCGACGTCGGGCCAACATGGTAAACGGGATTGGGGCTGGCACCGACAATCTTGAAACAGCGCGATGACTTCGCGCCCCCCCTGGCATGCATAACTGCTCCGCCACCGTGCCCTGGGGCACGAAATGGCATGCCATAATCGCGCGCGCCCTGTCTTGTCTCTTCTGCGCTCCATTATCATGGCGGTCGGCCCCCCGCGTGCTCAAATCACTCAGTAATTGCCGGGCGCTGTCGGGCCGATCCCCATGATTTTCCATCGGCCAGAGGGCACAGACAGGCGTCTGAGATGACCCACGAGGCCTCTTAGGCAGCACAGGCGCACTCCTAGACCCCCACGATGGCCACAAGGTAGCCCCAAAGGCCCCGAAGAGGTCCTCAGAGCACTACGAGAGGACCCCCACCAGGGCCCGAAACGGCACTCAATGCCGATAGCCCTCATGCGTTTCAGCGCGCATGGCGCCCTTGTCTTCCTGGCGCAACAGCGTGTCCACACGCGCCCGCAAAACCGCGGGGCCGCCCAGACATGGCCACTGCGGCACCACGGCAGCCTCCAGGACATCCCAAGAAGGCCCCAAGATGGTCCAGCAGCCCAGCAGCGCGTTGGCGGCGGCCCAAGCAAGACCAAAGACGGCTACGCGACTGGCCCATGAGAAGGATTCGAAGCGACAATCCAAACCTCCTGGCCCAACAGGCCTTCAGGGGGCCGTCGAGGAATCCCAAGAGGATGCCAATCACCCCCTGGCCAACTCTCTTCTGAGGCGCCAATGGGCGCCCAAGCTGCTCCAACATAAACCCCCGAACCATCAGGAACGACTCGCGACGTGCCGCCGACACGTCTCCAAGAGGCCCTCCACGCGCATCCCAGGAGGGTCCAACGAACGCCCAAACGGCCCCTGACCCACGACCCAGACACAGCGACGCGATGGACCGAACGCCACTACATAGGAACCTGCGCCCTGGCCACAGCAATCGGGCACACCACGACGCGCGTGCTACGTCAATCGAGCGCGTGGCTGGGCGCGGTCACCATATCATGGTAGACGCTGCGACAATGCACCACCGCGCTCGAGCTACGCTCGCAGCATGACCTGAGATGGCTTGAACCATGATCCATACAAATGCACTGAATACGCGATGCCGTGGCCAAGTCCAATCGAGAGACCACGGCGCACCAGCGGCAGCGGTCTCATCTCACAAAAAAAAAAAAAAAAAAAAACGCACGCTGCTGGAACGTAGAACATCCGCCTGCACACCCGAGCAGAAGGCATGACACATTCTGGGAGCATCGTTCTTCGGTGGCCCCGACGGACCTTCGACAAATATGTCGGCGCCGTCTTCCGCCGGGCGGGGGGGGGGCCAAAGCCGCGAGATGCCGGAACAAAGGGGGCGCGGTGGAGGAACTGCCAAACAACCCGCCCTCCGTTGGCCAGAGACTTTACGCGGGGCGCGGACGGGAACAGCCCCCGCTCCGCGCCCAGGCGCCATGCGTCTTCTTGCGCGGTGGTGCCCGCCCTCTTCCTCGCCCTCTCCCTCGCCCTCCCCGCCTCCCCCCCCTTCCCACTTTCAAGGCCTGCTGGCCGAAATGGCCGAGCCGAGTGGCGGGACCAACTGCTGCAAGGGTACCTGTGCCGAGCGGGGTTTCGGCCCCGTCTCGGGGGGGGGGGGGGGGGCCTCGCTGGCTGCGTATGCGACGCATTTTTGTTTAGCATGCAGTTCCAAAGGGATCACGATGCCCCTCCTTCTCCTCTTCTCCCTGGGCGCTGCGCCCCCCCGGCCAGCATCGCCTGGCCCTGCCTTCGTGAAGAGCCGAGGCAATCGGGTCCTCTCTCTCTCTCTCTCTCTCTCTCTTTTTCTCTCTCTCGTCTTTCTATGTTTCTTTCTCGTGATCATTATATTTCGGTCTCTCTCTCTCTCTCTCTCTCTTTCTCTCTTTCTCTCTCTCTCTCTCTCTCTCTCTCTCTCTCTCTCTCTCTCTCTCTCTCTCTCTCTCTCTCTCTCTCTCTCTCTCTCTCTCTCTCTCCCCCCCCCCCTATTCCTCTTTCTTTAAATGTTTTTTTTCTCTCTCTCTCTCTCTCTCTCTCTATCTCCTTCTCTCTCCCTCCCTCTCTCCCTCTAGTCTCGGCTCGAGAGTGCCCTGCACTCAGACCGCAGCCGCGACGCGAAGCGCCCCGCCTCGGAGTCAGACTCCCAGGCCTCGCGAGACCGGAGGGGTCCCAGCAGGACCCTACTGATTCGCGTCACCTCTCTCCCCACCAGAGCGCCCGCCGCAATGGCCCCCGGTAAGCCGGAGCGCCGTCGCTCTTCCAAGCAGCCGCCGAGCTCACGTCCTGCTGCTGAAGGGTCTCTCCTCCAACGCAAGCAGGACTGCATCGCAGCTTTCAAGCAAGCGGGGTCTGACCGCCCCACGGCCGCATACAACGGGCTCGCCGAGCTGAACGCGGACGAGCTGCAGGCCACGTACGACATGCACAAGACCAACACAAAGAAGCTCGGCAGTGCCTTGATCCGCATGTGTGCCGCCAACCAGATCAGCTACACGCTGGATCACCACCAGCGCAGCAAGCCTAAGCGCATTGGTGGTGACACATCACACCCACCAGCTGCGTCCGCACGTCTTCAGGCTGCGGACGCCCAATTCATTGCCTTGGACCCGGCCTTCTGGAAGGTCCCAGTCCTTGCCGAACCCACATCACTTGACGACGGCAAGACGTACAAGCCCAGTATCAGCCTCCACGACTACGAGAGCGGTGAACGGCTGCTGCAACACCACCTCGAGCAGGGTAAGCGTACCACGGGTCAGCTTGCGATTGCTGTCATGGGCCCAAAAAACGATAACTACGTCGGTACCGAGCTCGCCGTCCCCGTGCTGAAGCGTCACCCCAAGGCGCCCAAAGTGGTCCACACGCACGTCCCCGTGACCGTGTACCAGCTGGGCACCAAGGAAGTCGCCTGCACGGAAAAAGTAGCCGTCGCCACCATCGATCCTGCCGACCACGTATGCTGGATTCGGGTGACCATACATGAAACCGAGGCCATCGCCGCAGTCCCCTCCATGCATCAGGCCTTCGAGGATCAGTTCTCGGGAGGTGCCCCCGTGAACGGTGGTCCACGCGCCAAGGGTCCTTTCCGAAGGGACTCCGCTCCACAGGACAAGGCGCGCCAAAACCAAAAGCACAGGGAGTCCAAGAAAGACGCTCGCCGCCAGGAGCTCGATAGTCAGCTCCAGGACACCTTCAAGGCCCTCTTCCACGGCAACTTTAAAGCCGTCACCATCCTCGAACCCTGCAAAAGCCTAGGCAGGTATGGATCGGGCGTCGGAAAGAGGTCCCTGGCTGCCACCTTCGGCGTCAGTCTTCAAGCGGTTGACAAGGTCTTGGCGGGTTCAGGGCAACTCGGCGCCACCTACGACCTCAGCAACGTAGGTGCAGACGAGCCCACTGCAGACAAGTACCAGACCGTGTGGTTCCCTGAGGACCAGCCCATCACGATGGCAGATGCGTTCCAGAAGTCGGTGGATTTCAAGGCCCTTGGAGTCGTCAGGCACGGCAAGTCAGGCTTATTGGGGATCCGTGTTGCACGAGGGTCAGACGCCGCCAAGGCTGCTGCCGTCAGCATCCGTGGCTGCGAAGCCACCCTCGCCAAGACGCGATACCGCATCACTGGCATTGCGGCACGCCACGCCACGCTGACCCAGCTCGCTAAGACTCTCACGGGCCCGTCCGTCAAATGGGACTGTGAGGTCTACCACACCGCCTGGGACCCAGCCACTTCGGCTCAGTTTGCCTTAGTGCGCGCCCATCGTCCCCCACCCACATATACGGTACAGGTCGCAGGGTGCCCCATCCCGTGGAGCATCACCGAGGCCCCGCTGGCTGAGGTGGCGCCGAAGAGGGACAACGTTACCATTGTCACCCCTACCACTATCACAGAGCCTGTGACGCCGCCAGCCCGTGGTGGCGGCTTCAGCCCCGCCACTGGCACACTACTCACCAAAGCGGCCCAGAGCCCTTACCTCCACGACCTCATGACTGCCACGCCCAAAGGCAAGGGCGTCGCACCGCTCCTGATCCCCAAGGAGGAGCCTTTAGCCAAGCGCCACCGATCCTCCAGTGGGAAACGCGACGCCACGCCGCACGCAAGATCACACGGCGCCCCAGGCCGCAGCTCCTCTGCACCCCCGCACGGCACGGATGGAGCTGCCGAGCGGACGGCCGTCCAAGGATCAGGTGGTCATGACCCGCAGCTTGGCACGGTGGCATCTGAAGGCGGGGGCCACACGGAAGGGGACGCTGCCACAGCCGCCGAGGTACCAGGCGACGCTGACGACGTCGAGATCCTCTCATCAGGTGATGAATTCAGCGTGGCATCTCGCGAACTCAACACCTTCGGCGAACGCTTCGCAACGGCCCCTAAACTGCCAGATGCCGCCACGACCCGCATCCAACACATGGAACAACAGCACGAGCTGCTTGCCAACACGGTGGATAACATGCAGGTTCAGCTTGCGGGCGTTCTCTCATCCCAGGCCACACTCACGGAGCACGTTTCAGGTTTGGAACGAGGGCTTGCCACCGTCGTCACCCAGCAACAGACGGCAAACACCGAAGCTGCTGCACTGCGTGGCGACATCCAGGCCCTCCTTGGGCACCTCACGGGGGGCACCATCCACCTGCCACAGGTGGCCACTCTCGAAACAAAAAAGGAGGAAGCTGCATCAGTTGCCGATCCCGTGGCTGTCTGCGGGTGGATTGACCAGCCAGGCCAGGTCACCCCAGGGACGGGGCCCCCAGGGGCTGACAAAGGCAAAGACAAGGGTCGGGTCACTCAGGAACCCTATTGAAGGTGCCTCAGAGAGCCTGCCTCAGCCCTCCGAGGAAGCGCCTTCAGAGGCATCTCTTCTCTCTTCGCGTCGTATCTCTTTCTTGTCATATCATGTCAGTTTTGGCAGCAGCACGTGCAAGCTACCTGGTGTAGGGACACCCGTCATCTTGCAGGGGGAGTGATTGTTGCAATGTACATGAGCATGCAGGGGTATCTGAGGATGCGTGCTGACATGCAGCTTTTGGCTCATCGCTCGCGCCGCCCGCCAGGCCTCGCCATCATGTGGCGCCTTGCCTGCAGCCTGGCCCTCCCCTCGCTCGCTGGAGCACACCCGTCTTCAGGCGGTGCGCCCCAGCATGGAGGTGAGGTTTTCCTGCGACACGCTGAACGTGGGACTCTTTTCTACCTTTACGATGACAGCATCTACAAGTACGATCACTGCACCATTTTGGACCCGATCGTGAACAGCACCGTAGCCGCGGGTCCGTGCGGTAACGGACTGCTGGGCGCCATCGTGAGCGCATGCACGCCCTTGTCAACTACGACACATGCATCGAAATCCACCCCCAGCGTGGCCTCGACTGCGGTGCAGCAGATCTTTGACGGGGACGTTGATATAGGCCAGGCACGCAGTGGCGGCTTCAGCCCCGCTGTCGTGCCCCGCTATTGCCCCACGGGTCTCACCACCCCCCTGTGCGCTAGGGGCGAACCCGAGGAGGACCCTGCTTTCTGGCACCTGATGATGATTCGTGCCCGGCTCATACCGTGTGCTGCGGCGTGGGCACCAGGTGAGGACCACCAGGACGTGTTCTGGGCATGGCTCGAGGACTGCGTCCCGTACATCCTGGCGACGCTTCATCTGCCACAGTACGATCACCTCTTCCAGGAGGATTCTGAGGACACAACCGACGCCCTGCGCCAGCTCACCGCGCTCGACATGTGCGAGGACATCTGGTATAGAGCGGGCCTCGACAGACAGCGCACAAACCGCAACCTCACTCTTATCCAAGGCAGCCGCGAGTATTCCACCCGTTACTTTGGCCTCCTTCTGGAATACCAGGGTGCTCGTGCCCAGCTTGTCGGCCCAGAAGCTTTCACGGCACCTTTGCCGCCATACCTCTCACGGGCCCACGCCTTACTACCAAGAGGCCTTCCCCCACCCGACCAAGACGCCCTGGCGTACCTCGCCGATGCGATCCTACACCACCCGACAGACATGCAGCCGCTTGTGGAGGCAGAGCTCGCCGCGGCACAGATGGAACCGCTTAACCCACCACCGCCAGCTGGCCTCGCCCAGCACGCCACGGGTGATCAGGCCGCAGACGACCCCGTACCATGGTTGCCTCAGCACATCGCGGCCAGCGACATCAGCGACACACCCCTGGACTCATTCCATGCGTCGGACGATATCAGCAACATATCCCTGGGCTCGGTCCACGTGGACGATAGCCAGGACGACATGGAAACCCAGGATCGCGACGGCACAACACCACCAGGCGACACGGCCCAGCGTGACCGCGACAGTGAACCCTACTTAGGGCACACCTCGTCGCACAGCAGTCCGCCCAACAACTCGGCTCAGGCCGACCCCTGCGCACAGCTCAACGACGCTGAAGGCGTCACTGCCGCCGACGCGACAAGCCATTCCACTGCATCGCCAGCTCATGCCAGCCCGTGCAGTGGCGGCTTCAGCCCCGCTGCAGCACTGGCTAGACCTGGACATCCCCAGACCGCAGGTGGCAGCACCACGCCCTTCACCTCTGTACACCGTGACAACGTGACTGACTCCAACCCCAGTGTCATTGGCCACTGGCAGGCCGACATCGACAACGACCCCATCGATGATGAGTACCCAGATGCCAGCGGTTCCCACGAGCCCCAGCACAGCGCAGCGGCATCACGACATTGTGGCTGCCTCATCTGCCTCTTTGTGGCCACGTACGCCATCGCGATAGCAATGCCGTACAAGGACCAGATCGATGGGTACTTGCCGACACCGAGCCGAGACCCCAGCTACCGACAACGACGACGACGCAAAGCGACGGCACCAGGCCCATCTGTGCCCACCACATCCCGACGCACAACGACATACAACGTCACGTCCGCATTGTGGGCCACTCTCAAATGGACCAGCGTCAAACTCAGAGATAGCGTCTCGGGCGGAGCCACCGCAGTCGGGGTCGGCCTCGGGGGTGTCCTGAAATGGGCCAGCGGCAAGCTCGGGGCTATTGCCACGGGTGGAGTCGCGTGTGGCCTTCTACTCGTCGGTGCCAAACTTCTTGCCCAAGGAGCTGTCGGACACGTAGGAGCCCGCATCTGTGCGCGGGCCCTGGACTCATCCACAGCCCAGTGGTGCCTCCGCTGTTGCCAACCGAGCAGGAGGCCGCGTGATGAGGCCACATACACAATGCCGTGCACGCTCGCCGACGAACACGACGACCAGCACGTGCACGCACTCCGACATCCGCTGCTGCAGGAACACTACGCCGCAGCAGTTGCCGCCGCAGTCGCCGATGTCACTACCGCCACCACCGCCGCCATCGTCGAAGTCACTGCCGCCGTATCGCGAGCCTCGTCTGTCACACCAAGATCGACCAGCCCGTCTCTGCGAGACGGCTCCAAAAGCGGCGCGGCATACGGTAACCTACCGACTAACGAGGATGCCACAGCACACGACAGCGACACCGAGGCAAGGGAAACACGTGAGTGCACCCACGATAGCCCGTGGTCCATCTTCCGACATGCTGATGCTCGTGGTTCCTCTCCCGACGCGGACACCCAACCACCACGACGGCGAGCACGTTATGCATCACCCCACAGGCCCCAGGCGCCTTCAGGCCCTGGTATGCCTTACACAGCCCTCAAGCCACCGACACGCAACTTACGCAACACCATCCAGCGCGACCCAGCGGTCCCCGTGCCGCCGAAGAGCATACTTAACGCCCTGTATCAAAACGGCTTTGCGCTTGGTAACAGTGGCGTGTCTACAGAGGACATCAAAGATGCTCTGCGACTCCATGACCATCCTCGATTTACCCATGATCCAACACTCCAATCGCTGGGGCCGTGGACGGACATCATGCAGAGGCCCCCGAACCGCCTCACTTGGGTGCTGGAAGACTCGGGCGGGAACTCAGGCGAGACAATCTTCCCATACCTCACGTGGGACCTCCGCCAACCCACCACCGACGCGCCCACTGTCTTCTGGCATGGGACCCGCGGCGACCTTGCGGCCCGTCTTGCTGCCAGTGGAGGGCACCTCTTGCCAGGTCCCCGCCGTGAAGCGAAGGGCCGAACTGGCACCAACGTTGGCCGCACGTACGCGAGCGTGCACCCTTCGCTGGCCGCGTGGTACGCAATGCCGCCCCACCCGCCCTACAGTCTCGAAGACGACACCCTCGCGTGGGGACCCATCGCACTCTGGATGTGCGAGGCCACCCAACCACCGCGCGGGGAAAACAGGCACAACTTCGTGAAAGGGGAGGCCCACGGAGCGCGCCTCATTTACCCTCGGGTCCTGAGCCTCCTCATCCGCATGGACTGGTGCGCCCCCACAGAAGCTGCTTCCAGGTGCCGTGCCCTACCACACGCCTATGGCATGGGCGACTGCGCGCACGCCCTTCACATCGCTGGCTACGATCATCCAGATCTCCGTGAGGCGGCTGAAGCTCACGACCAGGAAGCTAGCACCAGGCGCAGACCAGCCATCGCGGCAGCGTGGCCACCGCCGCAGGCACTATACTCGCCAGAGGCAGCGCGAGTATGGGCCAAACAGCACTACGACACTGAAGCAGCCACCAGGGATGACCCTAACCAGCCCCGCCCACGCGTCTCGCTTCACATGCTCCAGCTGGACCCGAAACCACTCATCGACCTGGTGTACACTGGCTTGCAAGCTGTCCCCGTGCGGGGGCATCCTGACGCACGCGGGTCGCGCCCCAGCGGCTCCAGCCCTGGGGCCGCGTCTGGCCCACCACGCACTTACAAGTCAGTCACAGCCCTGGCGCACAGTCCAGACCGCTCATCGACGTCATCAGGAGCCGACGAACGCCGTACGCCTTCCCTCATCAGCGCGGCCGCCGCCCTCGCCCGAGGCCGTGCCCGCCCACGGCGATCTGCCTCTCGCTCGTCACGACAGAGTGGCGGAAATTCCACCTCAGACAACAGTGGCATCGAGACGTGGGAGCACATTGAGACGGAAGAGGAGCCGACTGCCTACCACGTCCTCGCCTACCACGTCCGTGATGTGCGGACCCGTGTCAATGCCCCTGGCATCGAGGTCTGGCTCGACCCTGGAGATCACCACGACGGCGCCTACTTACCGTGGGGGACGACAGTCATGGGCCACCGCGTTATAGACCCTGCGGTGGCGGGGCGGGACGGCTGGGTCATCCTCCACCACGACCACGGCGACACCACTACTAAGCTCTGGGCACCGACCCAAGTCCACGTCAAAGCGGACGACACCTGGCGCACCGTCATGGTACCAGCGGACATGGGGCCCCAGTGGATCAGGTGCCACGCCGAGGACGCTCGCCTCCCCGCCGAGGTTGTCCGCACTACAGGCCAATCCTGGTTTGCTGACGTCTGGCCCTTGTGGGATCGCCCGCGACCCCACCCAGACGACCCAGGCACAAACGAGCATGCGCTCCCGCCTCTACCAGGACGCTGGTCTTGCCTACAGTGTCGATTCCAATGCTGTCAGTACTGTGCGGCTCGCCGCAACACGCAGCTCGGCACCTCGGGCCAACCAACGTGCCCAGACTGCGCCCGCAGCGGACTGCGTACACTTATGGACTGGTCCACGGACTACTCGTGCAACAGTTGGACGTGTGCATACAGCACCAACTACAGGGACTCCGACACATGCTGCCTGTCCAGCAGGTGCCCCCATCCCCCCAGTCCACACAGCCTGCTCGACGTCCGTGCCACAGGGATGCCGCCGCACATCCTTGCCCGCCAATTCGGCAACGCGCCAGCCCTCCACGACCTCAAGGAACCCCCCCGAGCGCCTTCAGGCCCCGGGGGGGAACCTCCAAAACCAGGGCAAGCAGGTTACCAGGGTCAATGGTACTTCCCACCGCAGCCGCGGCGTGTCCCCAGGCAGGGACTGCCTGACGGCACAAGGCGGCCACCTGGGTTCACAGGAACGGGGATGCCCGAAGAACCTTTCCCCGACCAACCTCTTTGGAGGGAAGGCTACGTGCTCTTCAGCCCCCACCAGGCCCTCAAGGAGGAATTCACCTTCAACAAGACGGTCCGCCGACCCTACTCCCTAGCCATCACCAACATGTACAGGGACCGTGTCACGGTCAGGACCGTCTGCGAGTCGATCGCCGAGCGCATCCACACTACCCGCACCCGCTGGCGAGATGTGGTACTGTACTGGGACGCCGAGGGTGGTCCTGGGCCTCAAGCCCTCGACTACGACATGCGACTCTGCGACGCCATGGTGAGCCGTGCCACGACCGAAGCCGAGCTAAACCACGACCGCAGCAACCGTGGTAGTTTCTGCCTCTATGGACCAGCGCACCAGCGAGCTGTCAACATCACGGCGATCTCCGAGCCGCAGAACATCGACTACATGGAGCATGTGCGGCGATACTCACCCGTAGGGGGGACCTACCCTGATCACGCCTTCGAGCACGTCTATCGGGGCTGGCAGCGGCCCGACGTGCCCACCATCCTCCCCGACACCCGTCCCCTCTCGAGAGCCGACTGGCAGCGACACCAACAGCACCAGCAGCGCATTCAGCAGCGCGACCAACGTGACGCAGGACAGCAGGGCACGCCACGCTACCGCTCTCCCGCGCGAGTCCCGACAGGCGGTAACACGGCCTACGACGGGGTTGCCGCCTACTACCGTGGCCCCATAGGTGCCAGGCCCGCGGCTGCTGGAGCAGCCGCCTCCAGCTACGGCCACGCCCCCCACGCCAGGGTACACCCAGCGGTCATCGGCTACCCGCGTGCACCCGTGCAGGCCCTCCCAAGGGCCACCTCGCCAGTGCCAGGGTCCACGCGCGCCTGGGGCCATTACTCAGGCCGACATGATGGCACCTCCAGCAACCAGCCCGCAGTGATAACCCCTGCGGCTTCAGCCCAGGGGGCTGCAACAAACCGTGGCAGGGCAGGGCGCCCCGAAGGATGGCGTGATGCGAACGTGCGCGCTTGGCAACCGCGCCAGCACACGCCCCCGCCAAACGTGGCTGCAGCACTGCGCCCTGCCCAGGCAAAACCTGCCCCACCTGAGCGGGAGAGGCAGCCGCTTACCCCGCTCGTCCTCACGCACATCCAGGCGCATCACAGCGCCTCCCCGCGGCACAGCGAGGGAAGCGCCCACCACGTCAGCCCCCGCCCCGACGCTGTCGACCCTGACCAGGCCACAGCCACGGCGGAGGGCGGCACAAGCGCCTCTCGCCAGCCCAGCCCATCACCCTGCGCGGCGCCGATCCGATCCCCGAGCAGGGCGGATTCCGAGCGCGCTAATGCCCAGGCGACCTCGCCACGCGACCGCCACACGGGCGGGCGCGTCCCGCGCAGCAGGACCTGCAGCCGCCACAGCTCACGCAAGGCCCCAGGGAGCTCCACGAGCTCGCCGCCTCGCGAGACTCAGGCTGATGGCCGAGCCCCCGAAGTGGTGCCACGCTTCGGAGCCAGCGTCATCGAACCTGGCCAGGTCGACCTCGAGCCGACGCCGTCCACGGACCACGAGCCGCCGCTGCCCACCCGCGTGATCGTCCCCATCGACGAGGCGCCAACCTTCGACCCGTTCAAGAACAAGTACCGTGTCAAGAACCTTGTGGCGGGTTTCGGCGGTGGCTCACCGCTCTCACCTCAGAGTCGGGGCGGAGCCCCCGCCACCTCAGCTGCTGCCGCGGCAGCGGCGGCCCCGCGGGGAATCAGCCCTGTCCGCAACGTGGGCCTCACGGCAGCGGGCATGGACGAGGCCCAGCGCCAGGCCTCCGACCGTGCTGCTGGAGCTGTTCCACCAGATGCTGCTCATCAAGATACTGACGGGGCGGGCGCGCCACCGCAGGACGGACCAGCGGTGTCGCGTGCGCAGTATATGCGCGTGCGTTGTGCCGCTGCCGCGCCTAGCCGCCGCCGCTGGTTCGCTTTTGCTTTTGTGTTCGGCAGGACGGATCGAGGAGTCGCCTCCCTCTCCCTCTGCTGCCGTCTCACCTCTCCTCCCCTCGTCCCCTATGGTACAGGAGTGAGGAGGATTTTTCGAGACAGTTTTACTGACGTTTATGAACCCCCCCTGGCGCAGTGCCGACCGTGTCCCGCCTATACTTCTGGCCTGACGGCGGCTTCAGCCCCGGTCAAGCTAATCCATAGGAACGCCATGAGCTCCTACTGTGGCCAAGCCTTCTACCTGGGCGAGGGTCAGGCTGACCTACACCGTGCGGGGCGTGCAAACCCCAGCTCCACCGATGGAGACGGGCCAGGTCGCTCCATACACCTCGTCAGCCTAAACATCACCAGTCTCTCAGCGAATTGGCCAACCATCACCGCTCTTGGTGTCGACCACAACGCCGCAGTCATAGCACTACAGGAGACCCGACATGCCAAGCCGACCAGACAAGCCATCGCTACCAGCGCCGCCAATCCACTCCACGGGGGATACCACGCCAGTCTTGGACCTGACCTGGATCTGGCGCGAGCCCAGCGCAGAGCTGCCCACGGCGGCACAGACCACACCGTCGTGGGCAACACTGGCGCCTCGGGAGGGGTCGCCATCCTCTCTAAGGATGCCATTGTCGACTCCACTGTCGACGACAATGCGCCCTGTATCGTCGCCCTCAAGGCCAAGAAAAGATGGCACGAGGTCTTTCTCCCGCTCTGCACTCAGCACCGCCGCAGGCGGCGACGAAACAACCACGGGCCCGCGGGGATCTACACAGCGAGCCTCTACGGGATTGCTGGAGGAGACAGCACAGCTCTTTTTCGGCTCGCTGACTGCGCCGCCGCTAGGGTCGGCTCAGCCCCCTATTTCATCTGCATGGACGCCAATACGAACATCGATGACAATCCACACCTTCTGCACATGTTGCAGCACGGATGGTTCAACGTCGCTGAGGGCACACCAGACCACACCATGCACACATACGGCAATATCCCTGACTGGGACCGCGTCACCAAGTGCCCCCGCACTTCGCGCATCGATTATATCATTGCCAACCAAGCGGCGCGATCCCTTGTCACCGACTTCTGCTATCTACGCGACTTGTCAGCGAAGTCTCATGCTGGCCTGCAGGTCACGCTTGACCTCAGTCGCCTCGACCATACGGCCCGACGTCTCCTTGCCCCCACGCCCTACCCTCCCAACGATGGAGCTCACGAGGGTCACGAGCTGCAGGCACTAGGGACCCTCATCGCTGGGCGATATCAGGACCGCATGGAACAGGCCGACACACGCGACGACGTGGAGCGCATGTTCGCCCTGGCTAACGAGGCCAGTCATGAGTACCATCTCACCCGTCTGCGCGACCTGCCACCTCCACCGCCCGACCACCCAAAAAAGAAGCCCCCCACCATGCACGGGCTCACGCCCATGTTCGAAGAGCGACCAGTTGTCCCCCGCGCCTTCCCCACCTACGGAGCTTCCACGATACACATGAACCGACTGCGCAAGCTCCATCGGCAACTCTGTGAGCTTCGTTTCATCGGACAGCACCATCATTTAGATTGCCGTGCCATCCCGCCGTACCTTGCGCAGCGCATCGACTGCACGTGGACCGCGGCCCGCCTCCTATGCCACAAGCTGCGCCCCACGGTTCTCCTGGACTTCCCCGAGGCCTGGACCCCCGACGAGCCAGCACCTCACGGAGAGCACCTTGACGTTTTGATCCAACACCTCGACTTAGAGCTGGCGCGACGTGCGAACCGTGCCAAAGCTGAACGCATCAAGATATGGGCTGAGGGCGTCCGCGAGCCAAGCGGGCGAAAGGCGGCCATATACGCGCGGGCTGCTGACAGCTCGCCCACGGCGTATCTCCGCACGCCTACCACACCTGACGATACGCAACTCCACTGCGACACCAACGCCTTTAAACCTGACGAAGCTAGCACGGACGACAGCGACGCTGACACCGAAGCTGGCGGCTTCAGCCCCAGCGACGGTAGTTCGCCCGACACGGACAACGACGAAGACCACACTCGTGAACCACCACCTGCGCAAGTCCCCGACATTCTCCCTGCCAACGCCATTGTTGCTAACACCAAGGACATGCTTAAGCTCATGGTCGACACCTGGGAGCCCATCTTGGGCAGGTACCGTGCCCGTGCTGGACATGACGCCGAAGCCATGCCGACGTGGGCTGACTTCTACGACGAGTACCGACAAGAGCTGCCTACGCCATCACCAGCTACCCCTTTCCACCTCACCGACGACCAACTCATCCACTTTATTCGCACCCGTTCACCGCGCCGCGCGGGGGGACTGGACGGCTGGACTACTAAGGAGGCTAAGGAGTTACCCGACGACATTCTTCGCCTCTTCGCCAGCGTCTTACGCGCTATGCAACGCACTGGCACCATCCCAGAACCCCTCCTCCATGTGCCAAACCCGTGCCTCCGAAAAGGCCGAGGCGAACTCCCAACGGACCAACGACTTCTCTCGGTGCTTTCCGTTTGGATGTATGCGTGGGAAGCGCCAGCTTACCGCAGCCTCACGGACTGGCGGAAAGGATGGACCCACGCCACGAGTTTTGGCGCTGTCCCCAAAGCTACCATTGGGGACGTCAGCACCTCTCTTGCCCTGCGCATCGAACACGCCAGGGCCTTACTCCTCCCCTTAGCTGGGGCTGCCCTGGACCGACAGAAGTGTTTCGACTACCTCATCACGGACATCTGCCTTAACCTTGCGCTTCACGCGGGGTGCCCCCAAGACATCGTTACTGTCCGCAGAAACTTCTACAGTCGCCACAAACGCTACATCCGCATGAACGGTGCGTACTCTAAGGAACTGGCCAGGACAAACGGTCACCTCCAGGGAAGCTCTTGGTCCCTGGACGACATTAAGCTGCTCATGTGTGTGTGGACCAAGAGACAGCATCGATACGTTCCGCGATCACTCAGCACTACCTTTGTTGACGACAGCAACTCCACTACTCACACCGCGCCTGAGTTGCAGAAATCTCTTGATGAAACCGCCAAGTTTGATCGATTTTCAGGTCAACGCATTCACCCTGGCAAAGTGGCGGGGTGGGCGCTCACCGACGAGCTTCACACCGCCGTTACCCAGCTCACTCTGGCGGAACGGCCCTTACGCGTGGTCGACTCCTTCAAGCTCGTCGGGAGTTACATCAACGCCGAGGCAGCGCCGGCTCCAGCCGCGCTTAACCTCACGGCCACCGCTGACGCCCGTGTTCGCAGGGCGACTAGTCGCCTGCCGCGCATTGGCAAGCTCCCATCACCGATGCTTATTAAGGCGCGGCACGCCCGTTCCCTTGCTGCCAGCGTCTGTACCACGGGCACCGACATTCAAGCCCCATCAGGCCCCGTCAAAACTGCCTACAACCATGCCCTTAAGGCGGCTATCCGCCCCAAGGGAAACAGGTGGGTCGAGTTTTGGACTCTCATGGCCGTGTGCGTCCCAGGACACGCCCTGGAGATTGACGCCATTACGCAGCGTGAAGTCTTCCTGTGTCTGCGGCGACAGGTTAACCGCGACGCTACTCTCTGCGGTCTCGTCAGGGATCTCCAACACCATGTCCAGACCCTATTCGGGGGAGGACCTGTCGGACGACTTGTCCAGACGCTTCAGCAGCTCCGTTGGACCTGGCCCACATTTGGCATCATGTACGACGACTGGGGCTGTCAGATCAGTTGGCTGAACTTACCCCAAAACGCCTTCCTTCACATGCTGCGAGCCTCACAACGCAGAGCCTTTCTGAGAAAGATCAAGCCACGGCGTCATGACCTTGGACACCTGGCCTCTGTCAGACAGGGCCTCGACCTCTTCGCCAGCACGTGGCTCGCCCGAACGAAAGGAGCAGCCAAATGCAATGCCTGGCAGCTGGCGCTCCTCCTGAACTACCTGTCGGGCGGGGACCACACCCAACAGCGACGATCCCGATCAAACACGTCTGCTGACCCCAGCCCCATCTGCCGATACTGCGACGAGGAAGAGGAAACTCAGGAGCACACTGTTCGCGACTGCAAGTGCTGGGCCCGAGAAAGAGTCCCTCTCACCACCCTCATCAGTGACGAGCAGTGGGCCCGTCTTCCGCCGCACACAAGACACTGCGGGCTCTTCGATGAAGACCCAGCCCTCCTCGACCTGCAGGCCGACCTCGCGAGGGACCCGCTACCTCAGCCCATACCGCGGCCCCCACCTGAGGGAGATCCTGCGGCTTCAGCCCAGGACTCCTACACCACCTACCTTGACCACGACACTGGTTGGACATGGGTCTACGCTGCCACGGACGGTGCATGCACCAACCAAGCCATCCCATTGCTTGCACGAGCGGGCTACGGCGTCTACTACGGCATCGACCACCGCATGAACTACAGTGCACGCGTTCACGGCATTACGCAGAACGCACAGCTTGCGGAGACCCTCGCCATTGTCCACCTCACGGCATGTGCTGAACGGCCCGTACACGTTTTCGTGGACAACCAGGCGGTGGTTGATGGGTTCCAAAGGATCATCGACGGACACTCACCACCGCAGGGCACGCACGTGGAGCTCTGGGAAAAGATCCACCGATGCGTCATGGCCAAGCCCAACATGTTCCGCGTCGAGAAAATCGCAAGCCACCAGGGCGACATGGGCATCGACCTCGGGCTCATCGGGCCCATCGCGGAGGAGTTCAATCGTCAGGCTGACGCCCTCGCCACAACGGCGGCACGTACTCATAACCTTCCAGACGACATTGTCGAAGCTGCCAAAACACGACATCGCCAAGCGACCGTGCTTCATGGAGTCGCTGTCGCCATCTACGAGCGTAGACACCGTACACTCCCCCTCCCACACCGCAGGGCTGGGTTCACAGCTGCGGAACTCAACAAAATGGAACCAAATCCCCTGCTGTCTGACCAGGCACCACCCGCGGCTGGACCAGACATCCCACAGAACCCGGACGAGCTCTGGGCCGAGGCCCAACGGGCGATATTCGACGAACAGGAGGACGACCCGTTCGGCTTTGGTGGGGGCCTCGACTTCCTGGGCGACGGGCCAGCCAGCGCCAACCCTGCCTCGTCGGGCACCCGCACGGCGCCCCCGACTCCGCCATTGAGAGCGGCAGCGCACCCACATGACAACGCCGCTCACTTTCAAGACGCTGACGAACAGGAGGATGACCTGTTCAGCTTCGGTGGGGGATCGGACGCTTTGGACGACGGACCAGCCAGCGAAAACCCTGCCCCGTCGGGCAACCTCTCGATCCCTACTGCGACTCCGTCCCCGAGAGCGACATCGCCCACATACGATGATATCGGCCACCGCCAAGACGCCGACCACGACCTGGGTGACCCCCGCGGACTGAGTGGCATAGAGGACGCACCGCCGATACCACACGCTGCCGACCATGCCGCCCTACCGAGACGCCAACCTTCTACGCGACCGACCTCAGAGCCCTTGCACGGCATCATGATTGGTCCCACCGCGCAAACCACTCCGCCCCCCCACCGGCGGCAGCCCGCGGGGGCGGCTTCAGCCCCCCCGCAGGGCACTAAACCAGACAGGCCCTCGTGCCCCGTCCACGCTTCCATCGTTGCTGAGCGAGAGGAAGCGGCTCTCCCGACCTCTCGGGGCGTGGCCCTAGCGGCTCCAGCCCTGGGGTCGCGTGTGCCCCTCCAGTCACCCTTCAAGGGTGACGGACGACAGCGTACAGGGTGCCGCACTACGCTAGTCCACCATTTGGACAGGCGTACCGAGGACCTCGCCTCTGTCTCGAGGCTCTCGGCTGCTGGCACTGAGCAGCCACCCCTCACCGACCGCGAAACCGAGCTGTCACAGGCTATGGCTGCTCTCCAGCAGAGGTGCTTAGCTCTCGCCGCGGACCTCGCCGCCGCCCAAGCTCGCCAAGGCCCTCTACTCCAGCGCCTTCACAGCGCTGGGCGAGCCTTTGCCGAGCTGCTCACGGCCTCGCCCGATGGTGCCGTGCCGTCACTCACCATCCAAGCTATGCTGTCATCGTTCCGCGGCGCTCCACCTGGTGCCCCGCGCTAATCTCCTCCTTTCTGCCTGCCCGTGTGTACGCGTGGCTCCGCGTCCACGGTGTCAGGGCGTGGGGGCGGGGGGTGCCCCGTCACTGCGCGCCGCTTAGCGGCCAAGCGCCCAACTGGCGGTCTGCCAAGCCGCCCAGCCACGTGTCAGCACGTCGCCTTTCTTGTTGGGGCCTCTTTCCTTACGCGGTCTGACAGGTGAGATTATCATCGTCTGTCCGCCGTCTGTAGCGTCTGTCGCACTGCGCCGGGGGAGGGGGTTTTTGTTGCCCGCCCTCGTATCTAAAGGCTGCACCGCCGCAAATAGTGTTTGCGAGTTGTCGCACCGCAGTGCGCCTCGCGGACGGACCCTGGTCCGCCTACTTGTCCGACCTCCCTCTCTCCCTCTCTCTCTCTCTCTCTCTCTCTCTCTCTCTCTCTCTCTCCCTCCCTCTCTCTTCTGTCTCTCTCTCTCTCTCTCTATGTCCCTCTCTCTCTCTCTCGCTCTCTCTCTCTCTCTCTCTCTCTCTCTTTCTCTCTCTCTATTTCTCTCTCTCTCTCTCTCTCTCTTTCTCTTTCTCTTGCTCTTTTTCTTTATGTGTATATGTCTCTTCTTTGTTCCCCTCTTTCCCTCTGTGTGTCTTCATGGATTTCGTCGTTTATGTATATCTTTCTTTTTTGTTTCTCTCTCTCTCTCTCTCTCTCTCTCTCTATCTCTCTCTCTCTCTCTCTCTCTCTCTCTCTCTCTCTCTCTCTCTCTCATTTTTTTCTCTCTCTCTCTCTCTCTCTCTCTCTCTCTCTCTCTCTCTCTCTCTCTCTCTCTCTCTCTCTCTCTCTCTCTCTCTCTCTCTCTCTCTCTTTCTCTCTCTCTCCTCTCTCTCTCTCTCTCTCCTCTCTCTCTCTCTCTTTTTTCTTTCTCCTCTCTCTCTCTCTCTCTCTGTCGCTCTCTCTCTCTCTCTCTCTTCTCTCCTCTCTCTCTCTCTCTCTCTCTCTCTCTCTCTCTCTCTCTCTCTCTCTCTCTCTCTCTCTCTCTCTCTCTCTCTCTCTCTCTTTCCTTCTCTCTCTTCTGCTGCGCAGCAGCCCCGCAACAGCCGCGGCGTCGCTGGGGCGGGCGCGACGCACTGCAGCAGCCCCGCGAAAAAAAAAAAAAAAAAAAAAAAAAAAAAAAAAAAAAAAAAAAAACCTTGCAGCCGCCGTCGTTCTGACATTCTTCTCGCAAGCGCTGGCCCAGAGTGGAGCTGGCGACGCGCGCCAAAGTGCCAGCGCGACCGCCCGCGGCAGAGACGCGCATTGCCTGTCCCACCACCTGACTCGAGCATTCCGGCCCCAGAGCTCCGTCTCGTCGAGGGCGGCAACGGCGCCCCTGGCCCCCTCGCTGGAGGAGAACTGCGCGCGCCCGTGCCCGAGTGACCTGCCGTATTCTGTATCGTCCTCGGTGTTGCCTCTGCAGTGCTGCGCGGCGCCCGCCTCCTTGTTGTGGTCTTGAAGCTCGCGCCAGTCGGCGATGTAGTCGAAGTTCCCCACGTGGACCATGTCATCCCACTCCGCAGATCGTCGCTGCAACTCTCTGTAGCTGATCCGATGTTTGCACCGCTGGTCGCCCCACTGCCCGCTGCCACTGCTGGTTCTCATCGCGCGTGCTGGCCCTCGCCTGCAGATGAAGACGCACTTGAACTCTCCTCCCCTTCGTCTGTCTCATCCGCCGTCATCTCGTCGTCCTTCTCCGACATGTAGCTATCCTCCTCAGGCTCCCGGTCGCTCTCCTCGGCCTCGTCGTGACCCTTCTCCTCCGCCGCCCCCTTCGTCGGCTGCGCCTTCTTTCTCTCCGTGGTGAGCAGGTGCGCGATATGTCGTTGGTCACGTTCGACAGCGAATCTGTAAACATGAACCGCGCGTGCGTAGGGGGGATCAGGAGACAGCAGGCCGCGCAAGGACAGCAGGCTCCGCAGCCCGTAGGCCACGCCATCGGCGTCACCGTTTACGACCGCCCCCCAGAGAACGCCCACGCCAAGCTCGACGCGGGACGCTGTAGGCAGTCGAGCGCCGTAGCTGACATCGGGTTCATGCTTCGACTTACCTCCGCCTTCGTAGCTGATCATATCGGGTTCGTGTTTCGCTGCGCTGCGCTCGTAGCTGATGGCATCGGGCTCGTGCTTCGCGCCCCCACCCTCGAGGGTAAAACCGTCGGGCTCGCGTTGTGTAGCGCCACTCTCGTATAACCTGGCGTCAGGCTCAGCCATCTGCCAGAATTCCATCGGACTCTGACATGCCCAATGTTATGTCATCAGGTCTTGTATTGTCCTCTGTTCTCCACTCCCAGCGGCTGGACCGCTCATGGCTGACATGGCTCCTTAAGATAGTCCGTTCAGCAGTAGCTACGGGGAGTGACATGCATGCGAGCTCGCGCCGTCCCCGAGGAAAGGGGAGGGCGCGTGCTCCTCTTCATCAGCTCGCATCTCAAACAGCTGCGGTACATGGCCACAGTCACCAGCAACGGCCAGCGAGCAGGCAGCGGCAAGCAGGCGGCAACGGCGGCGAGAGTGGGCAGGGAAGGTCTGTATTAACTGGCTCGCGCTGGCCCCAGGTTGCAGCCGACCCACCCCGTAGCTGATGGAATTGGGCTCATGCGTCACGACGCCGCCCTCGTAGTTGATGGCATCGGGCTCTTGCGTTGCTGTATCGACGTCGTAGTTGATGGCATCAGGTTCGTGCTGCGCGTCCCCCTGGTCGTGGATGATGACGTCGGGCTCGTACTTCGCGTTGCCACCGTTGCGTGCTGACGCTGCTACCACTGCCTGGCCTTCTGACACCACTGCCGACCCTTCTCGCACCGCTGCCGGCCTGGCCCTCCTCCAACGCTGCCCGCCCGTCTCGCACCGCTAGCCGCCCTTCTCGCACCACCGCCGGCCCTTCTCGCACGAGGGGGATGGCCCCAACACTGTAGCTGATGACGTCGGGCTCGTGCTTCGCGACCCCACCGTCGCAGCTGATGGCAATGGGCTCGTGCTTCATTGTGCCACCCTCGTAGCTGATGACATCGGGCTCGTGTTTCTCCATGCCATTATCGCTGCTCCCAGCCAATCACTGTCACCCCTTCTCGCACGTTGCTACGGCTGTCACTGCCGCCTGTCTCGCCGAATGCCTGAGCTGCCACTGCCGATTTTTCTCGCCGAATGCCTGAGCTGCCACTGCCGGATTTTTCTCGCACAGCCACTGCCGCCCGCCCGTTCTCGCACAGACGCTGCCGCCCCAGAACTGGTCCTGGTTATGCCACTTCTGCCGTTGCTGGTCATACCTAAGGCGTCTACTGCTACCAGTGTTGTAACTCTTTAAGCGGCAAGTCTTGCTAGTTCTACCATTCCCTCTATTATTGTTGCTCCGCCTGCAGTTCGTCGTTGCACTTTTTCTGTTCCAATAGCTCGATGCCTAGGGCCCGTTGGGTTGGTTTGGCTTTGCGGGCGAGGCGAGCCTCTGGGGCCCGAACACTAGTCTTTGTCGCATTGCTCGGCTGCGCACGCAAGGAGGGCGCGCCGTTCCGAGACCGCATGCTCATCATGGCTGAGGCGCCCACCAGGCCGCGGCGCGGCCAGCGGGCCGTCCACCCATTCGCGTGCGGGGGACACGAGTCACCCGGAAACGGCCTT
The DNA here is from genome assembly GCA_963575745.1 of Prorocentrum cordatum. Taxonomy (NCBI): domain Eukaryota; class Dinophyceae; order Prorocentrales; family Prorocentraceae; genus Prorocentrum; species Prorocentrum cordatum. The sequence continues at coordinate 855,873 of CAUYUJ010017371.1, read as the reverse complement.
CGATCCGACCCTCCCCCCCCTCCTCCCTCCTCCTCCCGCCTCCCGCCTCCTTCTCATCCTCCTCCCTCCTCATGTGCATCCTCTTCTTCCTCCCCCTCCCCCTCCTGAACCTCCTCCTCTTCCAGGAAGCGGGGGGGGGGGAGGGGACCCAGAGGCCCGACGCCCTGCCTATCTCCCAATGAAGGGGCCCCTGGAAGCCTCGACCCTCTCCCAGAGGGCCCGCTCTTCATCCCCCGAGCCGCCTTGCTGACGGCCCCGAGGCCGAGAGCAGGGGCCGCCGGAGGCCGAGCACGGCAAAAAAAAAAGCTCGGCACCGCTCCCTCACGCGGGAGGCCTGGGCCCCGTCACGGCGTGGGCCTCTGGCGGCGGCTCGGGACGGCTCGGGCACCCCTGGAGCGCTCTCGGCGAGGCGCAGCTGCTGGAATGCATCCCGAGGGTGGAAGACCTCTGGAGACTTCCAGAGACATGCAAAAACATCTGGCGCGGAGCGGGTGGGAACGGCGTGGGTGAGGGGACGGGATGTCTGGGAGGTGGAAACTGGAACACGTCACTGGGGAACACACTGAGACCCATACCGCTACTACCCCCTCTCCCGGGTGCGTTCTGACCAGAACTTCGAGGAGGATCTGGCCGTAGCGAAGAGGGCCCTCCAAGACGAGCAGCGGCATAGGGCCCTCCAGGGCTCTCTTTTCCTCTCCTGAGGCTGGAGGCCTGGGGAGGTCACACCCAACCATTCTGCGGCGGTCTGCACTTGGAATAGTACGCGTGTTCAACTGGCTGCCCAACGATATCGTGAGCCGCAGACTGTCCAGATCTTCCAGAGGAGGCTTCAGCACAAAACCGAATCATCGGCCGCCCGGGCTGGCAGGGGATGACACGCAGGTGTGTAAATTTGGATTTGCCCTTCCATGATAAACGGCGGCGAGGCCCGGGGGGGAGGAAAGAAGGTGCGGGCATTCTCAGAAGGCTCGGAAGTCCCACGGTCTTCTGCCAAGTTTTCGAAACTTTCCCCGAAGACGCAGAAGACTGCTCTGAAGGCGCGAGGGCTTCTAAGAAGTCCCACAACCTTCTGAGAAAGCCTTCTCCTTGTCGTTCCCCCACCCTCGCTCGCCGCCGTAAAAGGGCTTGCCAACAAGACGGGTGGAAACCGTCAGGAAACGGAGCAAACGGGCGCCAGCCTCTGGGTATACCTTTGGTAGGCCCTGGACGCGGACGCCTCCGCGGCCAGCGGCTGACCTGGCTGCCTCGCGGCACGCGCGGGCGCCGAGAGCTGAAGGGCCCAAGGTGGGGATTTGTCCACGTCCACCGCGTGGCGGGTACATCTATAATATGTCTATCTAGAGACACTCCCATCAAGTATGCATGCGTCCGTACATGCATACATGCATACCTACTAAATATACACATGGATAAGTATATATACAAATAAATAAGTGTGTATATATATATGTATATATATATATATTGCCACGGCTTGCGGTACGCGTCTCAAGTACACTATAAACAATTGTCCCTGCCGCGTGGCCGATAGGAGCGGCACCTCCCGTCTGCCCCCTTGCGGGGCCACCAAGCTGCGAGGGTGAGGATTGCAGCTCCCTGTTCCAGTTGCAGTCTCCAGCACCCACAAGTACAATCCTGCTTTCTGTTTTCTGACTGTCAATTGTTGCTGATTGCGCGAAGGGGGGAGCCCCAAACAAGTTTTTCTACCACGCCCAGATCGCGTTGTCTGAATTCCTGGGGGGGCGCGGGAGACGTACAGATACATCACATTCGCGTCCCCGGAGCCATAATCCGTAGTAAATCAGACCAGATTCGCCACCCCGAGGCCATACAACCCAATCCATTACAACATTTCTTGAACATTACACAATATTCGCGTCCCCGAAGCCATACACCCTTCTATAGTACGCAATATTCGCGCCACCGCGGCAATACACCAATGTAAATTATTTATTGTTCGCGTCCCCGATGCCAGAAACATTCTGCAACTTACGCAACACTCTCGCCTTCGAACCCATAAACCATCGCAAATTATACAATGTTCGCGTACCCGAAGCCATACAACCGCGTAAAGTACGCAATAGTTGCGCCGTCGAAGCCAGAAAACCTTTTGTACATTACGTGGAACTCGCGCCCCCAATACCATACACCGTCGTAAATTACGCGATGCTCGCGCCCCCGAAGCGAAAAACCTTTGAAACTTGAGCAAGATTTGCAAGTGCGAGATATTCGGCAGTTTGTAAAGTCCCGACATTGCTTCACGTCAGCGCCCAGACATCCCCACACAGCTCTGGCAAGTCCCATTCTAAGAGAGGGGGGGGGCCAGCGACATGGGGGCGAAGCGCTTACGGGTAGACTTTATATACGTATATATGTGTGTATACATATATATATATATACATATATATAGACATACAAACACACACATACATACATACATACATGTTTATATATAGGCGTGATGAAATACATCCACCGCGCTGCGTGAGTCGAAGTTTGCCGACGCACGCTTCTGTCTCTGGCGCGCAGGTGCCAGCAAGCTGCGGTGTGCGCTCGACAACCAACGTGACATCTAAGATTTTCGCCTTTTCAGGCCCTGTTGAAGGTCCTCCTGCTTTGGGCCATCTGGGGTTGTCTTGACAGCATCTCCGGCCGTCTTGGGACCCTCGTGGGCAAACTCGGGGTCCTCTTGGCGTGTCCTGGGGGCCTCCTGGGGGCATGCTGGGCCGTCTCGGGGTCTCTTGAAGGTTTCTTGGGCCGTCTTGGGGACATCTTGGGCCCTCCTTGGGCCCCTCCTGGGCTGCCTTGGTGCTCTTTTGGGCGCCTTCTGGGCCGTCTCGGGGCGATCCTCAAAGCGTCGTCGGCCGTCTTGGGGCCCAGACGGTCGAGAGCGCGAGAATATCAGAATCCGTCGGAAACTCATAGGCGTCACTGCACGGTGTCCCCTCGGGAGTCGTCTCGGGGCCTTGGCGGGTAATGGGGCTGTCTTGGGAGTACCTTGGGCCGTCCAATGGCCGTCGTGGGTCATCGCGGGGCTGTCTTTGGTCGTCTCGGGGCCTCCTTGGGCCGTCTTGGGGGCTTCTGGGGGGCTTCGGTACTGTTTCGGGGCCCTCCAGGGGCCCTCCGATGCCGTTTCGGGTTCCCCGGGGCGCTCGGGGCACTGGGAGCTCGTACAAATCCGCAGAGCGCCCTTCGAATTTATTTGAATGGGCTAATCTGCAAGGACCACGCGCGCTACGCGCGCGCTTGCGTTCGGGCCGATTGCGGGGCCGTTGAGAGTGCACATTGCGCTAATCTACGAGCCCCAAAATTCCACAGGAGAGGTCCTCAGGCAAATGCCGCTCTGGGCGTGGAAGTGCTGGGCCTGCTGGAGGAAGTCCGGGTTTTGTGGGCGGTCGCGGAGCCGTGCGGGATCGACGTGCGACGCGTCAGACGGCTCCAAGTTTCTCCTAGGCTGCGCAAGAAACGAGGAATGCCACGGTGGCCGAGGAGGGCCCCAAATGCTCTGGACCGCCCAGCCGCCGCCGCCGCCGTCGCCGCCTCCGCCGTCGTGATGATCGTCGCGGCGATCGTCGTGGCAGTGGTCGTCGTTTGCGGACGTGCTCGGACGATTGCACATTCTGGGGCATGTTGTGTGTTTTTTCCTCTCTCTTTTTTTGTGTGTGTGTGTGTTTGTTTTTTGTTTTTTTTTTGTCTGGGGGCCTCTGGAGACCTCTGGTCTCTGGAGACTTGTGGAGGCCGTTGGCCGTCGTCGAACGATCGTCGTCGTTGTGGTCGCAGTCAGACCTCTGGAGCCCGCCAAGGCTCCTCGTCGTCACTGTCGTCGTCGCCGTGGTGGTCGTGGTTTTGGCCGTGGTCGTCGTTGTCGCCGCCAACGTCGTCGCAGTCGTCTACGGTCGAGGAGGGAGAGTGAGGGACCCAGGATCGAGGATCGAGGTTTCTAAATTATCTTGGGCCTTCTTGGGCCTCGCGGGGTCGATTTCGTCGCCGCGGTTGCCCAGGGCCTGAAGCCCCCGCCAGCGTTCGTCCAGCTTATGGGCTCTGGCCCCGGCTCTGGCCGCCGCCGTCGCTACAGCCGCGGCTGGCGTCGTCGTCGTCGTCGTCGTCGTCGTCGTCGTCGTCGTCGTCGTCTTCGCCTCTGCACGTTGATGTGAGGGCTTGGACGTGGTTGGCCCCTCTGTGGCCTCCGCTGCCAGAACTCGGGAGACACCGTGAGACCTTGGGGGACGTCGACGTCGTTGTCGTCCTCCTCCTCGTCCTCGGCACCTCTCCTGCTCTTGCTCCTGCGGCGTGATTCGGGACATCCGCCCTGATGTTCACAAAGAACCTTCACGGACAACCATGTAGATGTTCCCGGAGAGGCTTCTGGAAACATCGCTCGGATGCTCCTGGTGAAACTCTGGGCCCATGTTGCCATCCGGCATACGTGTGTCCAAGACGGCCTCGCGGGGCTGGAAGGGGCCCTGAGGCAGCTCCTGGAGCGCCCCAAGGGACACAAGTTACAAAACAAAGTTTACACTAGCCCGTCCTCTACCAGGAAACAGTGTGTGTTAGAGTTGTGTTGGGTTTCGAAGATTCTTCGACACCTCTCAGACCATCCTCGGGGCCTCAGGCAGGTTTCGGGAAGGCTCCGAGAGGACCGAACATGCAATACAAGTGTAACACACGCCGCTGCCTCGTTAGGGACAGTGTTGAGTTAAATGTGTGTTCGAGCGACCTTGCAACTTAACACAACTTTGACACAACGCCGTCCCTGACAAGGCTGCGGTTTGTGCAAGCGTTGTACCACATGTGGGGCCCTCCTGGGCCTCTCCTGAAACGCCCAAAAGCCCCAAAGAGCGCTCTAGCGGACGGCCTGGGAGGGCCCCAAGGGGCGCCACGAGAACTCCAGGAGCGGCCCAAAAGTCCCAACCAGGCCCACCGCATGCAGGCGCTGAACGAGGTCCAGCCTGGCAGCGCGGTCGCGCTTGAGGACAGGGCCCCAGTAGGGGCGCACCGGCGCGATGACACCCTGCTCCACCAGGGCATCGATCTTGGCGGCGGAACGGAAGATGAGCTGGTCGGCGTTGTCGAGAGCGTGGGGGCCCTCAGGAGGAAGCCAGCCGCCACGGCCGCGGCCGCGGTCGCGGCCTCGGCCGCCGCCGCCCTCGTCGGAATGCCCCCCGCCGCCGCCGCGGTGGATGTGCCCCGTCTCCTCGTGCCACAGCCTCATCTGGTTCAGGCGCTGCGCCTCGTCGCGCTGCAACCCTGAGACGAAGCTGCTGAACTCGGGGAGCAGAGCGCGGCCATCCTCGCCGAGCGGGGCCGCGAAGATCCCCTCGAGGTTGTCGAAGTCGGGGATATTCGGGTTCCGTCGGACAGATGTCTCGATCTCGAACAACCGGCGGCTCAATTACTCGATGCCAGCGGCGTTGGCGGGGACGAGCTGATCGTAGGAGCCGAACTGGGCAAGGGCCTCGGAGAGGCGGCGGTGGAAGCGGCAGACCACGCCGTGCACGTTCTGCCCCTGACTTGGTGCGCCAGTCGAGGTGGTGGCTGACATAGTCGTGATTCGAGGCCATCAGGGCGCGCTGCAGCTCCGGCACCGCGGCCTTGCCCTGAAAAGGCCGGCCTGGCCGCGAACCCTTCTTCGAGCGCTTGGCGATCTCCTGGAAGGACATGTGGGGGAGGCCACCGACCATCTCGTCGCCCAGGAGACGTGGGTCGCGCCCAGGGCCGACGGCCTTCAGGCGCTTCCAGTCCTCGAAGTCGGTGTCTTCCACCAGCTCGACCGAGACCCACACCTCGTCGATGCACGCGAGGGCCACCGACTCCTTGATGATCATGTTGTCCCGGTCGCCGACAACGCCCTCGGGCAGCTCGTCGGAGCGTGGGCCGGGTCGGAGACGCGCCAGCGGCCCCCCACAGGGGCGGCGCCCGCCGCGCCTACAAGCCCGAAGACCCCCAGGAGGTCGCGGCCCGTGCGGCGCATGCGCACGAGGGTTTCGGGCTCGATCGGCACATCGAAAGCGTAGGTCTGGGCACGGCACTGCCGTGGGATGGGCTCGTCGCGCCCAAGTGGGACGACCCTGTGATCCGACAGGTCGGCGTACTGCACATCGAAGTCGGGGGTGCCCACGATCCATTATCCCGGGGACGGGGTGGCGAACAAAAGGACACGGTGATGATACACGAGATTGTTGGGATCGTCCCAGAAACTGATCAGAACCTGCCGCTCAGGGATGTCCAGTGTTCTAGCAGATGCCATTGGACGGAGTACTCACACGGGGTTCGGACTCTTGGTCGGTCACGTCGGCGAGGGCACGGTGGGTATCGGGCTGCACGAGCAGGCCGCGGACGGTGCGCCTCGAGACTGACAGGCAGCACGAGACGATGATGGTCAGCAGCGCGCCGACCAAGCGACCGAGAATGAAGAGCACGAGCAGCCAGACCCACGAGCCGTCGGACGAGCAAGGGGAATTCGAGCGGAGCTCTGCCCTCGAACTAAGAGCACTCCTGGCACGCGTCCTGGATGACCTCAAGGGACCTCGCGAGCACCGGCTCCAGCTCCAGCACACACTCGCTCTCACGGGAGTCCAGCGCGCAGACACACGGCGGGCACTCGCCAGGGGCTCTGACGAGGGTGACAGCCTTGAGACCTAGGGCAATCAAGTGGTACGCTGCGAGCAAGAGCCCTGGGTCCATCCAGAACTTTTTGAACCGCTCAACGGCGAAGGCAAGATACATTGCATTGCGAGCGGTGTGCTACACTGCGAAGGGCCAGGCAAGGTCAGAGACCAATCATCAAAACAAAGACAAGGGAGAGAGAGAGAGGGAGGGAGGGAGGCAGGCAGGCAGGCAGGCAGAGCGAGAGTGAGGCGAGAAAAGAGGAGCGGAGGAAGCAGGAAGGAACAGGAGGGGGGCCTCGCCCGCATGTGCAGCACGCGGACCAAGAGCCCTGACGCGAGCGCGGGCTCGGCCACCTCTGCAGCTCCGGGCCGCCGGGAGGGGTGGGGCGCGCGCGCGCTGAGCGGCCCGAGGCAGGGAGGTCAAAATGCGCGAGGGAGGACTGAGATGGCGGATGGAGGAAGGAGAAGGGAGTGAGGATAGGATGGAGGATGGATGGAAGCATCCCAGAATGGGGGCCGATCAGATGGGGTCGGGAGACCGCGACGCATCGCCGATGCACCGGCGGGGTTTCCGGCCCCATGTGGGATGCCTGGGTATGAGCGGAGACCGAAGGATGAAGATAGAGATGTGAACATGGAGTGAGGAGGACGGGAAAGGCAGGACGGTGGGAAAGCACACAACACAGCATCGTGCACGGTCAATGGCCGAGGGCACAGAATGGAGGGACAATCTCCCCATCCTCGTGGTTGGACTCTCGGCTTCTGGTCTGTGGCCCTCTGGACGCGCCCCAGCCATGGGAACGCTTTGGTGCAATCATCCTCACAATCAACGACAGCAGCACCATCATCATCATGATGGTCGTTGTCATCATCATCATCATCATCATCGCCGTCGTCGCAATCACCATCAACATCACAATCACCATCACCAGCATCATCATCATCATTATCATCATCCTCCTCATCCTCATCCTCACCATCGTCATGGTCATCGTCATCGCCATCGTCATTGTCATCGTCATCGTCATCATCATCATCATCATCATCATCATCATCATCTTCGTCGTCGTCGTCGGCATCATCATCATCATCCGCATCATCACATCGTCATCGTCATCGTCATCAGCATCACCACCATCACGATCATCATCAACAACATGATTACCATCATCATCGTCATCCTCATCATCAGCATCATCGTCGCTAGCATCATCAGCATCAACATCATCGTCATCAGCAGCATCATCATCGTCATCATCCTCATCCTGATCATCATCATCATCGTCATCATCATCATCATCATCAGCATCATCATCATCGTCACCAACAACATAAAGGGTATCGTCAACACCGCCTCCATCACCGCAATCATGAACATCTACGGCGCAATCACCCTAGCCATCACCGGCCCACCTCCACCATCACCATGGCCACCATCACCGCTGCCAAAGCCGCTACCGTCAACATCACCACCGCTACCATCATCAAAGCCCCCATCGTCACCACCGACATCACCATCCTCATCACCACCATCGTTATCATCACCATTGTCGGCAGCACGGCCGCCAGGGCGCGCCCGCGGCGCCAGGCGCACGATCCGTGTGTTCCTCCTTTCTTCTTCGACATGCTGTCGGGGCCCCTTGGCCCATAGCGTCAGGTGTTCTTCCGCCTCCTCCTCCTCCTCCTCCTCCTCCTCCTGTTCGTCCTCTTTCTCCTAGCCATGTTGCGCCGATTCGCCTTTGAGCCTGCAAAGAAGCAGGGCGGTGTCAGGGAGCGCCCACTTGAAAGTGGCACTGCGCCCTCGGATCGATGTGTGGCCCCACGCTCCACCGCGCGCAATGGAGGCTGGGCTTGCACGAGGTGCTACGACTTTGGATGGAACTGCTGGAAGGTTCGCGACAGCGCGGCGTCCACGGACCTCGGCACGGCCAACAGCCACGACGATGTGGACTCCGAGGATGCCACCAAGGCCAAGCTCAAGAAATTACGGGGACAACTGGCAGACCTTCGACGGCAGGCTGGGGACCCAGACTTGGCGCCGCACGTTGCTGGCAACATCGACCTTGCGCAGAAGAAGGTCGATGAGTTGCAGGCAGTTGTCGACGCAGGCAACGACGTACCACGTTGCTCCTCCGAGCGCATGCTGGTGCGCGAGAGAAACAATACCCAAGGGCAGCGAGATCGCACCAAGGAGCGTGCGGAGAAGCAGAAGAAGGAGATCAAGGAGGCCCAGGAGAAGCTCGACAAAGAGCAGGCTCCGATGGCCCGCCAGGAAGAGGAAGCGGCAGACTCAGAACGCCCGCATCGAGGAGCTCAGCGTGCCCACGGCGGGGCAGGGCTGGGGAGCGGCGGCCGCCTTCCTCGAGCAGGCGACCAAGTGCTTGCGCGACCAAGGCGCCGACCCCAAGCTCGCCGAGGCCCTCCGCCACGCCAAGCAGGAGCACGCCGCCGAGGAGGAGCGTGCCCGGGCGGCCGCGGAGGAGGCGGCCAGGGAGAAGGAGGCCGACGGGTCCCGCGAGGCCACCAAGGAGAGGCAAGGTAATCAGCGTGCCAGACGAGGAAGTCCGCCAGGAGTTGGTCTCGTTTCCCAAGGGCGCCAGCGAGCAGCAGGTCAAGCAGATCATGCACGACGCAGGGTGCCTCCCAGGAAAGATCGAGCGCCATGCGGTACATCTTCTTCCTCTGCTGGCTGGCATGTTGCCCGACACCACCCTCGACATTTCCAAGAGCACGTAGACGGCCTCATCGTCTTCCTAACAGAAATGGCTGGCAGGGGTTCTTCACCGTCAACGCGAACTCCACTGGCACGCTGGAGGACCATGCGGTCCATCAGGTGCGTGTACAAGTCGCCCATCACCATGGCGCAAGAGCTGCAGGCCAACCAGCACAGCACCTCCTGCCTCGCACAGCGCATGCAGGAGGAAGGCTGGCGGCCGGGCATCTCGCCCAGCGTCTACACCGCCGGCGGGGGCCTGGAGCGAGGGCGTGCTCCTGGCGACCGCGCGGCCTACAACATGACCTGAGCCAGAGGCCTCGACACGTGAGACATCACTCCGCACGAGTGTAAGGGACGCCTCGCGATCGGCTGGATCGACTCCCTCGGCAAGCAGGGGATCACCATCGGCACAGCCGAATTACTTCCGGGTCAACGAGGGCACGACCGACCGCAACAGGGCCCTCCTGCGGAACTTCACCACGGCGGCTATGGCAGCGGGGAAGTACTGGATCCTGGGCGGCGACTTCAACATGGACCCCTCAGGGTTACAGCAGACAGGAGTGCTCAACAGGAAGAACGGGCTCATCGTGTTCGACACTTCGCGCAGGTCTTGCGTCTCGTTGGGGGAGGCGCGACAACGCGACTATTTCATCATTTACAAGACTCTCCTGGACGGCCCGCTCCATGCGAACATGTAGGACCAATTCGACACATCGCCGCACCCCCAATGCTACTCCGAATACCGCGCCTACAGGAACCACGCCGCTGGGTACAGGTACTGCGACGACTACGACGGTGGCTCCTTCAGCCACCTACGGGATGCGCGTCGGGACCAACAGCGTGGCCACGGCTAACTACTAGCGCCTGCGCGGCACCGCCAGGAGGAGGTGGACACCTGCTGGGGCAACCTGGCCACCGCGTACGAGGAGCACCTCAATAGGCACTTCAGCTACGAAGACCTGGAATGGTACGAGGAGGAGGAGGAGGAGGAGGAGGAGGAGCACGGGCCACATGCAGATCCCCATCTACGCCCGGGAGCAGCTCCCGCCGCCCGTGGTCCGCGAGGCCGCGCGCGAGCAGCAGACGTGGAGGCCGCAGAGCGGCTGGGGCGCAGGCTCACGCTCGTCAGCACAGCGGTGCGAGCGCAGCGGCGCAAGGGCAAGCGGGGGACGCTGCAGTTGGCGCAGGCCAACGCCAAGGTTGCCCTCGAGAAGGACACCATCGAGCCGCTCCTCGAGCGGCACCATCCGGCATGGGGCGACGGGCCCGACAAGGAGCTCGGCATCATCGTGAACGACAAAAGGGGCGACACCAGCGACGGCGCCGCGGCGAACGCTGACGACCTGGAGGAGCTCAACGACGCAGCGCGCCGAGTCGAGGAGGACGAGATGAGCCTCCCAGAGCTTACTCCTCGGCACCCCGCTGTCCTCGGCCCAGCGGCCTCGCAGGCGCGGGCAGAACGAGAATTTCGCCAGGCACGGCCGGGCACCCGAACGAGAATGTCGTCAATCACGGCCTGGCGGTTGGGGCGGCAGCGGCAGGAGAGCGCCGCCTACAGACGGGGCGGGGGAGGTGGATCGACGTGGATTGGGGCAAGCTGGTCAACACCATTGCATGGATCGACGCAGCCAACATCACCGAGCGGGGCCTGCACTACGTGGATTGCGCGGCCAAGCTCATGACGATCGCCAGCCAGCTTACGCGGCGGCGAGCACGACGTGAAGCAGCTCAACCTGGCGGCGCTGGGTGACCAAGCACAGCCAAGCAGAACCCGGGGCGCTACACAAAAGGACCAAACCATCAGTGCCCTTGGAGCCGATCAAGCCGACCGAGCACCACGACCAGCTGGAGCTAACCCAGCCGCAGGTGGAAACGGACGTGGCGCTGGAAGGCTGGGAGGAAGGTTGGGCGGACACCTACGACTCCGACGAGCCGTGGTGCCGGGCGCCCAGCGAGGCCGGGTGGCTAGAACAGGCAGTCCCGAGGATCACACCGAAGGACATCGTCGAGGCGCGCGGGCGGTTCCGCCCAAAGACAGACCTTGGAGAAGCAGACTGGCACCCGCGATTGTGGAGGCATGGTGGGCATCGAGGTGCTGCGCGCGACGCAAGCATGCTCAACGCGGTGGGGCGAGGAGCGCCGTGGCCCACAGCGCAAGCCACCATCCTGTTCTACCTGATGCATGATGCAGAAGGCCGCGGGGGGCTTCTGCAACCTGGGCCTCATCCCAGAGCTGGCGCGCGTGTGGGAGACCATCCGCATCCCCTACGCCAATCGCTGGGAGGCGGCCAAGGGCGCTCGTCGGAGAGAGCGGCGTGGCTGCAGGCCTTGTGCTGCGAGGCCACGCCCGCCGACGGCTACGAGTATGCGGTGACCTGCTTCGACCTGGTCAAGTGCTTCGAGTGGGTCACACATCGAAAGGTCTGGGAGGCGGCCAGGCGCTGAGGCTTCAACCGAATCCTCATGCGCGTCGTCCTCATGATCTACAGCATGGTGAGGCGCATCGTGATAGACGGGTGCTACACCGACGGCAGGGCCTGGAAGCGCGGCATCGTGGCCGGCAGCAGGTACGCGCCGTTCTGCCTCAAGATGGTGATCATCCTGGAGCTGACGAGCTAGTGAACCAATTCCCGTGGGCGGACACGTGCTTGCTTTTCGACGACCTCGTCGTGGCCACGCACGGCATCCCGAGTTCGTCGAGCACTTCCACCCGCTGCTCATTACGGCCGTGATCTACATGTTCGAGGCGAAGCTGGACATGGCCGTCTCGAGGGGCGTGGATGGGGAAGACGGTCATCCTGACCTCCGCCGCCGAGCTCGGGAGGCACATCAATGTGAACACCAGGCGCCTCGGCGAGAGGGTCGTCAAGCACGAGAAGCACCTGGGAGTCATAGCTACAGCATGCAGACGCAGAAGAGTGGCAGCCACCAACGAGCGCGCGCTCAAGTCTGCATCGAGAGAGGCACGGGAGGCAGCCGTGCGGAGAGCAGGAGGAGCGGCCCACAAGCTGGTCGGACACGCTAAGGTGCCCGCGTTCCTCTACTGCTCTTCCACCGTCGGCATGGCGGACTCCAAGCTCAACGAGTCGAGGAAGAGCGTGGCGACGGCGATGGAGGGCAACGCCAAGGGCAGGTCGACCGCCCTCACGCTGCTCAGCCACGGGGTCGACCCAGGCCCCATCATCGCCTGGGCGACGGCGTGGCAGGAGGCGCCGGAGGACATGCAACTGGCCGAGAGTCTCCACAGCGCGTGGCGCACCTGGGTGATGAAGATCTCAAAGTGCAAGGCCCCGTGGCTCACAGTACGGGGGCCAGCTGGCGTTTTCGTGGCGACGGCGAGGCGCCTTGGCTGGATGACGCAGGCAGCGCGCTCGGTGACGATCGACGGCGTGGTATTCGACCTGCGCTGCACCAAGTTACAGGAGATACAGCACCACGTCGTGGCCACCACCGAGAAGAAGCTGAAAGACGAGTGGGTAAAGCAGCACGGCCACCAGTACGGCATCAACTCCATCTTCCTGGAGCCACTACAGTCTTTACTACGACGACCGCTCAAGGGCCGCTGGACACAGGCACACCGCACCAGAATTCGTGGACGTTTCTGCGGGGGCATGTGGCCCCGGGCGCGGCTTCATGCCAAAGAAGCGGCACCAGATGATATTTGCAGACCTTGCGGGCAAGCACCTGGCAAAGATCGACATCGCACCCTCGTGCGCCCAGCCCGGCAGAAGCATCGAGATATTGTAGGAGGCGTTCACATTCAACAAGGAGGAGCCAGGCCCATGGCCTAGCCCAGGTACAAAAGGACCATGGGGATGAGGTATCACAGCAGACCCCGCCGTCGAGCGTGGCCTCTGGGACCTGGCGTCGTGCGACGACTGACTCACCGAGGACAACTTGGAGGGCCTGACGGCGGGGGACATCTACGTGGACGGCTCGCTGCAGTACGGCGATTACGCGCCACTTCGACGGGGAGGCTGGTGCTTCACTAAGATGAAGGGGGACAGCGACGAGTTCGAGATGGACTACGTGTGCTACGGATCTCTTCCAGGTGCGCAGCGGATCCAGAGCATCTTGAGGGCGGAGCTCTACGCGCTGCTGCAGGCGCTCAAAGTGGGGACCCCGCCCATGAGAATTCACACAGACTGCCAGGTGGTGCTAGACGGCGTGCTGGCAGGACTCCCTGGCTCGACGGAAGGAGCCGCCCGCACCTGGACCTCTGGGGGTTCATCTTCGAGGCCATCGCCGACCTCGGCGGACTGAGCAAGCGCGCGGTGCTGGTGTGCAAAGTGAAAGCCCACGCTTCGCGCGCCGAGCGCGAAGCGATCTGGCGCGCGAGGTGGGACGGTCATAGAACAGCTGATAAGTTCATTAAGCGGGGGGGCTTTGTAACAGACCCACCCCGCCTGGATTAGGGAAACCTAAGTTCAGAAGTATCGCCTGGTTCGAGATATCTTGGAATTCAGCGCCTATGTAAGGGTCTTAGGCCGAGATATTGTCGACACTGAGCAGGGTTCAAGTCCGACGGATCCGAACCCACGCGACCACCATTCGGATCTCCTGGACTCTCCTGGGGCCCCAGGGGCGGTCGTGGGCGAGGATGGAGGAGCCCTGGAGGCCCCTGCCAGTCCTGCCCCGCCCCTGGCTTCTGTTCTCCCGTCCCGGGCCGTTCTGGACTGGAGGGGGGGGGGCGGAATCAGGGTCGACAAAGCGCGTGGGGCGGGACACAAAGTCGTGTCCCGCCAAACTCGTGTTTTCTGTGTGCACGATACGCCCGCAATAGGTGGACGGGCTTCTCCCCATGTCGCCATGGGGCCCAAAGGGTGATCGGGCGTAGGCTGAATCGATTGTGGAATGGGCTACACCCCGCCACCAACTAGCCCCTATAGGGGCTTCCTGGATGGTATGGCTCGGCTCGGAGACGGCCCGAAGCGGCCCGAATTCCCCACGGCACGAAGCCGTAGGGCGTCGTGACCCGTGTTGCCCCGCAATACTCCCGCAACACTCCTCCGTCTACTCTTCCTCCTCACCGTCTTCCTTTTCCCTCCTCTTCACCGTCCTCCTCATCCTTCGCCCCTCCCTCCTCCTCCTCCTCCTCCTCCTCCTCCTCATCCTCCTCCTCCTCCTCCTCCTCCTCCTCCTCCTCCTCCTCCTCCTCCTCCTCCTCCTCCTCCTCCTCCCCTTCCTCATCCTCCTCCAGACACCCTTCCTCTTCCCCTCCTCCTCATCCTCCTCCTACCTCCTCCTCCAGACACCCTTCCTCTTCCCCTCCTCCTCATCCTCCTCCTACCTCCTCCTGTCTCCTCCTCCTCATCCTCCTCCTGATTATGATACGAATGGCATGTGGATCCTCAGAGGTGCAGCCATTGGCCCCCCCCCTCCTGCGGGTACCGTATGGTACCGCAGGAGGGGGCCATTCCGAAAATGGGCCGCTCCGCCCGATGTGGTGGGCCGACGACGAACGAGGGGGGGGGAGAAACGGACGGGGGACCGAAAGAGGAGGTCGAAAGGGAAGGGCACGCACGACGGTCCGAACGAGGAGGGGAGGACGAGAGAGGGGACTGCGGGACGGTGCGGGCGGCGCCCGCCCAACCCCTTCCCCACCCACACCCCATAACCTCTAACATCCTCACAAACCTGACCATCCCCATCCCTCCCTTCACCCCCCCTCCCCCCCCTCAGCGGTGGAAGCATTTCAGGACAAGGATGTAGTTGGCCCGCAAGACTCCCGCAACACTCCTCCGTCTCCTCTTCCTCCTCGCCGTCCTCCTTCCCCTCCTCTTCACCGTTCTCTTCCTCCTCCTCCGACCCTCCCTCCTCCTCATCCTCATCCTCCTCCTCCTCCTCCTCCTCCTCCTCCTCCTCCTCCTCCTCCTCCTCCTCCCTCCTCCTCCTCCTCCTCCTCCTCCTCCTCCTCCTACTCCTCCTCCTCCTCCTCCTCCTCCTCCCTCCTCCTCCTCCTCCTCCTCCTCCTCCTCCTCCTCCTCCTCCTCCTCCTCCTCCTCCTCCTCCTCCTCCTCCTCCTCCTCCTCCTCCTCTTCCCCCCCCCTCTATCAAGCAACTTGGGCTCTAACCCCATTCTGGCACCCCCAATCATCGGGGCTTCCACGCGAGTGACTAGGGCACCGCACCCCTGTCGCAGGACCCTCGGCTAACACCGAGGATCAAGATTTGCCACCATGGCCAAGAGCCAGCAGCCAAGCTCTCGCTAGACCAGGTGCGGTCATTGTCGGAAATGCGAGTGGAGCAACATCATCCGGACGAATAGCAAGAAGTGCAACCATTGTCAGCATCACCTCGAGCCATTCGTCCCCCACCTGCGAGGCCGCGGCTCGATTTGCAGAGGATGGAGAGTTCCATGATGCGCGTAGAGAGTCAGGAGATGAGGGGCCCCGGCTGCAGGGACCGCTCCCGCCAGGCATCCTGACCAATCGCAGTCGAAGTGCATCGCCTGGGAGCAGGCCGCGTGGCAAGGGCAGCGGCACGGGCCTCAAGACGCTGCTGCGCCAGGCCACCGCCGCCACCGCAGCGGGCCCTCCAGTCGCGGGTGCCCATCCTGGCCAGTGCGGCTGAGCAGGGGCCCCGCGGCAAAGAGAGCCCAGGCGAGGCCCTCCGCCGCGCCGAAGAGGCGCACCGCAGTGCACAGCACCTGCACGAGCAGGCGGCGGCCAGCGCGTCGCGCCTGCGGAGCAGCCCCGCGGCGGCGCAGGAGAGGGAGCAGGCAGGCCGCCCTCGCCCTCGCCCGCGCGGCCGAGGCCAAGAAGGCCGTGGCCGTCGCCGTGGCCAGGGCCGAGGGTGCGCAGGCCCCAGGGCGCGAGGAGGGCGCATCATCAGACGGCCCGCGGTCGACGAAGGCGAGGCTGGCCGTGGACGAGAGGAGCCGCGTGCTCCAACACGGGAGGGAGGCGCACCTGGTGCGCCTCGGGCTGCACAGGGCGGCGCTGGACAGCATGACGGCCGCCCAGGCCGCCGAGCGAGGGAGAGCGTTGAGCCGTCCTTCCTCGGGCGCCCCGCCTCCTTCGCCGCCCCCTGCTGCCACCGCCGTCTCCTCCCTCCTCTCGTCTCGTGTTTTGTCCGATTGCAAGCAGAGGTGCACTAGATGCTTCTCGTCAGCGTCGAACGCTGACATGCGTGAATGGTGGAGCACAGGATGTGTTCAGCTGTATGGCGCAGACGGTCGAATCATGCCCCCAAAGCAGGGCGAGCGGGTGCACACAATGGCGGGCTGGGCTCATCCGACTCACTCTTTAAATGTCCGCTCGGTCCTAGGGGTTTGGTTTTGTGGCCTCTGCGAGGCTATCGCTGAAAAGCAGCTGTGCCCCCTGGGTCAGCCATGTAAGGCCTGCCTCGGCCACACTAAACCACGTCAGCCAGCCTCGCCTCAGGCGAGACGATCGAGAACAAGTCTTCTGCGTGTCTGAGGCCGTGATGAACTGGCAGCGCCAAATGGGTCCACTCCACTCCACTCCTCCTCTCCCTCTCCCACCGCGCCTCTCCTCCTAGTCCTGCTCGCCCTCCCCATCCTATCCTGTCCTTCCTCCTCATCCTCATTCTCCTCTTCAACATCCTCTCATCACCCCGCTTCTTCTCCTCATCTTCCTCCAGGAGTCAGAAATTAGGAGCGGGTGTCACCGCATAGCTGAAGACTCGCAGCCCTAGCGCTCTCAGTCGAAAAAAGGTCACCTCACACGGGGCTCGCACTACTCGGGGTAGGCGAGCGCGCTCAACGAATACCCGATTCCAGAAAGACTGAAGTGACTCCATTGGGCTAACCTTCTGCGCACCTAGCTGCTTGCAAGGGCACCGCGCCGCCCATCAATCATCCTCACCCACATCTCCTTACTCCTCCTGCTTCTCCGCTTCATCTTCATCCTCTTTATTGCCGCCCTCCTCCTCCTCCTCCACCTCCTCCTCCTCCTCCTCCTCGTCCTCCTCCTCCCATTCCTCCTTCTCCACCTCCTCCTCCTCCTTCTCCTCGTCCTCCTCTTCTTTCTCCACCTCTCCGCAACCTCCACCTCCTCCTTCTTTCCGCCGCCCTCCTCCTTCTCCTCCTCCTCCTCATTATCCTCGTCCTCGTCCTCGTCCTCCTCCTCCTCCTCCTCCTCCTCCTCCTCATCCTCATCCTCCTTCGAGGAATTGCAGGAAACACTGGCGCCTGACGCAACTGGCTGCGCAGCGCCGCCGTCGCCAACGGCTCGTCAACGGTGCCTGGAGCACCCGGAAGCATAGATACCTTCGAGGGAAAGGCTTCGCGAAGACAGGAGGCAGACGGGAAGGGGGAGGGGGGCAGAGTTTTCTCCTCCCGAGAAAATGGCTCGCAGAGCTGGTCGACGGGCCTGTTGGACCCTAGCTCATTGCTTCTGGTAAACTCTGAGGGCCTCAAAACTTGAAACATGTTCCAAAGGGGCTCCCGATTCGGGATGCACCCCCATGAGCAGACGACGTCGTACAGTGCACCTCTTACCGCTCTTGAGCGGTCCAGGACAAGCTCTGTGCAGGCCCTTGGATACAAAAATGGCGTGCGGACCGCCACTGGCACATAAAACCAGCAGCTCACTTCCGAAGACACCAAGGTGCATCTTGTGAGAAGAGTGGATCAACCGAAGGCCTGAACAGAAACAGTCATTCATGGGGCGACACGGTTCGTCTAAACGAAGAGCCATCGCCGCATCATCATGCGAGAAAACAAAACACGCGGCACGCCTCCTTGGCACATGTCGCGCACGTTGCCGGTCGTGCACGACAAGCCTATGCTGAGTTCTCGTCTGAGTACTCTTGGGCATCCTATCCTCTCGGCTGTGCAGAGGTCATCGGGCAATGACATTGGGAACGCACTGTAGCACCGGCCCTGTTCTTGTGATGCTGCAAGCGCTCAAGTGATGATGGATCAAACGACGGATGCATCGACAGGGCCGCTTTCGCTGAAAGGTCGCACTGCGGATTGATAGAAACCAGTCGGTCGGCCTCGATGACTATTGCTTCGTCCTGGTCGGCCTTGACCTAGACAACTAACTTCAAACATTTGCTGCTGACACTGCCTAATACTGCTCGAAACGTGCCTGAGTACATGTGCCACTAGGTACGTCTAGCAGTGAAAGGCTTATAATAACCGTCAACCATTTTGAACTCCACATAGGAGCGAGATTAATATGACAACGTCTAATGCAGGACAAGAAATCCTAGGTGCCCCCCGTCTGCGGGTTCTGGGGGAGCGGGACAACTACGAGGCTTCTAAGGTCCAGTTGGAGGTCCCCAGAAGCAGAGAACCCGCAGGTCGCCCATGCAGCCCCGTCGAGACTTCTGCACTCCGTCCTAGAGGAAGTCCCAACTGACCCCGCGAGGGGGTCCATATGTCCACAGCGCGAAACTCCGACTACAGGCTCTAGTCCGACCTGGGTGGCTTGCATGCAAAACCCATCAGCTGGGGGAAAGGATCTATCTGGCCCGCGGTAGGACGCTCCACGAATCCAAAAGGATGCAGAATAATGGGTTCCCCCGCTTCTAAAACCCCCCACCAAAACGATATCTGGGATTCGTTCTCTTCTCGGCCGCGCAACTTTTGGGGCCGTGCAGCGGCGAAGCCCGCGGAGCACTCCCGATGGCTCCACAGTGCGCGCGCCGATCCTCCGTGAGAGATCCTGCTGCTTGCACAGCCCTACTGACGGCCCAGTAACCATGATGACCAACAGCAGCCAGTGAGGGGGGGGGCCTTCCTCCGGCAGAGAATATGTCTTTACCACTGGAACCTGGAAAGCCGAAACGCATCAAACCAAAGTCGAGCTGCATCTGGGAGATGTGGCTTGCAGAAATAACCTGGCCTCAGTGGCTTCCCAAGTCCTGGCGCTGCCCTCGCTCGGCCGGCGCTCCGGCAACGTTGGCGACACATCGCAGAGGCCGAGGATCTTGCCGTCATGCGCGCACGGCGACATGCCAATGAATCTCCTGCTGGTCCCATCAAGAGCGCGAGCTGCTGCTGAGACGGGCCCTCGGACGCATCCATCTTCAAGCCCGGCCTAAGGAACAATCGCTTCCCACACTTACCGCAGTCTGGCATCTTCATAGAGCCGGACCCGCCTTTCTGGTAGCTGCTGGCCAAACTTCCTGGGCCCACCGCGCAACTGGCGCAAGTGCTCACGCAACGATCTTGCCTCCATGAGCTGAAAGATAACATGTGTTTGCCTTTGGCCTCGGGGCATGTGGCTGACAGCTCCTTGTGTCCGGGTTTCTCGAGATTCGCCGCCGCGATCCCATCCATGGCCGAAGCGGACACATCAGCATGTACAACGCCGCAAACCACAGTCTGCCTAGCCCCTTGGCCCGCAACTCTGGCAAGTTGCGTGGGTCTAGCAGGTCTAACCCTTGCTTTCTCAATCCTAGAAGTTCTCTCGGTGGCTCCGGCGGTGCACGCAGATTCGCCAGCCCTGGAATCCGACCCGAGGTCGACCGTTGACTGCTGAACTTCACCTGCCCAAGCTCCTAGCGCGAGGATGCTGCGGATGCCCAGGGCCACGCTGGCCACGAGCGAGCACTTGTCGACCGACAGGGTGGCTTCCAGCTCGCCACTGATCAGCCCACTCAAACCTGTGGCTGCCTTGACCAAATTTCGAAAAATGTCATGCGACTGACCGAATGTCGTGCGAGAGGAAAACCTACGGGAAAGTCGACACGCATCGCTGAAAAAGAGCGGCTGCTCTGATGAAGGCTTGGAAGCAGTAGATCCTGACGCCAAATATTTTTCAAATGATCAGCCTGCAACTATGCCTCTTACTGCGCAGAGAGCGTCTGCTACAGCTCTTTCGCACCCCATGGATATAGCGGTTCCAGGCGCAAAGAAATGAAGCTGCATGCTGGCGGTGCTGAAACAAAACCCCTTATTACATTATTGCAGCCAGCTCCAGTTAAACATCTCGTACAACAAATCGAAGTCCAAAACAGGCCGGCCGCAGACTCGCCCCAGGTTTTAAGCTTCACTCCTTAACTTATAAGTTATCTCCGATCTGCGTAGGTGAGGGTTTTCCAGGTCCACAACTGAACCACGAGCGATCGAAAGACTCCATCCAAGCTCTTGCACAAGGTAGACTGGTACTTCCTCACACCCGATAAAACATACACAATATCCCAAGAGCGCGGTGTCCCTTGGCGGCCTTGGGGGGGCCATGGGGATCCATTCCAGTTGAGGCGGGAGCTCCCCAAGACACTCCGAAATCCCCAAATATTTCTATATGTCGGAAGTTGGGGGGTGAGATCAAAGTGGAGCGGATAGCCCCCCACCAGAAAATCGGTGTCGGGTTCGTGGCCACAGATGGGGGCGCCACCGATGGCCCGCATGCCACCGCTTGCATGCGCCCACCGGACCACTCTGGGCACACCACTCACACGCTCCACAGACGTACCAGTAATTGCGTTCGCACGCGCCCACCGCACCCTGCTTGGCACATCCCTCACACGCTTCGCGGCCCCATTGGGAGCTCCACCGACGGCCCCCGCGGCCCCTCCATAGCCATTTTGGCTCAAGACTCCATGCTTGGGAGGCTGCAAGCCTCCAGGCGGAAGCGGGAAAGCTATGTTCCCCGAGCTTGCGATTCACTCTCTTGTGGTGCCAGGTCCGCCCCTGGTCATCACCTGCCTCCCTCAGCCCGAGGGTGCGCAGTCGTGTTCCGACTCTGTCTGTTCGCTTGGACCCAGGGGGCGCTGCTGGGATCAGGACCGCGACAGTGGCAAGGGCGCGGGGCGAACCCCATGGCGCCAGCCGGAAGTCCCACGCAGCTCTCACCACAGGGACGATCGCCGCTACCCTGACCCCAGCCGCCCGCGGACAATCTTCTGCGTCAGCTGGCAGCGCCGCGCACACGAGATAGCAGTCACACACCTGATGAGGCTGCAGGTCGAGGGAGGATACCACTTCACCGCAGCCTGGTACTCGCGGTGCAGACATATGTGTAAGGAGCAGGCCAAAGGCAAATCCAAAGACCAGGTCGCTTGCAACCCCAAACTGCTGGCAGCAATGGATAGTCGACAAATTTCTGGAAGACATGGAGAGCTGCAACCATCACGTGGAGACGTGGTCTCACAACACCGCCGTCTACGTGGACTGGGGCCGGGAGAAGGCCCTGTACCAGGACGTCCACAAGAAAAGAGAGGTTGCTAAAGGTGAAGGGCGCGGGGAGGACCAGGCACGCAGCTCCGGGCACAACGACAACTAGACCGGAAAGCGCCCTAGGCGCTGACCAGCCTGCAACAGGGCCTCCCCTGATTGACGCAGCACGCCGCGATCGCCCTCCTACGCCCCCAACAACTTGCGGCAAGGTCCTGGTCCCACCCACCGCTGGCCACGCCCACCACCTGTTCCCCCTTCCATCCCCCTCATCACCTGGCTTGGGACCGCGTGCCCCCCTATTCCCCTGCCTGTTTGGAAAGGCTGATGCTGGAGCCCGGCTGCCCACATGCGCCCCCGTCGGGCGCGCGGCGCAGGCGCGCGCAGCCTGTCGGGCGCGCACGATCCACTCACAGCACCCGCTTGCTGGCCCACCGGTTCCCCGACCGCGTTGCCTGCTCCCCCCCCGCACCTGTCTTTAAAGTGCACTGGGACCGTGTGTCCTACCTGTGCCCATTGGGAGCCCAGCTCCCCACGTGAGCACCTGCGGTGCGGGCTGGCACGTCGACGGCTGGCGGTGGCCGCCGGCCTTTCCCCCCCCCGTTCGCTTCTTCCCTCCCCCCCCCCGCTCGCTCCCCCCCGTCCGTCCCATGGCGGCAGCGCCCGGCACCGCGCGGATTCGGCCCGGTGCCCGGCGCTGCACCTTGCCGCCTCGGCGGCCCCGCTCGCCATGGCGCTGCGCGGCTCAGGCCCGGCCCTCGGCAACGCGGATGTCAGCGCATCGCGCGCGGCTGCTGCCCGTCTTCGCGCGCTGGCGGCGCGGGGCAGGTTCCCCCCCCGCAGTTCACCGGCATCCTGTCGGTCATGAACGGCCCCCACGTCTGAGGCCGATCCTCAAGCAAGCTGCTACCTGGTCGTGGTTTGGGCCACCACCCCACCCTCTCCCGCGTCGCCCCGTGGCGCGACGTTGCACGTCGCCTTCGCGGTGCCCCTCTTCTTCCTGGGCGTCGACCTGGTCAAGCGGCGCGCCCTCCTCTGCAGCGCTCGAGGCTGGTGTTCGTGATGCGCCGTCGACGGCAACGCCTTCCCCTCCGACCTCCGGGTCTTCGCCCCCGGCACCAGTCCGCGGCGCACCTGCTCCTGCACATCCACTCCGGCACCGCCTGCACCCCAGGGCCTCGCCCACCTCGGCCGCCTGAGGCCCCGCCCCCTGTGCCCTGTCTCCCTAACTAAAGCTGTGCGTAGCCCGCCTAACTTTTAGCGGAAGAGGTTCGCTCTCGCCCCGCAGATCAAAAAGTTCGTTCGCTTGGACCCTCTGGCTCTCGTGGCGAAGTGCTGGCAGTGCGTGCGGTGCGGTGGTTATGCGCCACAACATCTCTCACTCTGTATCAAGGCTGGCTGTAAGGGCAAGCAGACGGACCACATGTACCAGCAGCGAAGGACAACCGCAAGCCCTGGGGTAAGCGGGCAGTCGGCGGCGGCGACCTCGGAGCCCCCTGGGCCCAGCAGGGGCCCAAAGGCTGCGGCGGCAAAGGGCGTGGCGGCAAAGGGCTCGGACCTAATGGCGGAGGGCCTGCTGCCCCCGCGACCCCCGCGCTCTCGCCAGAGAAGATTGCAGCCTACGCAGCCATGGCCATGGAGTCTCATGAGATCGTCAAGGACGGACTTTCACGCAGCAGTCGAGACAGGTCGAGCTGGCACGTCGCAAGGCAGCCCCTGGTGTCTTGGGCTCGGAGGCGCGGAAGCTCCCTCTGGCAGTCGATCAAGCATCGCTGGCCGTCGCCGACGCCACGGCCAAGCGTGAGCGCCTCTTGGAAAACTCTCGCAAGGCTCTGGAGGCGCCGGCGGAAGCGGATCGGGCCCCTCGCCGAGCGCAAAGCGGAGCTCGAGCAGGCCAAGAAGCAGGCGGCGAAGCTTTACTCGTCCACCACGGCCGAGGACACGCTCCGCCCCGTCAAAGACAAGGTCGCCTCCATCGACGCGGAGGGCAAGTCGGGCGCTGAGGTCCTGGCTAGCCTCGCCAAGATTATGGGCGAGATGACTGCTGCCGCAGCCCCACCACATCCCGAGCCAGAGCCTGCCCGGGCTGTGCCAGCCGCAGGCGAGGGCCCAAGCGCTCCTGGTGCAGGCGCAGGCGGTGGCGCCGATGAGGCTGATGCTCCCATGGCAGGAGATCCAGGCAGCGGCGATTTCGACAAGTTCATGGAGGGCGAGGATCCTGGAGGGCTTCTCGGCAGCGCTGCGGACGAGAACCAAAGGAAGAGGATCCAGTAGGCACTGGGCACGCTCAGGGCCACCAAGCGCTCCAAGACCTCGGGGTGGCGGCCTCAGCGGGGCCATTGGTGGCAATCGCTCCTCTCTCATGCCCGGGACGGCGGACAAGCAAGGGCGTTGGTGAGTTGGCCTCACGGCAAACTGCAATGCGTGGCCGAGGTTCGCCAACCTGCTTGGCGCCGCCACTGTCAGGTGCCGCGGCTTCGTTGCCGTTCAAGAGACAAATTTGAATTTGCAACGCACTCAAGACGTTCAAGGACAGCTTCGACGGCTCGGATGGGCCCCGGAGGCCGCGCCAGCGATCAACGGCACTGGAGGCCTTGTGCAGATGGCGCCCCAACACCTCGGGCTCGGGCCGTTCGACCAGCTCGGCAAGCAGGCGGTGCTGGAGCCTGGTCGCGCCATTTTCCCCCACCTCAATGGCGACTGCAGAACGGCATCGCGTGGGTCAACGTGTATCTGGAAGCCAACGTCGGGCTCAACCAGAGCAGCGCCGACACCCTCTACGCGGTGCTCAAGGCCCTACAGGCGGCCAACAGGCCCTTCATCGTGTGCGGGGGCTTCAAAATGGAGCCGTCAGTCTTGGAAGAATCTGGCTGGCTAGAGGCGACGCAGGCGGTCGTTGCAGCGGCCGCAGAGGTCACGTGCAGACCCGCAGGCAGGATAATCGACTATTCCGTGGTCTCGAAGCTCTTCCGCGCGGCAAAGGCCAGCCTTATCCACGGGCTGGGCTTCAGACCGCACTATCCAGTGGCGATCGAACTGCCTGGCCCGAGCAGGCACTAGAAGGTCACCGTCATGCGCGCGGCCAAGCGGCTGCCTCTGCCCAAGCCGCTGGCCTGCTGCGCGCAGAATCATGACCCAGCTTGGCGGGCCGCTCGTGACCAGCTCGAGCGCATGACCGACCTAGACAGCATGTGGCAGGCTGTCGCCAAGCAGGCGGAGGTCAACATGATTGACGCGCGCAGGTTCATCCACGACCTCGACAGGTATTCCGGCCGCGCGGAACGGCCCAGGTTTTCAACCACCTCAGCCACGGCGCCGTCGCCGCCTCGGCTGCCGCGCGTCACTCGAGCTTCGACCTGGTGCAGGTCGGTGGCCATCTGTCTCCATGACGCAGCGCAGATCGAGCGGCCGCTCCAGGTTCGGAGCCCCGCGTGCCTTGGGCAGGCTAGCTGGCAGGCCGCCGTCCGACCTCACAGAGCTGCGGGGCGCTGCCAGCATCATCGCCAGCGGCGCGCGGGATTTCTTCCTTGATCAGCTTGAGGTGCTCAGTGCGGCGTGTTTCAGCTGGTCCGAGGCTATGGTCAAGACGGATCTCGATCAAGCCTCCGAGAACTACAACGACTGGGTGATGCACTCTGTCACGGGCCCAGGCGGCATCCATGCTGCCACGAAGACGGCTCAGATTTGGAATGCGAAGCCAGCCAACACAGTTGTTGTGGCGCCGCTCACCCATTCAGCAGAGCCTGCAGGCGTTGGTCGACGAGTGGCCCGTGTACTGGGACATCGTCACCCCCCAGGCCCTGCCAGCTCAGGCAGCAGGTGGTGGTGCGCATGGTGCGAAGACCCCGAGGGAGCTCGAGCCTGAGAGGCGCCGTCTGCCTTGGCCTGAAGACCTCGGAGACCGCCCCGACAGGCCTTCTGTGGCGGGGCTGCGGAAAGTGATCTCGTCCTTCAAGCCGCGATCTGGGCCCAACTATGACAGCATCCGCCCAAGTGAATTCAATCTGGTGGATGACCAAGGCATCGAGGCCCTCATTGATTTGCTGATGGCGATCGAGCAGCAAGCAGATTGGCCCAGCTTGATCACCAAGCTGGCCTCCATTCCCAAGGCAGACGGAGGCGTTCGACCCATTGCGGCGTTGGCAGCGGCGGTCAGAGTTCACGGCAGGCTTCGCAGGTCCATCATGCAACAGTGGGAGAAGGCCAGTGACAGGCCCTACTGGTGGGCGTGCTCAGGGCGCTCATGTGACAGAGCGGTGTGGCAGCAGCAAACGAGATCATAGCAGATTGCGACGATGGCGGGACTTCACCCCGATCAAGACCGGGCCTCTGCCGGCATCCTGCTGGACCTTTGGAAGGCATTCGAGCAAGTCTCGCATCGGTGCCATGTGCAGGCAGTCATCAAGTTCGGTTTTCCGCTCTGGCTGGCCACGCTGCTGATCTCTATGTACCGTGCGCCGAGAGTGCTGCCTGCACCTCGGCGCTGCTCGCAGGAGTTGCAGGTCTTCTAGACGGTGCTCGCTGGAGACGCGGTCGCCACGGGCTTCATGAAGCCCATGCCGTTGCAGCCGCTCGACGAGATGGTCGCGCAGCGTGGGGCCGTCACGCCAGCCATCGTGGTCGACGACCTGGTGCTCCAGCGCTGGGGCGGCGCCAAGCGTGTGGAAGACGATCTCGCGGGCGCTGCCCGTGCATTGGCGCAGCAGCTGGAAAACGTTAAGCTCAAGGTCGCGGTCAAGAAGTCGAAGGTCAAGGGTAACTCACCAGGCTTGCGCAGCAGCAGATCGAGGCGCCTGCTCAAGATTGCTGGAGTCCAAGGGTCGCGTCACGCGCGCAACCTGGGCATTAACCATGCAGGAGGGCGACGTGCTGCTTGGGCCCTTCAGCAGAAAGGCCTAGCCAACGTCGAGCTTCGCCTGGGCGAGGCGCGAAGCTTTTCGGGCCTGAGGCGCGGGCGCACTGCTGCAGCCAAGGTCGCGTGGACAGGCCTCCACCCTTCGGCGATGCACGGCGTCAACTGCACTGGCCCAACTCCAGCGAGTTGTCCAGGATGCGTTCCATCGCGGTCAGAGCCGTGGGGCCACGGCCAGCAGGCAAGAATGCCACCGCAGTGCTGATGCTCTCGGGGGCCAAGAATTTTGACCCCATCTCCACTGCCACGCTGGGGCCTGGTATGATGCCGGCCGAGGCTGCACGGGGGAAGTGGATCCCGACGTCCAGTCTGCAATCAACTTTCAAATGGAACGTGAAGGTCGCCAAGCACTGGAGCGACGCGCGTGGTCCGCTCGGGGCAGCAGCGATGTCTTTGCTCAGGATCGGGTTCACGCCCAGCTCCTGAGCTGATTGGGTCACCGACGCGGGCGGGAAACTCAACTTGGCGGCGCACTCCCCCTGGGCGGTCAAGCAGATTGTCCAGCGGAGCGCAGAGCGGTGGCAGTTGGCTCAGCTGGCCAAGAATACGCACTACGACATCCACGGTGCTGGCGGCGTCTGCGTGCCGCAGGTCAGGCGGTGGGTCGCGTCGGGCCGAGGCTCCGCCAAGATCGCTATGGTTTGGAGGACGTCGACGCCCAGTGACGCTGGATATGCCGGGCCATGCCTGGTCGACGGCCAGCGGCTCAACGAGCGGCGCCGCGCGGCAGGCCTCAGCTCTTACTCGGTCTGCTCGCTTTGTCCCAGCAAGTTGGGGGCGCTTTGGCATAGGCGCGCGGGGCGTCGGGGTGCTCGGCCGTCTTTGACCCTCCCAGAGGAGCTGGGGCGCTTCAAGGACAAGGGCGACTCCATCGCGACCAGGACTCTGCTAGAGAGGTTGTGGCTGCCAGAACCGCTCACGGAGTGGAGGCCGCCAGGCGGCGACTTCCTGGCGCGCGCGCAGTTGATCAAGGGCTACGACGAGGGCTTGCCGTTTGCAGAGCCCTACCTGTTCGCAGATAGAGCCTACATCGACGGTGGCACCAGGATTGCCTGCGCAGGTTGTGCCGTCATCGCGTTGCCTAGCGGCGGCGATCACATCGACCCTGGGCCAAGGTCTGCCACGCGTGCGTTGGCCCCCCCCCTTTTGCTGGCGCTTTGCAGTCCATTGGCGGCGGCGAGCCGTTGGCACTTCTTCAGCTTCTCAAGAACACCAGTCCCCCAGTGACAGCTCATTTTGACGCTGAATTCGCGGTGAATGGCATCAATATTCGTGGGCCCGTGCCACCGCCAGCAGCAAGGCAGCTGTGGGTTCGCGTCTGGCACGCAGTGCGGGACTTTGGGGGGCTCGGCGAAGGCGGCCTCGCAGCTGTCAAGGTCAAAGCGCACGCTTCTGTTCAGCACGTGCAAGAGGGCCAGGTCACGGCCAGAGCGCGCAGAGGCCAAATCGAAGCTGGCGCGCCAAGCTCATTGCTGCTCAAGCCGGCGCTCCCGACGCCATTCGGCAGATCATCCAGGCGAGGCAGACCATGCTCGACGCCGCGTTCCTCTGGGTTTCGATCGCTGGCGGCATGGCTGCCGATGGCAGAGCGGACACCTCGGACGAGAAGGTCACGAAGCAGGCCAACAAGATGCAGTTGTATCTCGAGGCTCACGAAGTCATCGGGGTCCCGAATGGGGGCATTCACTGTTTGCGCTGCCTCAGGACCGCGTACCGCAACAATCTCAAAGGGCACTTCTGGGCCATGCCCTGCGCGCCCAAGCCGTGCGCCCCGCCGCACTCTGGCACTACTTCAAAGAAGCGACCTGCTCGAGCAGCCTTGGCGAGGGCAGCCGCGGCGGCGGCGGGGGCGGCCTTCGCCGCATTGGCGCAGGCCCAGCAGGAGGCGACAGTTGCAGAGACTACAGGCGACGGCAGCACCGAGCTGCCGAAGGCCAGGGCTCTCAAGACAGTCCAGCAGAAGATCGGACACCTGTTGCCGGCAGCGTCTGGAGCGAGCTCGAGCGGGTCTGTGCGCTCGACATCGGCTGAGAAAGATGTTGCCAGTGCTGGTGATGCTCCTGTAGGCCCCGCTGCTGACGCCCCAATCGGACCTTGCACGCGCGCTCCCGTGGGGCCCGCTGCTGAGGCCCCGTGTGGCCTGTTTTCGGCTGGCGGCGCGAGCTCTGTGGATGGGCCTGCCTCGCTTTCCCCCTCGGGGCCCCTCGGGTCTCCTCCAAGCCCCGCTGCAGAAGCCCTGGAGGGAGCCCGCGGCGGCGATTGAGCGCCCGCCGATTTGTTTGTTTGTCGCAGTGCGAACCACGAAGCGTTAAGAGTTGCCAGTGTGCCAACACACGGCCACAATGCATTGACGCCAGCACCGTCGTCTCGCGTCGTGGCCAATTCGTGGGCGCATCGTCAGCATTGCCGCCATCGCAATCATAGCAGTTGTTCTCTGTTGGAATGTCGCCCAAAAAACCGCCTTGTCAACCGAAGACGGCCATGCGAATAATAATCGAATATGAATACTTGGGCCCCGACCTCTGACACGCGTGCCAAGCGTCCGGTGCGAAAGCCGCCCAAGCGAACCGCCGATCGCCGAGTAAGATTTGCCGATGCCCTGAACTGGCGAGACCGAAAAAAGCGAGAGCAGCTGCTGCAAAACATGCGATGCGCTGCGCGTCGGACACTGCCCCCCGCATTTTCTCGTACTTGCCGTGGCACTCGCGAGACAGGGCCTGCGCAGTTGTTTGACGCACTCTGTCCTAGGTGGACACCTCTGGCTCCCATTGCAGCTGCTCCTTCCAATAGTTGCGCGCCCTGCCCGCCCCATGATTCAAAGCCGTGAGGACCGCAGCATTCCTGCAGTCGCGCTGCTTCTTGGCAGAATCCACAATGGCCCCTCTGGCGAAAGCTGCGACCAACGCCATGTCCTGCTCAATTCCCCGCATGATATCATCCCTGTGCTCTTTCGGCCACCCGAGGCATCTCCTCGAATTCAGCCTCCAGGAACCGTTTTCGGCGCCGGGGGCCACCAGCGAAAGTCCGGGATGAGGATCGACCTCCCTGGCCGGCGCCGCCCCCTCGCAAAAGAAGGAACGCGGGGTGGATCGAGGCTCGAGGCATGAGACTCCCAGTTCTTGGGCGCTCTCCGCCCCCTCTGGGCCTTCAGGAAATCCCTCGTCGACGCAACTGGGTCCACTCTCGAACTTCTGGCCGGGCGCAACCCGCGCTGGGTCTCAACGATCCCCAAGCCCACGCATCCAGGAGGTGGAAAAGAAGGCCCGGGACAGGCCCCGCGAAGGCCCCAAGAAACTCACATACGTCAACGAAAAACTGCAAAACAATCCCCTACAAGGCCCCCTCTTGAGCCCCACACGCTACGCAGGACAGGACGAAACCCCGAGATTGCCCAGCGATCGCGCTCGTTCCGCAAATTATGTCTTTCACTGGTGCTGGCGCCCCAAGGAGCCGGCGATGCTGCGTAAGACAATGAATCGTCCCTGCGCTGTTCCTGTGCACCTCCTGCGCGATCAAGAAGACTGGCCAGCTGGCAAACAATATATTGGAATTCCTTGAACGACTTACCAGAGCACGAGTGCACCTGCACATGCTGAATCTTTGACCCCGATGCTTACCACGCAACAGGCCCTACGTATCTTACCGCGCACCAATCTAAGCATCACGACTTCTCAGGTCTGACGCGGACTGCCTCCTCGAAGTCCAAAGAGCCGAGCGGCTGCAGCATGCGTGTCATTCATGCCGCGAGCCAGGCAGGTCCCTGAGTAGACGCGCCGACGTTTTCATGCATCGGAATCTCCTGGATGAGCGACGCCTCCTTGGACAGGACAACGATCCTCGAAGACCTGGCTGCACTTCTCGGGAAGGCGTGCGATCTGCGATATCCACTTCCGCTTTCACGGCGCATTTCCGATACCATGCCGCATGATTTCGCCGATCCGGTTTACTTGCGTTGGCCTGCTCAAGTCTGCAACAGATGGAACATCCCATTACTGGAGATGACATGTCCCCCCATCCGCATTCCGCGCTCGCATCGACTGGATCTGCAGCGCCCGCACCTGGCGCATGCCCGACGGCGACCCGATCTGCGCTAGAAGACGCGCGCGGCCGGGCCACCCAGAATCCGACCCAACTGGTGATGGGTTTGGCCAGCGGTGGTTATCCATTGGAATAATCGCTCACCCTCAGCTTGCCGCTCGCCAGACGGGGGCCTCTCGCGACCGCGCTTTGGGCCCAAGAGCCTCTGTGAATCCTGAGTTGGCCAATGCAAAACGCTAAGCGTCTCACCGTGGGAAACGACTCGTTCCAACGACTCCACAGCAAGTGCCGGGGGGGCATTTCCCCGTCTGCGGAGACGCGCAACATCCCTGGAGCACGTGGGAACTCTACCACACAAGGAGCAGCCCTACTAGGGAATCTGATACCTCCCTCAGGGGAGCAGGGTGGCTCGAAATTGAAAATTTCCAGGGTGGCATTCACGAAACGGCGGCTCCCGCGGAAACGCCGCCGCCCCCGCCAAGTTCAAACTGACTGGTGCGCGATGAGTCTAAAGGGTCCGCTGGCGCCGGGGACCCCGAAGCACTTCTAGCCATTCTCCAAAGCCCAAGCAAATAGGTGGCGATTGGTTCCTCCATGTGCTGATTCCCTCAGCGAGCGCCACCGATCCATGTTCGGAATCGCTTTGCTCGCCCAAGCCATCTTTCCTAGCTCCTCAGAAAGACCGATTGCAAACGCTGGCATGTCTTTCCCCCGCACTCACTCCCCCACACAAAATGATTATGGCCGAAAGCAGAATCGCCAAGGGAATACTCGGAGTCATGGGTGCTGCTGTCGCTGGGGCACGCGATTCTGCCGCCTGACTCGCGGGGCACATGCAGGCACAGAAATTCTACAGGCTCTGAAAAGTTGGTGTTGTCAAGGCTCCTGATATTCCTGCTGGGGGCCTCGAGGAGAGCTGGATCCTGCGCAACCTTCGTCACCTGGCTCGGCTGCTCCTCCTGTGCCCACACCTGCCCCTCGATCGCGATTTGCTGCATCAAGTCGACCACGTTGCTGACTGGTTGCTGCTGGTGGGGGGTTCTGTGCGGGTGCTCGCTTCGGCTCGGCTGATGCCGATGCGGACGAAGGCTGTCCGCTGACGAATTCCGAATTATTGGTGTTCCTGTTGGCCTGCTGACCTGGCGAAATAAGTTTATCCAAGTCCTTGAAGTGGTTCTTGAAGTTTGTCTCTGGCTTGCCCGCCTGGGTCGCTGCCGCACCCGGTGAATATTTGAACTCGCTGGACAACTGCTGAGACGATTGGGCAAACACGTTGGCAGTTTCTTCTGGGTATTGCGTTGTCAGCCTCTCCGCCGCCAGCTGTAGCTGCTGCGTTCACATGCAGTAGTAGCCCACACTACAGTTAGCAACTCACTCTAGTGTTGGAGCGCACGTTCTGCCTCCTCAGTTACTGCACGCAGCTGAACATTATCCTCACGCAATCTGGCCAGCACCTCTTCCATTTGTCCAGTGGACTTCTCGTTCCCCTGAAGTTGTGATTGCAACGTTGCCAACTTCTCAGGCACGCTGTACTCGCACCGCTGATCATTGGATCTGGCCGTGGTTGGCAAGTGCACCGCGGCCTGCCCTTGGAGTTTTGTCAACTGTTGGTTGGCCTTGGCGATCGCCTCGGTGTTGCCGGCGTTGCCCGGGATGAGGTCGCGTTCGAGAGCCGATGTTGTGATCAAGTGCCTCTCACGCGATTGAATGTGTGTATGAAAACTTTGGCCATTCTCAGCTTTGGGGTCGGGCATACTGTCATCTGCATGTGTGTCCCGCTGACCCGCTGATAGTTTGAGCCACCTGACTGTGACGGTGTGCCTCCATAGCGGTCCTGGCAGTATCTGAGGAAATCCCATCAGCCAGCCCCATGTTGTTCAGGCATCGATGTGTTCCCACCACATGGGTTCCCATTTGCGTTGTCGCGCGCCTAGCCATTTCTTGGCCAGCCCTCCGGGGGGCGGAAAGGAATTCAGCATCGTGTGCATTGGTGTCAGTGTCCACGCGAACCCAGCTACGAGGCCCACAAACAGTACAGACCACCCAACGACGGTTGCCGCTTCTCGCCGTACTGGTCGACTCCTGAAAAGGGAAAGCGTCGATCTCACGGCCGTCGGGCGGCTCTTCGTGAGCGCGGGGGCCAAAGTCCCGCGGTATAAGCGCTGAAATGGCTCTAGACTGAACAGCCTTGCCTGCCGCGGATCAGCGGTGCCCACTGCCGCTCCGTGGGAACAGGGCATCTTGAGCCAAATGGTTATGGAACAAAGGGGGCGGAGGGAGAAGGGGAAAGACGAGGAGGATGAGGAGGTGGTGGTACTCAGAATCTGGTCAACCCTGCATCTCTCGGTGAGTGCAATCGACCGCTGTGCGCTTGGACGGGGGAAAGGCCCATCAAGCGAGTCATCAGTCGGCACCCCGCCACGACTGGTATCCAATCAGGGGACAACATGGATCACGTTAGGGCCGGGAAGCCTAACGAACACATCCCGAACATGAAATGCTCAAAAGGCAATCCGAAGAGTGAAAAGTACGACGTCTCAACTCCCACGCACACACAGGAGGAAAGCGAGGGAGAGGGACAGCGAGATTACAGAGGACACAAACAGCATAGGAGGACACGAAGGGCAGAGGGAACAGGAAGGCGGAGGCAGGCGGATAATAGTTTATTGGTTAAAAGGGGGAGGCCTCTTCCTGTCCTGCATATGGCGACCGCAAAAACGATCCGAGGCATGGAGGTGTTACACTCCTTCGCTGTCTGCAACTGTTACTGCTATATCGCTGCTGGCAACGCAAGCACCGGCTGGCACGCTCATCAGGCAAGGGCCTCACGCTCAGATTATGGAACCCTCGTTCCCCGCATGATGTTCGTCACTCTCCATATCAGTAGCCTCATTGTCTCGCGCGTCGTCGTCCAGACTATCGCTAATATAATACCGGGTAACTAAGGACTTGGACGATGCGGACGGTGGCGGAGTTTAAGATCCGTTCAACGTCTGCTTCATCCCTGTTCCTCGCCCTATCATACGCAAGGAAGATTGCAAACGCGCTCTGCCCTGACATGTTCAGGCATATCAGCATACTGATCTCCTGACAGCTTACCTGCAACTGGGACCACTGCTCTGGGTTCAAAATCAGCATCGAAATGGCTTGTTGTACAAACGCAACTCGTTCGGGAGCAGCTTGTCGCCATGAAAAAAAGGAAGAGGAGGAGGAAAGGGAGGAGGAAGAGGAGTGGCGGGAAGAGCTTGGGGAGGAGGCGGAAGAGGAGGAGAGGAACCGGAGGAGGAGGAGGAGGAGGAGCGGAAAGGATCGAGAGGGGCGGTAATATGGAGGAGGAGGAGGAGGAGGAGGAGGAGGAGGAGGAGGAGGAGGAGGAGGAGGAGGAGGGTGAGAGGACGGGAATGGGCCGCGAAGGGAGGGAGCAGGTACGAGAGGAGCGCGCCAAGGCCCGGCAAGGGCCTCCAGGTGCTCCGTCAGCAGCGATTGTACCCGCAGGGCAGGGTCCAGCGGCAGGGCGGCCAGGGCGCAGAGCTCCTGTGCACAGAGGCGCACTCATGCGTCTCGGCTACGCCCCGCCCCGCCGGGGCCGTCCGCTGCCGCACGAGCCCGCACAATGCAAACTGGACCGAGCCAGCAGGGAAGACTTCAGTATCGCGTCACAGATCCTCATCCCTACCAGGCCATGGGATCTCAGCCCCACCATCCCATCACCTCAGTTGGGGATGGGCCCTTCGAAGCCCGAAGGGCACAGCCACTATCCCCCATCTAGGGGGGAAATTCGGCCAGTGGGGCCTGGGGAGGGATCGGTTAAACGATACTCAACAGTCGCTCCTGTTCCGAAGCGTCCGAATCAAGGATAGGTGAGCTCGCGCTTCGCGTTCCGCTGAGCGCGAACAACTTCGCTCTCATGCGCCGCCCCAACGGGAGAAAAGAAAGACCAGGATGGGATGAGGAACCACGAATTGCGAAGCGCGAGCTGTCAATACCTTCGCAATCGTGGCGGCCACTGCCGAATCGGAGGCTCAAGCCCCTGCGCTCTCACGCGCGCGACGCTTCGGGACGCCCTGCGCGGACCGCCCAATCTCTGCACCTCCCAGCTCTCCCTCGTCCCCCAAGCAGGCAACCGTGTCGTGAGCTGGATCGAATCGCAAGATCGGGTCGGATCGGGAACGGTCGGATGGCGCCAAACATTGGCGCGCAATCGGCCCGTGTGGATTCGCGGATCGGGCTCGGCCCCCGCAGGCGGGGCCCGCACTGGGGCCCCCACGGGGTCATCGCGTGACCTCTGAAGGCCGGCGTGGGGCGCCGTCTTCACACCTCTCGGGAAGTCTTGCGCCTAGCTACGTGCGCAAAGCGCTGGGAACTGTTTGTTTTGCCGTGTTCTGCTCTTCGGCCCTGAATCTACGAAAGCGATTGAAGAATGGCACCCCGGAAGATGAATGCCGGGCACGCGGCATCGTGAGGCCCAGCAGCGCATCAAACACACAGGAATCATGCAATAGAAAGCTTGCGAAGGAGCGCGCTCGGGGCACACTTCTCATTAAAAGGGAGCGGGCCAGCTTCAAGCTACCCCCCCCCCTTCCCTTAGAAAAGGAGAGGGGGGCCTTCCGAGGCCACCCTCCCCCCCCCACACTCCTTTTGCTGACATTTTTCAGCTGGGGGGGCCCTAGCTGACGGGGGGGGGCTTGGAAGTTACCCCCCCTTCCCCCATTTACGGGGCCAGCTCCCCTTTCAAAGGGGGGGGCTTCCGAAGCTACCCCCCCGCCCTTCCTTCTGTTTGGATGTTGTAGCTAGGGGCCCACTGGCTTAAGAAGAGAGAGAGAGAGAGAGAGAGAGAGAAAGCCCATAGAGGTGCCAGGAGCGCCCCATACACCTCCGGCCTTGCGCCAGGCTGTGGAAAACACAGTGTCGTCGTCAAGCGTCGGTCCAGCGTTTGTGCTGTCCGCCTCGCTTTCTCGCAGCCGGCACCCTATGCCACGGCGCCCAGTTGAGCGCTCTCCCACTCCCTCGGCTGTCTGCGCAGACGGAGGTCTTGTCGGCCAGGGCATTTTTCGCCTTCCTGAAGAACGCGGTCCAATCCTCCACTCCGAATTTGGTGGCAAGCTCCTCGCTGATGTGAGTGGCCCGCTTGATGTGAGAGACCCACGATTCATCCGCTTGGCGTCCAATGCGTACCATTTTGCGCAGCATGCTGCGCTGTGTCGTGCGAAGTTGCTTTGCTTGGTCCACGGTCAGAGTCCAAGTTCTGGCGGCGTGCAGCACGCTTGGAGTGACGCAGGCATGGAACAAACGCATGCGATGCAGGAGAGGCACACGTCGCTGGCACAGGATATCCTTCAAGCGGGAGAATGCTGCCCATCCAACAGAAATTATATGCGTGAGCTCTGTCTCGCTGCAAGTATCCACAATCAATTTCCTGGCTGAAGGGGGGGGGGGCTTCGAAGCTACCCCCCCTCCTTTTCGGGGCCCGGGGTAGGTCCGGGATTCCCTTTCCAAAGGGGTGGGGGCTTCCGAGGCTACCCTCCGCCTCCTTCTGTTGGCTTTTTCAACTGGAGGGCCCTGGCTGAAGGGGGGGTTTCAAAACTACTTTTATTATTTGGCTTTCCGCGCCCCGTTGGTTTTCGGCGTACTAGTGGTTTCTCGGCGCCTCTTTGGTTTTCGGCGCCTCTTTGGTTCTCGGCGCTCCTTGAGCCTTTGGTGCCCCTTTGGTTGTCGGCGCTCCTTTGGTTTTCGGCGCTCCTTTGGTTTTCGGTGCTCCGTTGGTTTTCTGCGCTACTGCGGTTTTCGGCGCCCCTTTGGTTTTCGACGCCGCGTTTGGTTTTCGGCGCACCCTTTGATATTGGCGCTGCATTGGTTTTCGGCGCCCTCTTGGGTTCCGGCGCCCCTTCGGTTTTCGGCGCCCAGTTGATTTTCGGCGCCCTTTCGATGTCCGGCGCCCCTTTCATTTTCGGCGCCTTTTTGGTTTTCGGCGCTCTTTGGCTTTTTGGCGCCCCTTTGGTGTTGGGCGCCCTTCGCTTTTTCACGCCGTTTTGGTTATCGGCGCGTCTTCGATGTTTCGGCGCCCTTTCGGTTTTCGGCGCATCGTTGCTTTTCTGCGCTGCGTTGGTCTTCGGCGCCCCTTTGGTTTTCGGCGCCCCTTTGGTTTTCGGCGTTCCTGCTGTTTTTGGTGCCCCTATGGTTTACGGCGTCCTTTTTGTGTTCGGCGCCGCGTCCGTCTTTGAAGTTCCTGTTGTTCCCCAACCGACAATTTGGGGTTATTATCAGAGTGAGGGGGCCGAACGGTCATTCATTGTCCCTGCGCGCGTGTTTGAATAAGGAACTCGTGGTGAGAATTCTGTTTGTTGCGTTGAGCTCTCACACTTGAAGAATGATTATTGTTGATCCCCCCACACCGGCGCACATTGATTTTTTCAATTGAAGTGCCCCCCCCGGGGCTCGCACCTTGTTTTTGGTCAAAGAAAGTCTTCCTGCTCAAACTGGCCCCCTGGCCCCCGGGTTACAACAACAACGGCTCCCGCCTGAGACTTCCTCGCAATTTAGCCAGGACCACCGCTCCCGCCCGAGACGTCCTCGCATTTTATTTCAGAATCGCGCTCTCGCTTGGGAGTTCCTTACGATTTATTCAGGAGTCGCTCCTCCTGCGCTCTGGAGTCGCGCTCTCGCTGGAGACTTGCTTACAATGTACTGAAGAAAAGCTCCCTTGCGTTAGAATTTCTTACAATTTACTCCAGCGCCGCGCTCCCGACACCCAGGCACCCAGGAGTCGCGCTCACGCTTAGGACTCCTTCACAGATTACCTAGGAATCGGGATCTCGCTGCCCTTCGTGGCCCCGTTGCAGCCCTTCGTGGCCCCCTCGCTTTGCTTCGTGGCCCCGTTGCAGCCCCTCGTGGCCTCCTCGATGTTCGTGGCCCCATTGCAGCCCTTCGTGGCCCCCTCGCTTTGTTTCGTGGCCCCGTTGGAGCCCTTCGTGACCCCGTTGCAGCCCTTCGTGACCCCGTTGCAGCCCTTCGTGGCCCCGTTGCAACCCTTCGTGGCCCCCTCGCTTTGTTTCGTGGCCCCGTTGCAGCCCTTCGTGGCCCCTCGCTTTGTTTCGTGGCCCCATATATGTATGCCCTTCGTGGCCCCCGCTCGTTCGCGCCCGTGGTGGCCCTATATGCATGCCCTTCGTGGCCCCGCTGTCGCCCTTCGTGGCACCCTCGCTGCCCTTCGTGTCCCCGTTGCTGCCCTCAGTGGCCCCGTCCGTACCCCCCGCGGCCCAACATACGTATGCCCTTCGTGGCCCCCGCTCGTTCGCGCCCGTTGTGGCCCCATGTGCATGCCCTTCGTGGCCCCGCTGTCGCCGTTTGTGGCCCCCTCATTGTCCTACGTGGCCCAGGTGCTGCCCTCAGTGGCCCCTCGTTGCCTTCAGTGGCCCCGCATTATCTGCACTTCGTGGCCCATGCTCGTTCGCGCTCTTCGTGGCCCCATACGTATTCCCTTCGTGTCCCCGCTGTCGCCCTTCGTGGCCTACTTCGTGTCCTTCGTGGCTCTGCTGTCGTTCTCTCTCGCTCTCGCTTTCGCTCGTCGTCGTCGTCGTCGCCGTCGCCGTCGTTGCCGTCGTCGTCGTCGTCGTCGTCGTCGTCGTCGTCGTCGTCGTCGTCGTCGTCGTGGTCGGTCACCTGTCCGTCCCTCTTGGGGTCGGGTCGACGGTCCGCGGCCGCCCCGCCGATCAGCGCTGCCGCTGGCCGGCCGACGGTCCGCGGCCGCCCCGCCGCTTGCCGGGGCCCGGCCTGCAGGGAAAAAAGGTATACCCCCAAAAAGGGGTTCGATCGAAGACGAAAAGGGCGGGTATCGAGGGTTTGGGAAATTCGCGTTATTCGACGCTCGAGCAGATAAGGGCGAGCAGTCTTAAAATGATTGCTGTTGTTGTTGTTGCTGCTGTTGTTGTTGTTGTTGTTGCTGTTGAATGTTAATTACTAAACAATGATTATTGTTAGACCCCTTATAGGCGCCCTGGCGCTCTCGCCGTGGCGCCGCTACAGTTTCATTGAAAATGAGGTTCTTGCTCGAGCGGTTGTTTGGGGGACCGCCAAAATCGGCCCCCCAACAACAAAGACGCTCCCGCTCGAGACTTACTCCTTTTTTACTCAGGGGTGGTGTTCTTGCTCGCCGCCGAAAGCAGCCGTCCTAACAAAACCAGCGTTCCCGCTCGAGACTTCCTCCCGTTTTACTTTGGACTGGCGCGCCAGTCTTTCTCTCATCGGCGCCGCCCCCAGCAAAAACAACGCTCCCGCTCGAGGCTTCCTCACTCAAGGCGGTGTTCCTCCTCGCGGCCGAGAACCGCCACCCCGACAAGACCAGCGCTCCCGCGCGAGACTTCTTTCCGTTTCGCGCTGGACTGGCGCCGTACTCTCTCTTGAATTGGCGCCGCTCCCAGCAAGAACAACCCTCCCGCTCGAGGTTTCCTCTCTTTTTCCTCGGGACGGTGCTGCTCCTCGCCGCCGACAGCCCCCGTAACACCACGGCTCCCACTCGATGCTTTCTCCTTTCTTGCTCAAGGCGGTGTTCCTCCTCGCCGCCGAAAGCCGCCGTCCGAACAAAACCAGCGTTCCCGCTCGAGACTTCGTTTCGTTTTACGCTGGACTAGCGCCCTACTCTCTTCAGCATTGGCGCCGCTCCCAGCAACAACAGCAGCCCTGCTCGACTTCCTCCCTTTCTATTCAGGGCCAGGTCCTTGCCTCACCGCCGACAGCCCCCATCCCCACCAAGGCAATCCTGTCGTTCGACATTTCATTGTGCTTTACCCTTCGCTGTGGTTCCATTGGCGGTCTCGCATCGGCGCAGCAAGGCGCGGGCATTTGTTTTCGAGGCGGGATATGTTGAAATTCCTAGGAAGAGGTGTTTGCAAAACCTCATTGGGCGGGAGATCTGGGAATGGGAATAACGGACCCCGCTTTAGAACAAGAGTTCCCCATGATGCTGATGGTTATCATGATGGTCGCATGCTTCGTGTGGAAAAAATCGCGCATGAAGATACAATGATTGGTGTTGTGCTTGTTGTTGTTGTTGTTGTTGTTGTTGTTATTGTTGTTGTTGTTCTTGTTGTTGTTGTTCTTGTTGTTGTTTGTTGTCGTCGTCCCGCCCGCGACCCACCCGCGACCCACCCCGCGACCCACCTGCGACCCACTCTGCGACCCACCCGCGACCCACCCGCGACCCACCCGCGACCCACCCGCGACCCACCCCGCGACCCACCCGCGACCCACCCCGCGACCCACCCTCCAGGGAGGAAAAACCACCCAGACCCGACAATTGACGTTTACTAAACGGCCCTGGGCGTCGACTAAAAAGCCCTGCCCTGTTCGGTTCAATTCTCGTGTGCGTTTACTAAACGGCTTCGCTTGTCGGGGTGACTATTATGGGGTGGATTTTCTGCCCTCTACACCCGCGACCCACCCGCGACCCAACAGCGACCCACCCGCGACCAATTTGCGACCCACCCGCGACCTACCCACATTGGTTCATCAAAAAAATCGGCGCCTGCGGCGGGCTCGTTGTAGAAGTTGTGAAACTTTGGCGCCTGCAGCGGGCTTCTCCAGAGTCTCGCAAACTGCCGACGTCCCCACCGCCCCCTCACTCTTGTCCGCATTTGCGGGGTGCTACACATTTCAAGAACAGGCCCCCCGGCCAACCCCACCCTGAATACCGCGACCGCCAGACCCCAAGTTGTCCCGAGAGTCCCGAGTATCCCAGGTGTCCTGCCACGCGCCGGGTCAACCCCACCCTGCATACCGCGGCCGCCAGACCCCGAGTTGTCCCGAGTGTCCCGAGTGGCATCATGTCGTCCTCCTTGCAGTTCAAGGCGAGACCTGCCGACCTGCACGGCGCCTCGAACTGCGCCAAGATTTTGCAGTTCCTGCCGTGGCCGTACTGCCTGCCTCCGTCGCAAACTGCGGCTTTCGCTGTCTCTGCCACCACCCCTTGCCAAAGGCGTTCCCGAAGTGCTCTGCGCGCTCCCAGGCTGCACACCGGTCGGAACACTGCCTGCACCGTGCCGGGATATCCACGCGGGCGCGCAAGGGATACACAGCCTTGAGCCGAAATGGCTAGGAGGGTGTCCTCCCGCTCGTTCTCGTACTCCTCCATCCTGTTTCGCCCGTATACTTAGTCCTTAATCCTGGTTGCTAGATACTCCCACTGGGCTGGCCGACAGATGGCCGCCCGGTCTGGAACGTTGTATCCTACCGACCAACAATAATAAAATTCCAAGCACTTTCTTGTAGCATAGACGCTTTGACGTTGACGTTGCGAAATGCACAGCGGGAACGGAGCAAGGCGCACATCACGCGCGAAAGGACGAAATGCCGCTGTCGCCTGAGCGGCGCACTCACTTCCCCAAGAGTTTAGCTACCGATCTGGGGCGGGGTACATTTTTCGCTCGCGAATTCGTCGGCGCGCGAGCGGCCGAAAATGTCGATCTCGCTTCTGCGCCGCGCAGATTTCGACTGAAGTTGAAGGTCCCTGTTCGGCGCGGCGCATATTTTGCACCTCGCCAGATCGTTGGGGGCGGAGCCCGCGCGCGAGCGTGCGGATTGCCGCCCGTGCCCAACTCCGTGCAGACACAGTCTTGGCGACGAGAGCCTCCCTGGAGGCCCAAGGAGACGAAAACGAAGGGAGGGCAGCAATATCGGTACCTGTTCCTCCGATGATGACCCGAAATGGCACCCCCACGGCGGCACCCGCGGGAATCCCTGGCAGGCGGGGTGCCAGGACCAGGGGTACGGGTGAGATTTTGGCGGCCTTCCAGGCTGGCGCTCGAGCGTAGGCCGCTCCCCCCAAAATCCCTCCCACCCCCCCAGTCGCGGCACCCATTCGACAGGTCTGCCTTGACCCCCGTGGTGGTCGGGGGTGGAGGTGCCATTTCGGGCTACGACCCCCTGACTCTTGCTCCCCTGAGGCGCGCGGCCGCGAGTCCCACAGGTTGCCACTGGAATAGATTAGCGCGTACTGCTGGTCCAGGGCCTGTCGCCGCCAGGGGCGCGGGGCCGCGCGGATCGGCCGTGGGCCGCGGCACCCGGCCGGCGGCCGTGCGCACCTTCTCAGTGCCAGTCGGTCGGAGAGCCGTACAGTCATCGTGCTGCCACAAGGAACAAGACACACGGTTGCTGGCCGCGGCCAGCTTCGGCTTCGAGTCTGCCACCGTGCCCTCGAGGCCCGAGTTGGAGTGTCATCAGATCCTTGGCCTGATCCTTTAGGCCTCAGTCCTCCAGCCTGATGATTCTTTGAGGGGCCCGGACCCCGCAATCTTAAATCTCATGGGGCTTCTCGCTTGCCTTCTGGGGCGTGTCGAGTGTTCCAGCATGACTTTTTGGGATCCAAGAGGGCCCCCAAAACATGCTAAGAGGGCCCCAACAGGCCACCCAGACGGTCCGAGAGGGCCCGGACTCGTCGCACGACCAGCCCTAAACGCCCAAGATGACAAGAGGGCCCACGAGGCCTTCGAGGCGCTTCAAGAGAGCCCAAAGAGCCTTCCCAAGAGGGCCAGGCCAAAATCCGTTATTCCCCTGACGTTTTTCCCAATGTTCTTTTGGGTCCTGGACTTTTCGAGCTTCCGACGCTCCAGGACGGCCCAAGAGCCCCCCCAAGACCGCCCCAAGACGGTCCAAGAGGCACTCAGGAGGGCCCCAAGACGGCCCGAAAGGGCTCACATACTAGCTGAAAAGTAGCAGAATGCCTCTGTCCTGCTGAAAAAAAAATCGGGCGCGCGGCCACCTTGAACGGCCAAAGGCACCGAGAGGCACCAAGAGAGCTTAGAGAAGCCCCCAACAGGCCCCA
Source organism: Prorocentrum cordatum (assembly GCA_963575745.1). Taxonomy (NCBI): domain Eukaryota; class Dinophyceae; order Prorocentrales; family Prorocentraceae; genus Prorocentrum; species Prorocentrum cordatum. The sequence goes on along the minus strand of CAUYUJ010017371.1, from coordinate 813,690 downwards.
AAAGACCCCCAGGAGGCCCCCAAGACATCCCAAAAGGCCAACATCTACGATTTGACGGAGGTGGTTTAAAAGATGTTATAGCAATTTCTTCACAACGGCCTTCCGACGGCCCAAACTGGCCCGAGAGGCCCCCGTGATTGACCCTGGATCGCCCAAGAGGCCTCCAAGATGGCCCCAGGACAGCCCAAGAGGCTCCCAAGTCGGCCGCCCAATGGCCCCAACACGGCCCAAGAGGCCTCCAAACCAAAATGGCCTTCAAAACGACTCTGAAGCGCCTAAAGGGCCCCAAGACGGCCCCAAGACGGCCCCGAAAAGCTGCCAAGACGGCTTCCAGCGGCGTCAGACGGGCCAGGAAAGCCGTAAGATTGCCAAAGAGGCCCCCAAGAAGCCCTCAATAGACCCAAGGAGACCCTAAAGACGCCTCCATGAGGCCCAGAGGAAGCTCCCAGGAGGCTCCAAGAATGACCGAAAAAGCTCCCTAGGGTCCCCTGTTCCTGCTCCTTCTCCTCCATGTCCCTCCCTCTTCTCATCCTCCTCTTCTTCCCCCACGTGTTCCCCCAAGGGCTCCCACAACGGCTGGGGGAACGCATGGCCAAATAGCGTGCCAACATTTGCCACAACGTTTGGCCACATAGGCGCATCCTAAAAGGCAGGGGGCGGCGGTGGTTCGCCGCAGGCGTCTTCGTTAGGTTCCCCGACCCCTGTCCAAGGAACGGCCCGAAAACCAGAGCGCCTCGTGAGCCAGAGGCGGTCCATATTACAGCGTCTTGGCCGCAGCCGGCGGGCAGCCCATGGACGAAGGACGTGGGCGCGGGCCAAGGCGATCGGCGCGTCTGCACGCTCGCTAGAAGATGCCGAACCGACTGTCGTGCAGCAGGATATACCTCGAAGGGCGGCAACCGGCAAGGAAAACAAGGAAGGCAAGGCAGTGCTCAGGAAGTGCGAGACAAAACCGTAACTCCCATTCATCGGAACAAGAAAGCTGTAGCGTGTCGTTTTTGTTTCGGCCTCCTGGGGGGTCTTCGCCTGGCCCCAACATGCTCAAAAAACCACCGGTGATGGAGATCCGGCCCTGCGGACAGGGTCTGCGCTCTCTGGAGGCCCCGCGATGAAAGAATCAAGGCGTCGGATCTCCAGGGAGGAGAGAAGGGGCGGAGGGGGGGGAAGCAAACGAGAAAACACGGGGGGATAAGAAGAGAGGCAGGGGAGGGAGATGCAGGGGACGGAGCGACGCTCCTGAAGTGCATCCTGCGCCCTCACGCCCGCGGCGGCCGCGGCAGCAGGGCGGCCAGCGAAGCTCAGACCGAAGCGCTGTGCCGGCGCTGGCTGGACGGGGAGCGCTGCCAAGCCCGCGTTGCGAGTCTCGCAACGAACAGACAGGTGCGCGCAGCTCGCCGCGGACGCCCAGCATTCCAAAAACTGGCCGCTCGACTCTGACCAGCGAACCGCCCGTAGAGAATACCCCCGTCGTCTTCGAGCAGATGCGCTGGAAGCACCCGCGAAGCCGCCAAGATGTGGACCCCGCAAGCCTTCGGGCTGTTCGCGCGGCTGTTGCCATTCAGGTGGAGGGGGGCGCTGTCCGGAGGGAAGTGCGGGCCTTCGCCCAGAGATCGGTTGCTGGGCCAACGGGCCTCCGACCCCAAGCCCTGAAGGACGCGCTGCTTAACGTGGCCCACACGGACGAAGTCATCGACCAGCTTCGAAACCTCGTTGACCTCTGCGCCAGTTCGGCAGGCCCCGCCAGCCGCATCCGAGAACTTCGCGGGCGCCTCTCTGGTGGCCCTGCCGAAGAAGGGCGGAGGCCTGCGCCCAGTCGCCGTCGGGGAGGTGCTCTGGCGCCTCGTCGGCACCTGCCTCTGCCACGAGGTAGCCGACGTCGCGCGCGACCGATTGGCCCCGTTCCAGATCGGCGTCGCTGTTCCCGGCGGCACCGAGGCGGCGGTGCACGTGGCGCGCCAGTGGTGGACCCGCCACCTCGGGGACTGGGGGAAGGTGTTTGTGAAACTGGACCTGTCCAGCGCCTTCAACATCCTGAGCAGACGAGCTCTGGTCCGCCCGGTCCACGAAGAGTTTCCCGGGCTGGCGCCCTGGGCCAGCTGGCGCTACTCCAGCCCGCTTATTCTCACTGGGAAAGCAGACTGTCCGCTCCGAGAGCCAGGTGCAGCAAGGCGACCCTATCGGGCCCTTGCTGTTCTCCAGCGCGCCGCCAAATCCGCGCTCTGCGCGCCGCGCCACGGCGCCGACGGCGCCGTCGATCTGAGTTTCTTCAACTTGGACGATGGCTGCCTCGCAGGCGAAGCTCTGACCGTCGCGCGCCTCCTCCACCTGCTCGTGGCCAACCCTGCCGCGGTGGGCCTTCAGCTGAGCACCAGTGCGAGGTGGCCCCTATTGGCGGAGACGCCCCTGACGCGTCTCTGGATAGCTTCCCGCCAGGCTTCCGCCCCCTCACCGATCGCAGCTTCGCGCTACTCGGCGCGCCAATGGGGGACTCGGACTTCTGCGCGGAGCACGCGAAACAGCTGGCCACGAGCGTCGCCACGCTGCCGGAAGCTCTTGGGGAGCTCGAAAACGCACAGGTAGCGCTGCACCTCCTTTGCCAGCGCGCATCCATCTGCAGGCTGACCAACTGACCGGCTGCTCGCCCTCCGACGCCTCATGGCAGCAGGCTCAGCTCAATATCAACAAGGGAGGACTGGGCCTGCGCTCCGCCGCAATGCACGCCGCCGCCGCCTACATCGCTTCCCGAGCGAAGAGCACCGAGCTCTGTCGACAGCTCTACCCTGGCTACTCCAACGGCGCTAGCCGCGACGGAGGAAGATTGGCGGCTGCGGTGCAAGCCCACAACTCAATCGCGCGGGACGCCGACCGGGCTGTGTTCGACCGCGCGCAGCACGGCGACCAGAAAGCTCTTTTCTGACGCGGTGGACAGCGCCGCGCTCGACTGGCTTCTGGAGGGTGCCTCCCTGGCCGGCGGCGCTCCTCTCCCTGGACAGGCCCTGGGCGCTGCTGCGTGGCTTCAGGCGCCGCCCTGCGAGGCCGCCGGCACCGCCTTCCCGCGCGGCCCCATGCAGGTCGGCCTGCAGACGCGGCTGCGAGTCCAGCTCCTGCAGGAAGAATGTTTTTTGTCCAGCCTGCGGCGAGGTGGCGGGCGTCTTCTGCGACCACGCCTTGGTCTGCGCCTGCCGCGGCGACCAGACCAAACGCCGCAACGCCCTGCGCAAGCAGGCCTTCTTCGGCCGCTGGCCAGGCCGGGGCGGAATTGGAGCGCCCTGGGCTGCCACCCCCGCGCCCCGCTGCGGAGGCCACCCCTGAAGGCGAGCAGGGCAGGCCCCAGGTGGACGACACCGGCCGCCGCTATGCCGACGTCCACCTCCCACGGTGGCGCATCGGCACGGCGGCCGCCTGGGACCTTGCCGCCACGTCTGGGCCACGCGCCGATTTCCTCGCTGCGCCAGCCGCTTCGTTGAGAGCGGCGACCTAACGGCACGAGGAGTTCAAGGGGCAGCACCAGGACACCGCGCGGCTATGCGCGGCACATGGTTTCACCTTCCTCCCCTCGGCGGTGAAGCCCACGGCGGCGGGTGGGGCCGCGAGGCACGCAGGGCCCTCGGGGTCATAGCCAGCCGCGCCGCGGGGGAAGACCCTGCAATGGTTGCGGACTAACACGCCCGGCGACTTTCTGTCTCCCTGCGCAGGGAGAGCGCGCGGGCGGTATTGCGGCGCCTCCAGACGCTGGAAGGGGCGGGGGTGGCGGCCGGCCCGTCTGGCCGCGGCCACATTTGCTTCCGCGTGAAGCATCCCAGGCGCTGCCTAGCGCCCCCGCCCACCCCCCCGCGCTTGCTGGGCGGCGCGGGCGCCACCCCTCGCCTTTCCGACAGCGTCGCGCTGGCGGTTCCTCGCCTGCCCCTACGCACGCCGTCCGGCCCTTCCCCAACGCGGCGGTGGATGATCCCATCAAAAGCTCTCCCCACCAAACCGCAGAGTGCTGGGCTCGGTTGGCCACCCCACGTCGCCCCCGGACGACCCCGACGGCCCTTCCCGACGACTGCAAACGCCCCCCCCCCCCCCCCCCCCCGACACCCACCCCCCACTCCACCGCTACGCCTGCGCCGCCTGGTCGGCGCTGCCACCGTAGGGTCCGTACCCTCGTCGCGGGTCTCTCCCTGCCCCTGGCCTGGCCTGTCTGCTTGCGGTTGCTTCCCTTGTCCGCTTCTCCCCTGCCCCCCAAGCACGCGCCGCACGGAGGGGGGCCCTGGCCGCCTGGAAGGAGCGAGCCGAAGTACCCAACCAAGCCAGCCTGGGCAGGGGCGTGAAGCCGAAGGGAAAGCTTCTGGAGCTCTGGCGGCCGCTCCGCGGTGGCATTCAGGGAAGACAAGACCAGGTAACACCTCAACGGGGTAACAAACACACCATATAATCCAGATCGAGAATCTGCAACGGCTGGAACAACATACTGCACGGCAGCGTTTCTCGAATGAGAGAAAACATGGCTGCATGTTTTCTGCGACTAGTTGCAAATAAACTGCAAACTAGCCCCACTGACCAGGTAGCAAAGGCCCAAAACACAAAGTTGCAGTGAAGCATCCGAAATGTTCAACGCAGACAACATGCGGGAGGTACTGCATTGAACGCGAAGACTGGAAAAAATGAACTGCAACGAAGTGCGCGTTTGTTGCCTTGAACCGGCCATTTCCTGTTACCCCGTCTGCTGTTACCCCGTCTCCGCTTCCCTGAGGTAAAGACGGGCTTTCTGCTCCGGGCGAATGCGAGATCTTGGAGGGCGTCTTTGAAGATGGCGGAGATCTCCCTCACGTGTCCTGGGTTTACGTCCATGCTGAACTTATGGCACTCAGGTCCCCGGAGGGCTCGGGCAAGATTGGGGAAAGCCTCGCGATCAGACCCTAAACTTCGAACCTGGTCACCCCCTCCGCCTTACGGGCCTTGAAATCACACAACGCGTTTGAACTCGATCAGTTTGGGGACGAATGCACTAGGCCCTAAACATTCCGATTCCAGACGCTTGACGCGAGCCTCGAGATCGTCCAGTCGACTATGTGCTGCCTCCGTCCTTACCTCGTTCTTAGTGATCCTCTCTCTGACCGCATCGATCAAGGGATTCAACTTTTCATCGAAAAAGCCCCAGATCTTGTCCAGAAGCTGTGACTGATCACCCATCGGGACTGTTGTTTGAGGTCGGCAAGCAGTCCGAGACGGTACAATATCCGAGACGGTGCAGCATGTAGATCGCAGACACCTCTTGACCCTCGACCTTGACCCCTGCGCCTGCCTCTTCCCTCCTCTTCCTCCTTCTCCTCCTCCTCTTCTTTCTCCTGCTCCTCCTCCTCCTCCTGCTCCTCCCGCCCCCGCGCGCGCTCAAACACGCGCGCGGGGCCAGGAGGGGGAGGAGGGAGAGGAGGGAGCAGGGAGGAAACAAGAGGGCCCAGAGAAGGAAGGGAGGAGGAGGGAGGAGGGAGGAGGAAGAAGAGGAGGCAGGAGAGGAGGGAGGGGGGGAAGGAGGAGGGAAGATAGAGAGGAGGGAAGGGAGGGAGCGGGAGGGAGGGGAGAAGGAGACAGGGGAAGGGGACGGGGGAGGGAGGAGGGAGGCGAAAGGGGCAGGGAGTCCACGAGGCCTTCGCAGTCGTGCCCTGCCTCTGGCAGCCGCCGCCTTCTCCGCGCGGGCGGCGGGCCAAGGCAAGGACAGGAGCGAGGCAGAGGGGTTACGTGATTAGCTGAACGGTAGGGGGAGAAGGCGCTGCAATCGGCGACGTCTCGTACAGAGAAAGAAAACACTGCATGAATATGAACGGTCGGAGGTCCACGCGGACTTCTCGGATCCAGGCTGGATCCCCCTCCCTGGCGCGCGGAGCGTGGGAGGGGCGGCGCAGGAGGCGCCGCCAGGGGGCCCCGGCGCGGATCCAAGAAGCCCGCGCGGACCTCCGAAAGTTGATGTTTGTGCCGTGTGTCGCCCTTCGGTCGTACAACTCCTGATGGACTCACAAGCGCTGGGGGGGGGGGGGGCCGGATGACGCAGAGGGGGGACGAGGCTGTCCTGCACTGGACGCGGGTGAGAGAATCCGAAAGAGGGAGACCCGCTTTGAGGGGGGGGGGATGCCCTGGCATCGACGTCCCATCGCCGACAGATCGGCCTCGTGGGGAGGCCCAACGTTCCTGGCAGGCTGGGACACCCAGGCCCCGGTCGGCGAGGAACGGGCGATCGGGACGGATGCGCCCGTCCCAGCCAGTCCCCCCTGTCGGCGCACGGGAGCGAGCGGGGGGTGTGTGGCGGGTGGGGGGGGGGGGGAGCAGAACGCGGCGGGTTGTCGGGCGGGGTGGCACGGGGGTAGCGAAAGAAGACAAGGAAACAGCTGCCAGTCCCCCCTGCTGGCGCACCGGAGCGAGCGGGGGGGGGGCGTGGCGGGTGGGGGGAGGTAAGGACGCGGCGGGTGATCGGGCGGGGTGGCACGGGGGTAGCGAAAGAAGAGAAGGAAGCAGCTGCATCAACATTGATAAACGTGTTGAGGTCTGCGCAGCTTTTGGTGTTGGGCCTGGGAACCCCTCCCTTGCACGCGGAGCGCGCCAAGGGCGGCACCAGAGGCGCCGCCAGGGGGTTCCAACACCGATCCAATAAATTCGCGCGGACCTCCAAAACGTTCTGTAAATGCACGCTGTCCGTCTTCGAACTGCGCCACTCGGATTGCCGTACTGTCCTTGAGGGCATACTTTGCATTCCCTGTGGCAACCGAGACTGTCGGCCGCATGCATCAAAGGAGTGTCGTCGACCTGGCTCGGCCCTGCAACAACAGCAACACCATCCCTGGCAACTGGGACGACAGCCAGCATGGCGACAGAGTAAACAGGCAAGAAATCCCTATTGAAGTGTAGGTCGTCGATGCCCAAGAATACCTACGTTCAGTGCTCATTACCATCAGCGCTCATTTCGAACTCATCCCGCGCCCCCTGTTCCAGATGGATAGTCCCGATGAGATCAGGACTACATGAACAGCTGGTTCTGCAGGCCCAGCCACCCCCTGGAAGATGACGACATGGCCGCACGTGAAGTCGCCCAGTGGCCGATCAAGCTTGTAGCGTGACCCGTGTGCCAGCAACAGAGACGGTTCGCCATTGCATTGAGGCCGCTCTGGCCGTCTCGCGGCCCTCCCCGACCTCCCCTCCTGCCCGCCCCTTCCCCTTGTGCCTGGTCCGACGCGCCCCGCCGCCGGCCGACCGCGGCGCCAGCGGCGGTCTCCTCCCCGCCCTCTCCCTCTTCCCCATGTTTCTTTACTCCTCCTCATCCATATCCTCCTCCTCCTCCTCTCCTCCTCCTCCTCCTCGCCCCCTCCTCCTCCTCCCCCTCCTCCTCCTCCTCCTCCTCCTCCTCCTCCTCCTCCTCCTCCTCCTCCTCCTCCTCCTCATCCTCCCACCGTTGCTCATCCTCCCTGGCAAGACTTCTGCCGGATCCAGCTCGCCGCCGATCAACAAAAAGTCTGCCGAGGGGGGGCCCTCCTGGACCCCCGCCGCCCAGCAGCCGCGTCGTCGTCGTCTTCGTCGTCGTGGTCGTGGTCGTCGTTGTCGTGGTCATGGTCCTGGTCGGCGGCACCAGCCGTAGGGCCTTCGCAGTATGCCGAGAGGGGCCCGCCTGGCGGGACGCCCGGGTTGTCTGGGGTAACTCCGGTCCAGGATAACTCCGGCCTGGACCCCCAGTAGCTACCCCTGGCCACCCCCAGCCCTGATGATTCGGGGCCCTGACCAGGCGGAAGGGGGCGGCGGAGGAGGCAAAGGAGGAGGAGGCGGAGGAGGAGGAGACGGAGGAGGAGGAGGAGGCGGAGGAGGAGGAGACGGAGGAGGAGGAGACGGAGGAGGAGGAGGAGGAGGAGGAGGAGAATGGCAAGGTGGAATGTGCTAGGATAATGAAGGATCTTCTTCGCCCCCCACCGCCCAGCAGCTGGAGGTAGGCCCGCAGCAGCGCCGCCCAGGGGGGCGGTTCGCCCCTGGCCGCCAGCGCCTGCGCAAGTAGCGGGCCGATCCTGAGCGCGCGGCTGCGGCCGCTGGGGCCCTCCTTCTGGAGGGCCTCGGCATCAGACGAAGGCGAATGAGGAGGAGGTCGAGGTGTAGAGGTTAAGACGAAGCAAGGGCGAGGACAAATCCTCACCATAGTTGCTTACTGTAAACATGGACTCTCGGAGGCCCGCTAGGAAAGGCTGCGCCCTCAGCACATACAGCTATGGAAGCGGAGTGCTGCGGCACCGAGCTCCTGGAAGTTCAGTGCTGCCTTGCCAGGTGTGCGCAAGAGTAAAAAACACCTCGGCTACATGAACATGAACTTTCGGAGGCCCGCGCGGATGTCTTGGCTCCCTCCCTGGCGCACAGTGCGAACTGGGGTGCGGCACCGAAGGCGCCACCAATTGGGTCCGTCGCGGGACTCCAGAAATCCTCTAGGACCTGCCGAAATACGCATGCTTCGATAAATTCGCGACTGGTCTTGAGAAGCGCACGTGCGCCAATTAATCATGCCAATATATGTCTGAGGCCACTTTCCCGGTCCATGCCTAATCTTCCTGAGGTACCCCAGGACTTCCATGGGCCCATGGCCTTTGGAAAAACAATAAGGTGAGCAAAAGCATTATCGATTGCACGCCGCCGTGGTAAAGAATGAACACGTCTTCGAACGAAGACAGAGAATGAACACGCTGACGGGCTCCCAGCGACTGCGTGTCATTCTTCTCTTCTCCCCTGCAGAGCAGATCCGGCTGGCACCTACGTAATGGCAAACTTTCTCACCCGATTCGCTTACTGTGAACGTGGAGGCCCGAACCAGCTGCAAAGAGGAGGGCCCAGCGCCGACACAACATATCCGCGCGGACCTCCAGAAGTTTTTGTTTCCGCCATGTGCGTGCACACCGAGAAGTCTCGAAGGGGAAGAGGCCTGCGAGAAGACTCCAGGAGGCACTAACAAGGACGAACATCGCTGAACACCTCGAATCGCGACCCTCGATCCTCGAATCTCGATCAAAGGGCGGAAGCAAGCATGGTGGGGAGGACACAGAGGGACCTGTAGATGTGGCGGGCTTGATGGCGAAGCAGGAGCAAAAGTACAGGGACGAGGAACAGGGCGGAAGCAGGGACGATGTAGAGGAAGCTGTGGAGGATACCGAGGGATCTGCGGAGGTGGCGGAGGAGGTAGTGGAGGCGGAAGGGCCGCTCTGCCCTAGGCGGGAGCCGCTGTTTTTGCAGTTGTGGGGTAACATCACAATTTGAGCATGAAGACTTTCAGCGATTCAAAGCTAGGTGCGGACCCCGTCGGGGGCGCATGAATTGAAACATACAATGTGCACTGGTGGGGGGGATCAACAAAAATCACTTTTCAAGAATGTGAACTAAACAAAAACAGCAGCAGCAACAGCAACAACAACAATGGTAAGACTGTTCGCTCCTATCTGCTCGCGTGCCATTCGACCCGTATAGCCCAAACCCTCGGTATCCGCTCTCTTCGTTTTCGATCGTACACCCTTGGAGGTATACCTTCCTTACCGGCCACGTGCATGTAGCGCAGCCCCTACAACTGGGAAGAAGGGACGGATGCAAGGGGGAGGACTAAGGATGGAGCAGGAGAAATTTGCAGGAGGGGGGCGAGCAGCAGCAAACAACACCTGGCAGAACCAGACGAGCAGACCTGGCGGGCAGACCCTAGCGAGCGGGTCGGGCAGGCGGGTTGCTGAAGAGCGAGTCAGTCCTGCATGAATCGGGAGAAAGTCTCGAGCGACAGCGCGATTCCCAGGGACATCGTGAGAACGGCCAAAGCCAGAGGGTGATTCCTGAGTGTCGAGGGCGCGGCGTCTAAACAAATCGTGAGGAAGTGCCACGCGCAAGCGCGATTCCTGTATACATTATGAGACAGTCCTGCGCGAGACCGCGATTTGGAGTATTTTGTGAGGAAGTATCCGGCGGGAGCCGCTGTTATTGTAACTCGAGAGCCAGGGGCGTAAATTGGTGGCACCCAAATTTCCCTTGTGAAGAACCGGGTGCGAGCCCCGGGAGGAGAAATTTCATCGAAAAATAAAAAGGTTACCGGAGGGGGGGATCAAATAGAAATGATGCTTGGACCAATGATAATTAAGTGTTTGCTTAGAAATGGGAAGCCAACATTAACCATAACAACAATAATGCTAAATTTGTTCGCTCTTATACGCTCGCGTGCCATTCAACATGTAAATCCAAAACACAAGAAAATCCGCCCTCTCCGTCTTCGATCGTACCCCCTAGCTTCCTTACCTGCCACGCGTATTTGGCGCAGCCCTTACGGCAAGGGAAGAGAGGACGGATGGAAGGGCGCGGTGGGCGCATGCGAACGCAGCCACTGTGGCCTTTGGTGGAGCCCCCCTATGGAGCTACGAAGCGTGGAAAACGTGTGAAGGGTTTGCTGACATGGGTGCGGTTGGCGCATGCGAGTTAAGCCATGAGGGCCTTCGACGGAGCTCCCTATGGGGCCACGAAAATTGTGAGAAATTGTTGGGTAGTGCAGAGGGCCGAGGCAGGGGTGGGAGGAGGAGGGGAAAGAGGAAGAGTGGGACGCGGGGCGCTGTCTCTCCGAAGCGAAGACCCAACATTGTAGACCCCTCCTCCTCGTCCCCCTCCCTCCTCCGGGCCACGCCTGTCGGTGTGGGCGCCCGAACCACCGAAAGGCGCCGCCCTCCCGCCACCCCCACCCCTCGCCAGCCCCCATCGAACCCCCCCCCCTCTTGCGCGCCCCCTCCGCCCCCCTCGCCCACCCCCCCGTCCAGCCCCTTGCCCCGCTCTCCTCCTCCCCATCGCCCACCCCGCCCCCCACACCCCCCCCCCTTCGACACGTACGCATTCTGTATACAGTTCCCCTCTCTCCCGTGGCTCCGTCGGACACTTTCCGCGTACTGTCTCTCACACGCAGAACTGGACAGAGCTTGCATCCCTGCGATGTTTTGAAGGGGGGGGGGGGCGGGGCGAGGGGGGGGCGAAGGGTGGGCGGCGTGGGGTGCGCAAGGTGCGCTCGCGCCATCTCTGACATCTTATCCCTCCCCCCCGCCCCTTCCCTTTGTGCCGTTTTTTAGCCTGCGGACACGTGTCATAGCCGACTTGGACTTCCAGCAAAGACCCCATCATGTTATGCGCAATCGGAAAAAAGGGAGCCGCGCACATAGGAGGGGGCAGCGGGTGAGCAGGAGGATGAGCAGGAGGAAAAGGAGAATGAGGAAGGAGGAGGACGAGGACGAACAGCAGCAGCAGGAACTCGAGTGAAAGGATCGGGAGGGAGAGGAGGACCAGGGAAAGGCGGAGGAGCTGAGCAGGAGGAAAAGAGGGAGGATGAGGAAGGAGGAGGAAGAGGAGGAAGAGGAGGAGGAGGAGGAGGAGGAGGAGGAAGAGGAGGAAGAGGAGGAGGAAGAGGAGGAGCAGGAGGATGACCGCGACTCGGCGGGGCGCGTTGATCCGCGCCCGCACCCGCCCGCGCCACCGCCCCAGGGGGCAGGCGACGAGGGCCCCGAAGCCGCGGAACGCACACCCAGACACTAGGCGTCGTGCCCGAGCGGGCAGCCCAGCCGCTCAGGCCCGAGGGCCAGGCGACCGCGACATCCCAGGAGCACGGACAGGGGCCGCCCCAGGGCCCCCACGGACGGATTCCGAGGCGGATCCCGCAGGGCGGGGAGGGCTGCTGGGCCGCCCTGGCCCGCCGTCCCTGCCCTCCGCACGCGCCGCGCCCGCGCGGCAGGCCGCCAGCAGCAGGGCGACCTTGCTGCCGATGGAGTCCCTGCCCCAGCGGCCGTCCTCCTCATTGCCGCCGCAGGCCAACGTGGCCGCGGCCGCAGCCCCTGGGAGCGCCGCACTGGCGGCACTTCCCCCCCCTTCGCATTGCTGCGGCTCCGCTCGCCGCCCAGCGCGAGGGGCGCGGCGGCGCCCGCCCGTCGGCCTCGGGCGGACCGGTAACCGGGCGGGGGGGGGGCCGCGACACCTCCGCGCGCCGTGCAGGAGAGCGCGACCACCGCGGGGAGAGCAGGTCGCCCCCGCCGCAGGCCGCGGTGGCCGCGGCGGTGGCCCCTGGGGGCGCCGCACTGGCGGCACTTCCCCCCCTCGCACCGCTGCGGCTCCGCCCACCGCCAGGCGCGAGGGGGAAGGAGGAGGAGGAGGAGGAGGAGAAAGAGAAGGAGGAGGAGGAGGACGAGAACGAGAACGATGACGAACAGCAGCATTAGGAGCCAGAGTGGAAGGAGCGAGAGGAGCAGGAGGAGGAGGGGAAGGTGGAGAGGAACGGATGGGGGCGACAACGATGAGGCCGGACTCGGAGCCAGAGACGTGGCCCACCTTGGGGCGAGAGCGCAAGTGGGGGTTCGTGGGGGGGGCCGGAGAGGTTCTCTTTCGCTCTGTTTGCCAGGATGGGGAGCTAAATATCGACACCAACCCTGCCTTGCAGCGCCCATGTACGCATACATTCGGCTGAGCCCACAGATGGCCCCGAATGATATCCCGATGTCGCATTTCCATCGTCGGCAAGACTGGCAGGATGCACATGGCCGAACAAGCCACGCGCGCGGGGCCGCACAAACCTGAAGCTTCCGTCCTGGAACACGCGCAAGCAATTCGCGGCTTGCTGATATGAGCCAGCCACGCGGCTCTCGCCGAAGGCACTGACATGGCGACTCAGCGCCAAAGGGTTTTCGTCTCTAGAAATACGCCAATATTCGGTGCACCGGTGTTGGTGAGTGGATACGTCGCCTTCTTGAAACATGTGCTATGTTTTCGCTCGGGTGTCGAAATTTCTGGGTGGGTGTATAATTCGGTTGGGCGGGTGTACATATTGCTTTTCGGGTGGTTCTTGTATGCACCCGCAGTCCCGCGGAAAATCGAAACGCCTCTGGAAATACCCCGGATTTGCGAGGGGCGGTCCCGCCCGTGCCGACGAGCACGAGCATCATCGATGCCGGCGGCGACCTGTATGACCGCGTGCAGTCGGCGGGCTCGCTGGGCCCCCCGCGAAGGTGGCCTCCGCGAAGCGTCGGCAACTCGTCCAAGACGTCCCCTGCGACCCCCCGAAGTCGGCATATTTGAGCCCCGAAGCAAATTCCGCGTCCCGAATTATGAAAATATATTGGCATCTGTATTGCGGGGTGGGTGTCGTGATCTTGCTCCCGACAGGTAGCCCTGGATCCAAAAACGCTGACGTGCCGCTGCTGCATCCGCGTCCCCCTCCCCTGCCCGTCCGGGTGAGGGGGCGCTTCGATGCATCCCCCAAGGGACTATCCCCCGTCTCCCTTCCCCCGCTTCGTTGTCCCTGGGCATTCGGATGACATCCCGTCTCTCCGGCCGCTCGGGACGATCCGGGCGCCCCCGAAACGCTCTCGGGGCGCCCCGTTTTCTTCGTGGCAGGGATCGACGTAAGCAGTGTTTTTCGTTTGGGTTTCGTTCTCGTTTTCCCTCGTTTTGTTTTCAATCCGCCTTTGCTGCAAAACGAATTCGAAACGAAAACGGGCCACGACGTTGCCAAAACACCGTTTAGGTCGACCCCTGCTTCGTGGGTTTGCGTGCGGCGGAGCGCGGCGGGTGGGACGCGTGAGGACATAGGAAGAGTATGTGCCTATCGCTCGGACCTCCACTCCCCGTGCATTGCTCGGCCTCGTGCGCTCTTCTCGCGGGGTGACCCAGGGTGCTCCTCGACGGACCTCGCCGAAAAAAAGCACACCTCCGAGCGTCCAGGCGATGCCATGCCTCTGCTGGAGGCGCACGTCCGACCCGCACATATAGCACCACATCTTGTCGTCTATCGCTTCTGGAGCGGTGTGGCCAAAAAGAGGCCCGCGGAGCTTACACCATAAGAGTTCTGGGCGTGCGCGTCGCTACAGCGCGGCCGACGCACATATCATACTAGAACCACGCGCGCGCTTCGCGCGCGCTTAGGTTCTAGCTAGGAGGCGAGCTTGAGTCAACGAAAGTCGCAGGGAAGGGGGCAGGGGGAAGAAGGCCAGAGAGCGCTGAAGGATACAAATACTGGAACCCTCTTGTGATTTTGTGGGGGGCCTCGTCCGGCCGCTCGCTGGGAGTTTGACGTAGCTTCTCGGGAGCCTCTGAACCTGTCGGGGGCCTCCTGGAAGCAGGTTCGAAGCATTTTGGGGGCCGATTTGGGGCTTCTCGGGGCCTCCTTTGGGCCTCTTGGGGGTCTCCTGGGGCCTCTTGAGGGGCCTCCTTGGGGCCTCCTGGCGGCCTCTTGGGGCGGAAGGCTCGAGCTTGCGGTTCGTGGTCCCCCTCTGGGCCCCCTCTTGGGCCCGTCTTGGGGCCCTCTTGGGCCATCTTGGGCGCCTCTTGGGCCGTCTTGGGGCCCTCTTGGGCTGTCCTGGGGCCCTCTTGGAAGCTTCTTGGGCCGTCTTGGGGCGGTCTTGGAGGCCTCTTGGGCCGTCTTGGACGCGGTGAAAGCCCAAGATGCGAACATGCGAAAAATATACGTTTTCCCATAGGAATGGCACGATTTTTGTTTCTTGGACCTCTCTTGGGGTGCCTCTCGGAACGTCTTGGGGTGCTTTTGGGAGCCTTTTGGCGCCTCTTGGCGGCATTTTGGCGCCTCCTGGAGCCTCTTGGGCCGGAAGCTCGGAATTCGAGGTTGGCTTTCTCCGTCTGGGACCCCTCTCGAACTCGTCTTGGGGCTCTCTTCGGCCGTCTTGGGGCCGTCCTGGGCCACTCGTGCGCAGCCTTGGAGCGCTCCCGGAGGCCTCGTAGACCGTCTTGGGCGCCTCTTGGGCCGTCTTGGACGCGGTGAAAGCCCAAGAGGCGAACATGCGAAAAATATACGTTTTCCCATAGGAATGGCACGATTTTTGCTTCTTGGGCCTCTCTTGGGCTGCCTCTCGGAGCGTCTTGGAGGCTTCTGGGACCTTCTTGGTGTCATGACAGGCGTCTTAGAAGGCATCTGGAGCCATCGGAGCGCGTTCCGAAGCCGCCTGCGAACGATCTTGGACGGCGTCCAGCGGTCCGACGAGCCTCCGGGCCCCCCGGGGCCCACATTTGTGGTCGAGGTCCCGGCCCCGGGCCCCCAGACCCGGTGCGCCGTTATATGTATAATGAGTATGTTTGGGCCAGCTGGCGACATCCGAACCCTGCCCCCACCAACCGTCGGTTCTCCTGGAGCAATGGGAGGGAGGGGGGCAGGGTTCCGATCTCGCCACGTGCTCGACGAATTCCGAACCCTACCCCAGCTGCCCATCGAGATGCCTGAATCCTTCATGGGCGAGGGTTAGGGTTCGGATCTCGCTGCCGATGCGTGGTGCCGCGGGGGGCGGGGGGGCGGGCGGGTCCTGGGGACTCCGAGGACGGCCTCCAGCAGCTCACCCGCGAGAGGGTCCGGCTGGCCCTGGGCGCGGGCAGGCGGGCAGGAGAGAGCGCCTTTGGCTCTCCGCGGTAATTAACTGCCTGGCCGGTCCCGCCCGCCCCGCCCCCTCCCCCAAATGACGCCACGATTCGTGCTGACGTCCGAGTTTGCTCGGGTTGTCCCTCGACCTTCCCGGACGGCGCCCGCGCGAAACGCGGCGCCACCAGTCCCGCCCATACCCCCCACCCGGCAGGCAGCGCCCATTCATCTCCCGAGAATGCGCCGCCCCCCGCTTGCCGGGGGTGAAAAGGCTTGTGAGACAGTTGCCTGTCTCCCTCCCCGTGCCCCCCCTCCCCTGAGGCATCCCAAGGGAGCCTCAGACTCATCCAGGAGGTCCCTGACCCTAGATAAATCTCCCGCGATCGTCTCAACACACACACTCACTCCTTGTGGGGGTCGGCGGAATGGCGGAAGCCGCTCTCTCTTGCGCGCAACCGCTCCCGGCACCTCGCGGAGCAGCGCGGGTGGAGGCCGCCTGTCCCCGGACGGCGGCCGCCCGCCCCATGCGGTGGCGGCGGCCTCCCCGCCGCGGCGCCGTCCTGCCCCGCCTCGGCCCCCCTTTGGGCCCACCCCCAGCGCCGCGGCCGCGCTCGTCGTTGTCGAAGTCCAGCGGGAGGGCCCCACGCCGTCCGCGAGGTGAGCGCGGCCCCCGGCGGAGAAGGGGGGGGGGGGGGCGAGTCTGCGCCCTACCAGCTTCGCCGCTGCGCGCACATGACACGGGAGAGCTCTACGACCGATCAGGCAGCATCGAGTCGGGAAAAAATCGGATCGGATTGGGATGCACATCGAGCGTTCCCGAAGGCGGTCACCGGAAGTGTTCGATTTTGTTCGAGACCTGGGGTGATTTCCATCAGCTGCGCCTCGTCGAGGGCGTTCCAGGGGTGCCCGGGTCGTCCAGAAAGGCTGCCGGAGAACCGAGCTATGACCCGAGAACCAGACGACTGAGGGCCAACGTTCGGGGGGGGAGGACTAGGCCTGGGGGGATGCATCGCATGGGGGGGGGGCAGTCTGCGCCTGCATTGTCTTCCAGTTTTGCCGCTGCGCGCACACGGGAGAGCTCTGCGAACCACGGTCGGGAACTTTTGCATAAGAGTGTCGCGGCGGCGGCCCCGGCGACACGCTTTGCCGTGCGAGCGGATAGCGTGTCGCTCCGATCCACTTCCACTGGGAGGCAGGCTGGGAAAGGCTCGGGACGTTGACGCTCGGGAACTGGGGCGTGGATAGCGTGTCGCGCCGAAGCATGGTGGGCCAGAACCGGTGGAGCGACACGCGATCCAAAAGTTCCCGACCCTACTCGTCAGTCGTGAGTGCAGAGCCCGGATAGCAGAGCAGCTTGAAACTGGCGCGGGGCCAAGGGCGCAGGTTCCGCTGCACTGGCAGGCGCGGGCGCGGGCGGATGGGGCATGGCTAGGCGCGCTTGGTGCCATGTCCGGTATCCTGCCCCTCCCACCGATCCATGCTTGTTCAACCCGCGTTTTTCATTAGATGTGGGTCCTCGGGGGTCGATTTCGGGCCCCGATGCAATCAGAAGTGGGCCAGGGGTGAGGCGATACCAGGGGCCGCGGATTGGAAATGCCAGATCGGAGAATGCCAGGGAGGGGGAGACGAGGCAGGCAGCGCGCGCTCGTGCCATGCAGTCGACCGTAGCCATCATCCTGCCCCTCCCACCAATCATTTCTCATTGCGCTGAATCCTGTGTCTGTCTGCTGACTCGGGGATCCTGAAGGCCTGGACCACAGGATTGGGATCCCCGGAAAACACAACCCACCAAGAAACGCTTGGACCTAATCCAAGTCAGCAATGGGGCGCAAAAGCTGGAGGGCCCCAAAATTGACGAAACTAGGTTCCAGCATGGGACGGAAGGGAAGGAAATAACAATATGGAAGGAGAGAAGGAGGAATGGGAGGAGGAAATGGGAAGAGAGAAATAGGGGGAGAGGAAATGGGAGGAGAAATGGAAGGAGAGAAACGCGTGGGGGGGAAGGGGGGAGGAGGAACAAGAGGGGGAGGAGGAGGAGGAGGAGGAGGAGGAGGAGGAGGAGGAGGAGGAGGAGGAGGAGGAGGAGGAAAGGGAGGGCGATGTAGTGGGGCGCGGGCGGAGTCTGGGGGGGGGGGGGGGGGGGGGACAAAGCACAGAATCAATGACACGTCGCCTTCGGGAAGCCTCAAGACACACCAGGCCTCTGGACAGAGCGACGGAGGCAACACGCCGACGGGCCCCCAACGGCAGCGTGCCACTGATACCCTGTGTCCCCGTCCCGAAGGGGGGGGGGGAGCGAGGTCCAGGAAGGGGAGGAGGAGGGCAGGAGAAAAGGGAAGGCGGGGGCATCACCATCAGATCAACAGCAGCAGCGGCAATAACAGCAAGAGCAGAATGAGCATGAGCATCAGCGTCAGCATCAACATCGCCATCGCCTTCATCATCATCATCATCATCATCATCAGCATCATCATCATCATCATCATCATCATCATCACCATCAGTAGCAGCAGCATAATCAGCATCATCATCATCATCATCATCATCATCATCACCATCATCACCATCATCACCATCATCACCATCTTCACCATTATCGCCATCACCATCACAACTCTCAGCATCACCCTCATCCTCATCATCAACAAAATCCTCATCGCCATCAGCATCAGCAACATTATCATCATCATCACCATCAGCATCGTCACCATCGTCGTCAACATGGTCGTCATCATCGCGATCGCCCTCTCAACTGCATCGGCAGCCGCAGCATCATCAGCAGCTTCACCACAATCACCATCACCATCACCGTCACCATCATCAGCATCACCACCATCATTAGCAGCATCATGAGCATAATCATCACCCTCATCATCAACATCGTCATTACCATCGCCATCTTTATCATCATCACGATCAGTATCGTCACCATCGTCGTCATCATGATCGCCGTCATCACAATCGACCTCAACAGCATTAGCAGCTTCATCATCACCCTCAGCATCATTACCACAATCACGATTAGCATCACCATCACCGTCACCATCGCCATCATCACCAACAACAGCATCGCCAACATCGTTGATCATCATTTTCAGCAGCATTGACATCATCATCAGCAGTAGCATCATCATAACCATCATCAGCATCAGCAGCAGCATCATCATCGTTGTCATCATCATTACCATCAGCATCGTGACCATCGTCGTCATAATGATCAGCATCGTTACACTCGCCTTCACCACCATCAGCAGCCGCATCATCATCAGCATAATCACCATTGTCGTCAGCATCGCCACCATCTACATCATCATCGACAACCGCATCAGCATCATACCCAGCATCGCCATCATCCTCAGCCTCATCATCGTCGTCACCTTCATCACCAACATTCATCCTTACCATCACCATCATCATCATCACCGTCATCAACCACACAACCATGCTCATCATCTTCATTAGCGTCGCCATCGTCAATATCATCACCATCGTCATCATCCTCATCGTCATCATGATCATCAGCATGACCAGCATCATCATCAGCATCAGCATCAACATCAGCATGATCATTATCATCATCGTCATCGTCATCGGCATCGCCATTGTCGTCGTCAACGTCACCGTCACCACTACCACCACCACCAACACCATCACAGAATCACGATCTAACCGTCAGCATCATCAACTACAACAAGAACATCATTATCAACAGCATCATCGTCATCATCACCAGCATCACCAGCCTCACCATCACCACCATCATGAACGTCAACATCACCATTCAAATCATCATCGCCACCATCGCAATCACCTTTTCCATCGCCTTAACCACCATGATCATCATCACCACCAGCATCATCACCACCATCATCATCATCATTATCATCACCACAGTCATCATCAGCATACATCATCATCAACATCATCAGCAGCATCATCATTAGCATCATCATCGTCGTCACCATCAGCATGGCCATGATGTTCACCTTTGATATAATCTTTTTTCTCCTCCCCCTCATCCACCTCCTCCACCTCCTCCGCCCCCTCCCCCCGAATCGGGAGGGGGCATCCAGCGGCGCCTCCGGGCCTGCCAGCTGCAGCCAGGCCGCGGCCACCCCGACGAGCCCCTGCAGCCGCGGGGCGGCGGACGCGGCACCGCCTCTCCGGAGGGGGGGCTCCTCCTCCTCCTCCTCCTCCTCCTCCTCCTCCTCCTCCTCCTCCTCCTCCTCCTCCTCCTCCTCCTCCTCTTGTTCTTCTTATTATTCGTAATATTGGTATACGTTTTATTTTTTCACTATTCTGATTATCCTTAATCGTATGCTTACCCTCCTTCTTGATATTCCTTTTACTATTATTATTGCGCGGGTTCTGCTACTTACTTGATCTGATTAGTCTTCTTATCATTGATATTCCTCCTCCTCGTCGTCATCATCACCATCATCACCACCACCACCACCATCATAATCATCATCATCATCATCATCATCATCATCATCATCATCATCATCATCATCATCATCATCATCATCATCATCATCATCATCATCGTCATCATCATCGTCGTCGTCATCGTCGTCGTCGTCATCATCATCATCATCATCATCATCAGCATCATCATCAGCATCAGCAGCATCATCATCATCATCATCACCATCATCATCATCCTGCTCCTCCTCCTGCTTCCTCCTCCTCTTGTTCTTCTTATTGTTCGTACTATTGTTATACGCATTCTTGTTTCACTATTCTGATTCTCCTTAATCGTATACTTACCCTCCTTCTGGATATTCTTATTACTATTATTATTGCGCGGATTCTGCTACTTACTTGATATGATTAGTCTTCTTCTCATTGATATTCCTCCTCCTCATCATCATCACAATCATCATCACCACCACCACCACCACCATCATCATCATCATCATCATCATCATCATGATCATCATGATCATCATCATCAGCATCATCATCATCGTCGTCATCGTCATCATCATCATCATCATCATCAGCATCATCATCATCATCAGCATCATCATCATCATGATCATCATCATCATCATCATCATCAGCATCATCAGCATCATCATCATCATCATCCTGCTCCTCCTCCTGCTCCTCCTCCTGTTCCTCCTCCTCCTGCTCCTCTTTCTCCTTCTCCTCCTCCATCTCCTCCTCCTCCCCCCCATTTTCCTCCTCTCTCCTCCCTCCCT